>JBBYHM010000001.1:304171-385937 GCA_038381775.1 Adansonia rubrostipa | reverse complement strand
TGTTTCTTTTTTAACAATGTTGCCCTTATACTCCAGTTGCACCCCATGCCATACATTTTGCACTTACCATGATACTTAGTTAGCATAGATTTAACAACTCTGTAATCTATGGAGTGTTTGATATTATAGTGCTTGATAGCTAAAAGTACCACCTTTTTCATAGCAAATTGCATCCCAACATAGAGATCACCTGTAGATGGATTCCAATTTGACAGTATGCCTAAGGTATGAGCGTATTCTAGAAATTCTACTCTGTGCATTACGTCCAAATTAGGGTGCATATATGGGATGCAGGCTAAAACTAACGAAGAGGACCACTACCTCCAGTAGTAGATAACAAATGATGAACGTTTATATTAACTACGACATCTGGGTCAGAATCATTATTGTTATCACTGTCATTAAATTCAGTATACTCTTCTAGCTCACAAAAGTCTCCAACATATTCATAATGGGGTCCAAATGACTGATCAGGATTGAGATCAACATTGAATGAACTTGGTCCTCCATTTTCCATTTTAACACCTCTAATTAGAGACTCTATCCTCATAGAGGTGTGTGGCGTATCATCTTCAGTGGTAGGGACTGTTGGTGGCACAGATGAATAATGGAAAGATTCAACAAAATTATTCATCAATACCTATGCATCAATAGGAGGTTGACATACGGGAGTGTCAAATAGCGATGACATTTGTGTCAGTACATTGTATATGGTATGGATATTTGAAGGCCCACCATCATCATTAACATCCTCTAGCCCAGCATATAACTTAATTATATCGACATTAGAAAATTATTGATAGGCATCAAACATGCACCTCCCATCAACGTCATCCTTAACTGAGAAACTCCTATATCGAACACATTCTTCCCTTATAGAAATAGAAAGTCTATACTTGATATCTTATACTTTCTTCCATTTTGAGCTTTGATTTTTGTATGAATTTTGACTTCAATTCCTCTATTGTGATGTCTTCCTCAACACTAATGCTTTTTGGATGGTCACTTTGGAATGTAACACATTTTTCACTATTAAAAATTTGTCCATCAAAGTAGACAAGTGCGATAAATCTATTGCCTATATTGTCAATTCATGTTTAGTAGGAAACAACAAAGGCTAGAATAAAGAAGCACAATCAATAAACTTTATAAACAAATCTCGCACAAATTGGAAAGTATTTGACAATGAAAGTGACTAAAAATGAGAGTAATGAACTAAAATATTTATAATGGTGTTAAAAAAATCGATGCATTAGTTTCCCATTTTTTTACACTCTATTGTGTCATTATCAATTTTTTTGTCGTGATAGAAGGAATCTGATACCCTATGCATCTGTCACATCTTTTAAGTTCCATGAACTTTATTAGGCATTAGTCAAATATTTTCTGTCATGTCAAAAGGAATCTGATACCCTATACATCTATCACATCTTTCGGGTTTCAAGAAATTTATTAGGCATTACTCTAAATTTTTTGTTATGTTAGATGAAATCTGCTACTCCATATATCTGTCACATCTTTCAAGTTTCAAGAAATTTATTAGGCATTAGTCAAATATTTTCTGTCATGTTAGAAAGAATCTAATACCCAATGCATCTGTCAATCTTTTGGGTTCCAAGAAATTTATTAAGCATTAGTCAAATATATTTTTTCATGTTAAAAGGAATCTGACACATCTTTTAGGTTCCAAGAAATTTATTAGGCATTAGTAAACTTTTTCTATCGTGTCAGAAGGAATCTAATACCCTATGCATTTGTCATATTTTTTAGGTTCCAACAAATTTATTGCGTATTAGTCAAATATTTTCTATCATGTCAGAAGGAATCTGATACCCACGCATCTGTCACATCTTTTGGGTTTCGAGAAATTTATTAGGCATTAGTGAAATATTTTCTATCATGTCAAAAGAAATCCATTGTACTATTTGTAATTTCCATATATCTTTTGGGTTTCAAGAAATATATTATGCATCTTTTTTTTAAAAAAAAGATTATTTTTAATGTAAACAACTTTTCCATACAACATGTTATATCAATGATTATAAATGATAAAAAAATAAATTATACCCAAAATTTTTAAATGATAAAAATACATATTGTACAGTCATGCAATAATGACAAAAATACATATTAAACAAATCACTACACATGAAACTCTATTGATGGGGGCCCCTTTCGTGTGGTCTTGAACAATAACGTGGAGCTCTCCTATTACGTAGTGGCAATAATCGTCATTTGATATTTTTAGTTTCATTGCCACAAATGCTCCAAGTTCGACGTTCTTAACCTCTTATTGTCATCGCTAATGCTTCTTCTTGACTGGCTTCTTCTTGAGTGGTTTCTTATTGAGTGGCTTCAAATGTAATATCTGAAACCTTAAATCCACCACTTAAAGACATACCACTATCTGTTGTACCAAAATGGATTCCAGATGCTGGAGGAGACAGCACCTATCGTACCATAAAAAGGATTCAAGGTACTCATATCACCATAGCCTGAAAATAGAGTACCAAGTTTGTACATAGTAAACAGATATGCTAGACTTGAAGTCCACGTTAGGAGGTTGGTATCTAACCTACTAGTTAATGGCTCTGACTGATAACACCTATCCTCATCATCATCCTTTGCATGACTGAAAGAATATCGGTGATTAAATGATAATCCAAGATCATGTTCTGGTTTGGGATGACCAAATGACATCCTAGGTGCTTTAACATTGTGAATATCCGCCAAAGTAGGTTGTCTCATCCTTTGACTAACACCCGACGACGGAAAAATAAAAGGTTGACCTTGTTCATAGAACCATATCATGTATTCTTTTGATGGCTCAAAATTGTTGTTCATTATTTCTGCTAATCTTAGCTTTGAACTAATCTTAGTTTTGATATAACTAAAATTTAAGCTTAATTAGCTTATGCTTAAAAATTTTCAAGATTAGTATCTTTCCATGAAATATTTGGTAAACAATTTGAAAAATAGTAGAATGTGTTTTAACTCCTTCAAGCATTCAAAAATATGATCTTAATACATACTTTTATATAAAACACTTTTAAGATAAGTTTTACATGTTTTAAAGTCATGAAAAACCTCTTAAAATTGATTTTCATATGAATGTATCGATACACAATGTGTATGTATCGATACAATACTTGACAATAGCTAAATAACTATAAAATGTAGAAATCACTATTCATGTATCGAGATAGATTATTCTATACTGATACAACACTATTTTGTATCGAGACAGATCATTCTATATCGACACAGCACTGCTCAACAGTTATATTTTGGACTGTTAAACATAATATATCGATAGCCACTCAATTGTATCGATACAAAGGCATGGGAAATAATGAGAAATGACATTTTGAATGCTCCAACGGCTATATTCCTTCACTAAGTATCCCCAACGGCTATAATCATGATCAAGGCTACAAATAAGCCTCTCCAACACCTTCAGTAAAAGAAAGAACCAAGAGACTGTGCTTAGAGTCAAATCTTTAATCTTTTCCATCATTTTAACTAAGTAACTTATCTTTGTATAGGATTAATTCTTCATTTCGTATCTTTAGATACATATTTCCCTTGAGCCAAAATTCTTGTAAACACCTAACTTTTAGAGGTTCTATTTGTTTACACTCAAATCCTTGTAAAAAAGGGGAGATTCCTACTTAGCCATTGAAAAGTAGAGAAGATTTCTATTTAGCCTTCAAAAGTAGTGAGAGAGAGTTTTATCTTAGCTATAAAAGATAAAGGATAGAGGTTTCTATCTTAGCCTTGAAAGATAAAGAGTGTAAAGGTTATACCCTATCCTTGAAAGGTAGACAATTCAACTTAGTGAATTATGAAAATCTGAGGCAAGTGAGGCTGAGGTCGAGGACATAGGCAATTGAGGCTGAACCTTTCTAAATCATTGAGTTTGCTTCTCCTTCCTTTGTCTTTAATTGTTTATTTCTATTCATTAATTTGCACTCTAAAGTCTATTGTTTAGATTTTTGAATTTTATTTATCAAAATTCTAATTTACCAAAGTTTTGAGAAGTCAGTTCACCCATTCTTGATTTCATTCACCGCTAAAAGGTCTAACAATTTTAAAACTAGAAGCAACAAGTGCAAAATGGTTTTGCCAAAATCGGATCTATTTTTTATGCTTTTGTCCTAGTTCTTTGTATGATTACCATGCATGTCAATCTTGTGAACTTTGTCAAGGTTTATTAGTGCTTCAGGGATTGGTTGTTGCATCCCAAATTGGTATAAGAGCCTATCCGCCTGGTGCCACTCTACAACTTAGAAGCATATCAATGTCATATTTGCACGCCAGATATGGCTACTTCTGTATGCTTTTATTGGGAAGCATGCCAATATCTCATTAGAATGATATGGCATCCTTAAAAACTATTACTGAACAATCTGGCATCTATTGGGTTAACTACACATAAACTTTAATCAACTACATTAAATATTTACTCTATTAGAGGTCATGCATTCAAGTCTTCCTCTTATACTTTCAAGCTTCATTAGGGTAAATCTATAATCTTTTTGATCACACCATCTGTTCAAATATATATGAAACTTAATAATTTTAATGTTAGTATAACCTCTACATCTAATGCAATATAAATAAAGTATGCAAGTTTATTACCTTAACATAAGAGGGTATGTAGGCTGTACACTAACTCTTGGTGCAAGAAATGCATTATATACTAAGCCCACAATTACAGCAACCATAAATAACCCTCTATGCCATGCTTGCATTTAGTTGTGGCCTGACAGAGTTTTCTATATAAGAATCCTTAACAGGCTAAACCCCAACTATAATTTCTAGCCTCCCTAAAATCTCGTAAAATTGGAAGATACATTAAATAAACCCGATTGCTAGATTTATCAAGCATTAACATTCCTCCAATTAAGCATAAAATATAGGTTCTAGCGGCATATTCTATATCTCATATAGTTGGATTTTCTGGGAGTGTAGCAGAAGTTTTTCCCAACCAAACTATTTTAAGCCTTTGTTAGCTCCAGTAAAAGATTGAACCAAGAGGGGGTGAATTGGTTCTACAAGAAATTGATCATAAATTTATCTTTTATAAAAAGTTAAAAATAAATTAAAAGTAAAAAGGAGTTAAGGATAAGAAAAACAAACAATCAGTATATAGAGGTTCAGTCCTTGAATTCGACACATATGTCCTCTCTTCTTGGCACTTCTTTACCAAGGTGATTCCTATAATTCACTGATAAATTGATACTTTTAAGGCTGAGGTATAACCTTACAACTCTATCTTTTAAGGCTTAGATGGAACCTTTCAATCCCCTTAAGAATTTTACCCTAAATTCTTAAATGTTTTCACTAATCTTCACACAACCCTTTTTGTGATGTGAATAAAGTATTTGCAAACAATTTGAACCTCTATTAGGTGGGTGTTTTCTAGAGTTTAAGTACGAAGTGGATGAAATACAAATAAACATGAAAAAGTATAAATTTGATGCAAGAAAATTAAAGAGTTTGAAGACTTTAAGCTTTTGTTGTTGAATACTTGATTGATCTTTTTTTTATCTCTTGCTTTTTAAGCTGTTGGGAGCCTCTAATTATAGCTTCAAATTGATTTATAGATGTTGGGCATTAAATGAGGTGGTTGGAGAGCCATTGTAGCCTACATGAATGCTTGTTTTCGTTTAGACCCACGCTCTTATATCGATACAATACCAATAGTATCGAAACAAAAACTAAAAATGTGACTGTTACAGCCTATTGTATAGATACAGAAGGCTGAGTATTGATACCTATCAAGTTGTATCGATATAGACATACCTATATCGATACTTTCAAGGGTTTCAGCTAAACCTTGGCTACTACCAAGCAATGTATCGATACATATAGGGTGAGTATCGATACTCATTACAATGTATCAATACATGCTGATAAGTATTGATACAATTGAGGGTTTTAAGCATAGTATTGATGCATTTATGCACTGTGTCAATACATACCTTTAAAATCTTTTGTAAAATGATTTTTCTTGGCCTGATATTGACTCAAACATATCTTAAACATATTCTAAGATAAATATGCATTTTGGAACATCTATTTTTGAGAAAATAGAAACTTAGTATTTTTTTAAAATATGTTTCAATTTAGCATAAGTACTAAGTTTGGAAATAGTTGATTACAAATTAATTTAGCTTAAGTTGTTTGTTATATCAAAATCGAAATAAATTCAAAACTAACATTTCCCCCTTTTTTGATGTAACAAAACTTAAGATAAATTTGCTTGTTAATTACTCCCCCTTTATTTTTAAGATTTGTAATGGAAAAACTCCCCTTCAATAAAAGCAATGGTTTTCAAAAGTTTTAATTCAAGAAAAAAAAGGGTTCTTTAAAGCTACAACATTTCAAATTCGTGACATTACCCATTTTTCTTATATCAAGCTATGGCATGTAAACATAATTATTTGGTTCCAACACAACAATATCATCATATCAATAAATGCAAGACATATTTCACAAGTTTATGACATTTCTCACCCTTTTGATTATACCAAAACACGAGAAAGAACAATTCAAAGCAATGGAGAAAATAAAATCATAGTGTGCAAAAGTAAAGATGATTCATTGAGAATAAATCATTAAATATATTCGACAAAATAAGCAAAAGATGTCTGATGGAATGGAATCCTAAAAACTTAAAAGTGATCCTAAAAAGACCCAAATATGACTAATTGTCATTGGCTAGAGGATCTTCAACGGGTGGAGAAGTAGGTGGAGGAGCATAAGGAAAGGCTGCTGATAAGCTATGGAATTGCTTGTTAAATACCTGATAACTATGCTTGAGACTAGAAAGACAAGCATCAATGGAATCGAAGCAATGATCCTAAGAGTCAAAACACTACTACCACGTGTCAAGACATCCCATGATAGAATTATACATATGTTGGAGGCCTATGGGCATGGATGATGAGATATCAGGAGTTATGGTGCATGCTCCATATCATCATCATCATCATGGTCAACGAAAGTGGGAGCACCTGGTTGCTCAAGTAGTGGAGTTGGTTGTCGATGAGCCTTAGGAACGAAGCCGGTGCTTTGAATTTCACACCTGGCAAGCCCCATGGATTTGTCTTATATAGCGATAAGAAGATACTATAATCCCGAGGTCACAAAAAAGGTCAAGACCTTGAGTATCGAAGTAGTAGCTCAATGCCATGCCATGTAGGAGACTATGACAACTATGAACACAAAGGACAAGGTCCGCAAAGATAAAATAGGCTAGGTTTGGATGATTCACAGTTTGAATCATATGCAGCCACCAATAGTCAGAATCGCTAATCAAGGTGTGTTTGGTGCCGTATGGATGGGGCACATGGGAAATGATAAGATGAAGTAAGCAATGAACCAAAAGAAGGAGCGTGGCTTTGTTGTTTAGGGTACACAAGGTTACGAGAGCTGGACCTTCATTGATTATGCCTTCATTCAAAAAATCGAAAGCAGTCGCAAGAGAGGCAGGGTTGACTACGAGATTTTACCCCAAAAGATAAGATCAAATAGTAATGATATGGTCATGATCATCAATGATAAGTAAGGCATTACTAAAGAATACACGGACAATATTCTGGCAAATTGGAACATTGAGAGAAAGAAATATGGTCCATGAGAAAGTATCCAAAGTTTGAAGGTAGGGATAAGTAATGGACCAAAAGAAAAGGAAGTTGATAACTTGAAATTGTTAGATAGGCATATAGGCATAGATGGTAGTGAATCACTCACGAGCCTATGCATCTCGAAAGCATAAGTCAAATAATGATTGAGTTTGGGTCAAAGGTGGTTGACGAATGAAAAAAGTGGAAGCATGGGTGACGGGCCCTTGACAATGGGTGATTTTTTTGGTTTTTGGAGGAATGGTAGTGTTTTAAGGTGGTTGGGGAATTTTGTTGAGCAGGTGGTAACAAGGTTGAACTAAATGTTTGTTCGGACAAACAGAGGAGATGATAGATATTGGTGAAATGTTTAAAGTGATTTGGAATGAATCAGATGAAGTGGAAGTGGAAGTGGAAGTGGAAGTGGATTCTAATAAGGCTTGTCAAAGGTGGTGAAGGTTGCCAAAGAGAAGAGGTCAGGTTGATGAAGCTAGGTAAGGTGCTAAGGGATAGTTGTTAAGGAATATGGTCGAGCACGTAGTGGGCAGGGTGCTTTGGTGGCAATGTGGTATAATTTTTCGAGTAATTTTGCAAATTATCACAACAGCCAAGATTAAGAAGACGTGAAAATGAAAAAGCACTCAAAAATTTAAACAAATTAAGAGGATTTTGAAGAGGAAATGAGTAGGGTTTAAGTAAAAAGAATTATCAAATTTTTTATGACTTTGGGTCCTAAGGGATTGAATTTCTGAAGGGAATGGTGAATTTTACGAAATTAACCTGTTTTAGATCAAGGATTATGAAAAAAATGAAAATTAGATGAAATGTGATGATTGAGGATTGAGTGGGTTAAAGGAAGTTAACTGAATAGTGGCTGAGGTTTAAAGAAAACGAAATCATGCATGCGAGGATTACCTAAATTAAGAGTTTGTATTGATACAGAGGAGAGAGTATAGATACATAGTATCGATACTTAGAGTTAAGTATCCATAACAAAAAAAATTTTGGGTTTATGTTTCGATACAATGAACTGTGTCTCAAGACTTAAAACAATTTTGGGCTATATCGATAAAAAGTGTACAATATCGATACATAGAATTAAGTATTGATATAAGGAACAATTCTGGGTTTTGTATCAATACCTCGAATATGTTCTTGACACTAGGAAAAGGTTTTTGCTGGTATCAATACATATAGCTTAGTATTGGGTCATTTCTCTTAATATGGCATCAATATAAGCATATTTTTTTCCCAATTACTCATTGAAAAACATTTGACCTTTGAACAAAACTTTGATATTAGAATCATTTTGCATGAACAAATCAAAATTTAACCATAAAACAGAATCATTCAAGAGTCAAAAGTTATACAAAAGCACATCACCAAACAAGTAGGTATGTACGGCTAGCTTTTCTAACCAAGCATTGTTTAAACAATATTGAGGCAATATATCATAATTTTATCAACTTACAAAGTCAAGGTGCATTCATTAAGCCAAGTTCTCATCTAATTATTCAAAATCTATCCTTGTCAAGTGGTTTAGTGAAAATATTAGCTAGTTGATGCAGCGTATCAATAAATTTAAGCACTATATCACCTTTTTGCATATGATCTCTAATGAAGTGATGTCTAATCTCTATGTACTTAGTTCTAGATTGTTGAATTGGAGTTTTGGTGAGACACTAGTATTGTTATATTTAATTGGAATATGATCTATGGTAATGCCAAAATCCTTCATTTATTGTTTTATCGATAAGATTTAAGCACAACAACTTCTCGCAGATATGCACTTCGCTTCGATTGTGGATAAACTAACACCATTTTGTTTCTCTGAGAACCATGATATGAGCATATTCCCAAGAAATCAACAAGTATTGGAAGTGCTTTTCCTATCAATTCTACCTCTATCGAAATGTGCATCGGAATAAGCATGTAAGGTAAGATATAATTCTTTTGGATACCATAAGCCTGGATTAGGAGTGTCACTGAGATATTTAAAAATTCCTTTTATGGCAACTAGATGTGACTCCCTAGGTAACGATTGATATCTAGCAGCTTGGCATACACTAAACACTATATCAGGTCTACTTGCAATAAGATATAGCAATGAGCCGATCATAAACCTATAAAGTTTAGAGTCAACACATTTACCTCCTTCATCCTTCTCAAGCTTTGTTTAAGTACTCATAGGTATGGAATAAGGCTTTTCTTCATCCGTTTTGAACCTCTTGAGTAATTCCTTGGTGCACTTTGCTTGATTGATGAAGATGTCATCTTTTGTTTGTTTGACTTGTAGCCTAAAAGGAATGTTAATTCTGTCATCATAGAAAATTCTTGACAAAAAGATTCATTAGTAGCACCAAAAATAATATCATTAACATAAACTTGAACTACAAAAATGTTCTTGCCTTTGACTTTTATAAAAAGAGTTTTATCAACATTGCCTCTATTAAACCTTTTTTCAATTAAAAATTTTGAAAGCCTTTCGTACCTTGCCCTAGGTGCTTGCTTTAAACCATACAGGGCTTTTGAAAGTTTAAAAACATGATGGAGATAATGAAGATTTTTAAAACTAGGAGGTTGCTCAACATAAACTTCCTCATTAATAAAACTATTTAAAAAAGCATTTTTGACATCCATTTGAAACAACTTAAAATTATTAAAACATGCAAATGCTAATAGTATTCTAATGGCCTTTACTCTAGCTACGAAGGCATAAGTCTCATCAAAATCAATTCCTTCTTCTTGACCATATCACTTAGCTACTAATCTGGCCTTATTTCTAACTATGGTTCCATGCTCATCAAGTTTGTTCCTAAAGACCCATTTAGTACCTATGATGCGATAATTACTAGGTTTTTCCATTAAATTCCAAACTTTGCTTGTTTCAAATTGATTTAACTCGTCTTGCATGGCCATAATCCAATTATCATCTTTTAGACCCTCTTCTAAATTCTTAGGTTTAATTTGTGAAAGAAAAGCTACATAATTGCATGCATTTCTAAGATATGATCTAGTTCTTACCCCTGGATTGGGATCACCAATTATCTCACCTTTTTTGACATAAGTCAACTTTCTAGGATGATTTCCTTCTCTTTCTACTTCAGTTGGCTTATGTAGTTCTCCTTCTTTCTGAGCTTCTTGATCTTGTATCATTTTTCTTGCTCCTTCTGTGATGGTTGTTCTTGGTAAATCTCTACATCATCACTATTAAGAGATACCTTCCTCGAAGTTGAGTTAGCTTCATCAAATATAACACGTATAGACTTTTCAACAACCAAGATTCTCTTATTAAACACTTTATAAGCTTTAGAATTTATAGAATAGCCAAGAAAAATTCCTTCATCACTTTTTGCATCAAATTTACCAAGATTATCCTTTCCATTATTTAGCATAAAACATTTGCATCCAAAAGGATGAAAGTAGCTAATGTTAGGCTTTCTTCCTTTAAAAAGTTCATATAGAGTTTTCTTTAAAATTGGCCTAACCATAGCTCTATTTATAATGTAGCAAGAAGTGTTAATGGCTTTCGCCCAAAAATACCTTAGTAAATTATTTTCACAAAGCATGGTTTAGCCATTTCTTTCGAGGTTCTATTTTTCTTTTCAACAACTCCATTTTGTTAAGGAGTTCTAGGAGCCAAGAAATTATGGCTAATACCATTTCATTACAAAATTTGTCAAAACCAACATTTTCAAATTCTTTTCCATGATTACTTCTTACACTTGAAATAGAATAACCTTTTTTGTTTTGGATAATTTAACAAAAAGTAATGAATTTTCCTAAGGCTTCATCTTTAGAGCTTAAGAAAAGAACCAAAGTAAATCTAGAATAATCATCCATAATAACAAATCCATATTATTTACCACCTAAACTTAATGTCCTAATGGGACCAAAAAGATGAATATGAATAAGTTGCAATACTCTAGTAGTTGAAACAATATTAATTGGTTTGAATGAAGCTCTTCTATGTTTTTTTTGAACACATGCATCACATATTCTATCATTATCAAATTTCATCTTTGGCAATCCAACAACAAGGTCTTTCCTAGATAATTCCAAAATCACATTTATACTAGCATGTCCTAATCTTCTATGCCACAACCAAGACAAGTCATCATTATTAGCAACAAAGCAAACATTTTGAGAAGACAAGTTATCTAGATGCACAGCATAAACATTTCCTTCTCTATGTCCTATAAAAACAATTTTATTTGACTTAATATTAACAACTTGACAATTTATTGACTCAAAAATCACTTTTATGCCTTGATCACACAATTGGCTAATACCAAAGAGGTAATGTTTGAGACCTTTGACAAATAAAACATTTTTAATGTTGGATGAAAAATTGTTACCAATGATTCCAATACCTTTAATTTGTCCTTTTGAGTTATCACCAAAAGTAACACTTCCTCCATCCTTATGCTTCAGTTCCATGAATTGACTTTTGTCACCGATCATGTGTCTTGAGCATCCACTATCAAGGTACCAAGAATTTTTCCTTGTTGAATTTGCCTTGAAACAATGCTCTTCCTCCTACAAACACAAAGTCATGTTTTCTTTTTAGGTACCTAAATTTTCTTGGGTCCTCGAGTATTAGTCTTCACAATTCTTATGCCTTTTGGAATCTATTTCATTTTTGTAGCCTCATCTTGAGATGTGCCAACACCCTTAGAAATTCATACCCTTCTAATAAGCTTGCCTCTGTAAATAATAGTCTTTAAAGAACAAGTGTGAAATGTATGACCAAGTTTATGGCAATGAGTACGTATGCTAGATGCATCAAATGATTTATTTTTTGTTACAAAGAAATTCTTAAAGTGAGTTTTTTTTTCAATTCTATTATAGCCTAAACAATCTTTATCAAAAAATGCTCTTTGTTTTTCCAGTAAATCGTTCAATTTATGTTGTGCCATAGAAAACCTTGTGAATGAGTTATGCAAGTTTATATTTTTCTTGGTTAGATTATCAGTATTAACTTGTAACTCATTTACTTTCTTTTTAAGATTATTATTTGTCATGCTTAATGATTCATTTTCATCCTTAAGTTTTGAAATCGTTTTCCTATATTTTAAATTCATGGCTTCAATTTCTAATGCGAACTCATCAAATGAGTAGGATTAGCATTAAAAGATACCTTAGGCTCATCAAGAGCCATGAGACATTAGTTAGCCACTTCTTTATCTTCATTATCGGATGTGTCACTATCACTCCATGTGGCCATCATAGTCTTCTTTTTTTGTTTATTCAGGTTTGGCTGCTTCCACATTAAACATTCAAATTTGATATGTCTTGATTTCTTGCACTCATAGCAAATGATTTGTTCCTTTTCTTTCTTGCTTGATTCTCTCTTCATTATTTCTCTTTTAAGAGGTCTTCTTGCCTTGTTCACTCTCATCAACTTGTTGAATCTTTTTACAAACATTGCCATCTCTTCATCTTCTTTAACCTCATCATCATCATCATCATCATCACTAGGAGAGGTTGATTTGAAGGCAACACTTGCCTTTTTTGGTGGCTCTTGACCATGTTTGATCTTTATCTTATAGGTTAGAAGAGAACCTATAAGTTCATCTAAGAAAAGTGTGTTGGGATTCTTGGATTCCTCAATTGCTGTCACTTTTGCTTCCTAATACTTGGAAAGACTATTAAGTAGCTTCTTCACCATCTTTTTGTTTGGATCGGTCTTTTCAAGTGCCTTCAAACCATTGATAATATCCATAAACCTATCTGACATTTCTTTGATAGTCTCATCTACCTTCATCTAGAATAATTCATAATCAAGTGTAACCATACTTATTTTGGATTCTTTGACTTGATTTGCTTATTCATGAGTGGTTGCTAATTTGTCCTACACTTGCTTGGCATTGTCATAAAGTGAGACTCTATTATAGTCGTTTGGACCAAGGGTATAAAATACTGCGTGCACGGCCTTGGCATTTACTTGTGCCATTTTAATATCTTGCTCATCCTATTCATCTTTTCCTTTTGGCATAACACAATCTCTAACTCTCTTCTTAGGGATAAGAGGTCCATTTAACCATGATCTTCCATACTTCATAGTCATTAGCTTGGATAAAAAGCATAATCCCTGTCTTCCAATATAAGTAGTTCTCACCATTAAAGAGTGAAGGTCTCATAATGGAATGGCCTTCAAGTCCTATAGCGCTTGCATTTGTCTTAGATGCCATGAGACAAACTTTATCTTGGCTTTTTAACTCTTGCGAGCTTCTTGTAGCTTTAAGCATTATGTTTGCATTCTCTTTTTTTTTTTTTTGCTATCAAGGATCTTTTCTCAAGGTTGTGAAACCTACAATAGAGACCAAAGCTTTGATACCAATTGTTCGCTCAAGGAAAAGATTGAACCAAGAGGGGGTGAATTCGTTTACAAGAAATTGACCATAAATTTATCTTTTATAAAAAGTTAAAAATAAATTGAAAGTAAAAAGAAGTTAAGGACAAGAAAAACAAATAATCAATATATAAAGGTTCGGTCTTTGAATTTAGCACCTACATCCTCTCTTCTTAGCA
This sequence comes from Adansonia rubrostipa, assembly GCA_038381775.1. NCBI lineage: Eukaryota > Viridiplantae > Streptophyta > Magnoliopsida > Malvales > Malvaceae > Adansonia > Adansonia rubrostipa. The sequence goes on along the minus strand of JBBYHM010000001.1, from coordinate 371,772 downwards.
CTTTCTTGCCAAGGTGATTCCTACAATTCACTTATGAAATTGTTACCTTTAAGGCTAATGTATAACCTCACAACTCTATCTTTTAAGGCTTAGATAGAACCTTTCAATCCTCTTAAGAATTTTACCCCAAATTCTTAAGTGTTTTCACTCACTTTTACACAACCCTCCTTATAATGTAAATAAAGTATTTGCAAACAATTTGAACCTCTACTAGGTGGATGTTCGTTGGAATTTAAGTAGAAAATGGTTGAGATACCAATAAACTTGAAATAGTGTAAATATGATACAAGAAAAATGAAAATTTTAAAGACTTTGAGCTTTTGTTGTTGAATGTTTGATTGATATTATTCATCTCTTGCTTCTTCAACTGTTGGGAACCTCTATTTATAGCTTGGAATTGATTTATAGACATTAGGCATTAAATGAGGTGGTTGGAGAGCTGTTGTAGCCTTCATAAATGCTTGTTTCCATTTAGACCCACACTACTGTATCGATATAATACCAATAGTATCGATGCAAGAATTAAAAATGTGACCATTACAGCCTGTTGTATCGATACAGAAGGCTGAGTATTGATACCTATCAAGTTGTATCGATACAGATATCTGTAACGATACTTTTAGGGATTTTAGCCAAACCTTGGCTATTGCCAAGCAATGTATCGATACATATAGGGTGAGTATCAAAGCTCACTTTAATGCATCGATACATGCTAATATGTATTGATACAATTAAGGGTATTAAGCATAGTATTGATATATTTATGCATCGTGTCGATACATAACTTTAAAACCCTTTGTAAAATGATTTTTCTTGGCTTGATATTGACTCAAACATATCTAAAAAATATTCTAAATATAAATATGCATTTTGGAACATATATTTTTGAGAAAATAGAAACCTTAGTATTTTTTTAAATATTTTTCAATTTAACACAAGTACTAAGTTGAAAATAGTTGAGTACAAATTAATTTAACTTATGTTGTTTATTATATCAAAATCGAAATTAATTCAAAGCTAATAGCCTTGACTCTTCTAAATAGTTAGCTAAAGGGATCTCACCTAATAATTCAAGGCACACCTTACCCAATTCAAAGAGGCTTCCCTCTATTACTGCCTCGCCATTAACTGGCAGTCCTAACTAAAGTATAACATCTTCTAGGGTGATCATGCATTTATCGGATGGAAGATGAAATGTATATGTTTCACGTCTCCATCGTTTAATCAAGGCTTTTATTAGTCCAAGCACATTTTCTGAAGTTCTAACTAAAGCTGCATAGTAAAATCCAAATGATCTGAGATAACTTACAATATATGCATTTGGTTTTTCCAAAGCAAATTTACACAGACGTAACTCCCGATCATAATCTTGCCCAAAAAGTAATTAATTTATTCATTATAAAATTCTAAATTCGTAATATTTAAATATTTGATTAATAAAATTTTGGTATCTCAGTAATACCCTTGACAATATATGAATTTCCTATAATCTAAACAATGATGATGATGATGATGATGATGAAGCCATTATATTAACCGAAAATATACCTATAAAAAAGTTAAAATTCTTTTAACATTAAAAATAACTTAATTTATCAAACTACATCAACTTTTACAAAAAAACCTTAATTACAACATAAATAAATTTCATCGTAGAAAGCAGTTATCCAATAATTATTTTCAAAGAGGATGAAAATCATACCTTAATCTTTCAAAAAAAATTTCAACTGCTAAAGAAACTGAATTACAATGAAACTAAATTTAATCATGATAATAAATTATAAAATTAAATTTCAAACTATTTATTTAAAAAGCTTAAATCATATCTCAGTCAACGACAACAAATTTCAACTTCTACAAAAAAACCTTAGTTACAATAAAATTAAATTTAATCATAATAATAAATTACAAAGCTATATATTTTAACATTACATCAATACTTCTACACATAAAAATAAAACAAACATTAAAAAATTATAAAAAAGTTCTTCTAAATACGAATATTTAAACTATAAATTTTTTTCTTTCTTTCTTCAATATAAAAGAAAGAGTTTTGAGCTTTATTTATAAAACCTGAGCTCTTCCTTCCGTTTGCCCCTTCCCTTTAATTATTCTAAGTCCGTGACCCTAACATTTTTTTCAGGGTCATGACCTTGCCAAAGAAAAGTGGTAGGACGTGCCCTACCAATTGCCCCCCCCAAATAATGCAGGGGGCACCACTAGGAACTCACCATCTTAGATGGTGAATTCCTAGTGTCTATTAAGAACTTCCCGTATCAGATGGAGAGTTCCCAACATGCAAATTTCTTGCCTCCTTCCATGCCAATTTCTCAGCACATATTAAAAATAAGCACATGCTTGGAATTAATTCCAAACTAGCGTATATCTGGAAATAAAAATATATACATTATTTTTGTAAAAAAGCCTATTCAAAAAAGTATTTAAAATTTTACTAATAACATACATAAACCCTCAATATTTAATGAGGTTAACTAATAAAATTAAAGAAAATGTGATAAATGGATGATATATTTTATTGACAATGTTTTTAAAGCTTATGATATAATTTACTTTTTGATAAATTAATATTTTATCATATATAACCCTGCTTAAGGGTCGGGCTATTCACCCAGCCTAATTAAGCCTAGGCTCGGGTTCTTATATTTTTATATCAAACTAGCCCAACTCGGCTCGGAGCAATGATTTTAAATTAATATATTTTATTTAAATTTAATTAAAAAATATATAATATTAATAAAAAATATTCTTTAATGTAATAAATAGTGATTATGGCTTAAATAGGCAGGTTTAGGCGCGTTAAATAAGGGCTCAGGCTTGGAATTTTAAAAAAATTTGTGCCATGGTCCGGCCCAACCAATGAGCAAGTTTAATCATATTTAAAATATAAATTAAGTTTTAAATATTTAATTAAATTATTAAAATAATAGTAAAATAAAATTCATAATTAAAGTTTTTGATTTATAAAAAAATATTTAATTATAATTTCTTCATATTTATTTTTAGTATTAAATTTGAGTTTAGGTTCGGGTCGAGCTCAGATTTAGGTTCTTTCGAGTTTGGGTCATTTTGAGTTCAGGTTATTTCAGGTTCCAGCCATTTTGGGTCCAAGTTTTCTCAGGTTCGAGCTAGTGACTTTTTAGTCAAATCAGGTCCGGTTCGGTTCGGGTTCAGGCTTAGGTTTTTGCGTGCGAGTTTTTGAGTTTGGGTTCATTTTACCACTTTTAGCTTCTGAGATAGAAATTTAAGCAAGAAAAAGCTGCTTTACATAAAGAAACTAACCAATTATGGGAGAAAAGACAGTCAACTAAAGATAAATGAGATAGTTCAGGAAAAAAAGAAGGAAACAAATGTTACCAAGCAAAACCAAAGAAACCTGCATCTAGAGCACAAACATGCGAGAATAGGAAATTGGGAATTGTAGGCATAAACTAGAAGTTAGAGTTTTAGAAAGACAAGTCAAAGACAGATGAAAAGAAGATTGCTAAGCTTTCTACTATATTATTGGCAAGCCAAAAGTAAAATAATCATTTAAGTGCTTGACTTTAAATTAGAGAGGGTAATCAATTTCAGAATAATACCTTATAGGCAAGAGATTAAGAGCTAAATGGTCATTCAAAGCCACTAGGACCCACTTGGCACCTTGATGAAGCCATGGAGGAAAAAAAAGGGTGGCAAAACACATAGCTCATATTGACCACTTGATCACCCAGATAAGCATGGCATCTCATGGTGCAGATGTGATGTCTGAGTGAGCCAAGGCTTTGAAAACACAATGTTATCCCAATTAAGAAGCATGATTAGGATTTGATATGTTTCTAAGATAATTTGATAGAATAATATAGTCGAGTTAAATGTTTCTTCCATTGATTACTTCTAACGTAACCAATGTTTTAAAGTAATGAAAAATCGTTTGTTGATATTATCCCTAAATCAACATCTCTAATACATATGCATTAATTCATTCACACATTCATTCTCATATATATTTATTCAATAAAAGTATGATAATAACATTATGGAATGGAGTTCTAATTGAGGTTACATTAGAACAAGAGCTATGATCATAGAGTAGAATGCCATGATAATTCTTAAGCAATAGTATAACACACACTACTGATTATGGATAATGGAAAATGACCAATTAATGAGAATAGAAAAGTTAAAAAAAAAAGATATAGAAAAAGAAACTAAAAGGTCAAGAATAACTTAAAAAGTAGCTCACAAAACTTATGGAGTTGATTCTGCCATAACTAAAGGAAAAGAACCTACTAATGGCCCAAATGCAAAAGAAAATCGAGAAAGTTAAGGGGCAAGCCGAATGAGAATATGGGGGCTTTACTAGTGATGAATATGGCACTTCAAGGCTTATATTTGAAAGCAACACCATCTGTAAAGGTAACCCTAAAAGTATATATAAACCTTGTAGCAATAGTTTAACAACCACAAAAAATTGTGTGGCTAAGCATGAGATTCAACCTAGCTAATCTTATTATATTAGGTCTTCATGATCTTGTTAAATTGGATAAACTGAAAAGTGGTATAATCAAATATTCTAAGAATGTGAAGGATCAAAGTAAGCTTTAATTAATGGAGAAGAGGCTTAAGTCCATTGAAAGAGCAGACAAGTTAGGCATTATGGATGCCAATGAGTTAAGCTTGATATCTAACCTGATCATTCCCTGTAAGTTTGGAATGCCTAATTTTGAGAAGTACAATCCGATCACTTCTTTAGTGGCCCATATTAAAATGTACTACTGAAATATGACAAGGTATGGTGAAAATGAGAAGTTTTTAATTCACTACTTCCAAGATTGCCTGATAGTACCAACGGTTAAATAGTATAATAAGCTAGACCAAAGCAAAATCAAAACATGGTTTAATCTAGCCAAAGCTTTCGCAAAACAACAAAAGTATGTTACTGATTAGGTTTTAGACAAATTCTCCTTATAAAATATGAAGAAACCTATCGAAACCTTTAAGCAGTATGCACAAAAGTGAAGGGATGAGGCTATTCAAGTACACCCTACTCTAACTAAAAAATAAATGATAGTGATTGTTATAAGTACATGAAGGCTATTTTATATGAGAAGTTGGTTGGAAAAACATAAAAAACTTTACAGACATGGTCCTATTAGAAGAAAAATAGTAGGTGCAGCCAAGAGTGAAAAGATATCTTAAAGTGAATCATCTACTATGAAGAAACCCACGACAATGAAGAAAATGAGAGTGACACAAATGCTATTAGTTATGAAAACCTAATGCTAGTAAGCTCAGACAATCGTAGGCCATATGTCATACATAACCTTTATTACTTAAACTTAAGCTATCTAAATTCAAACACTTACCTTACACAGCAATTATTTAGCTAGTATACTTATTTACATATAATCCTTTATTCACTTACCCATTAAACATTACCCAAACACCCAATGCAATACCACATAGAACAACTGAAGAGTTTTAAGGGAAACACTAAAAACCTTAATTTGACCTTATTCCCATGACATATGGTGAACTATACCTTTGGTTTCTTCAAGATCAGCTGGTTGCACCATTTTATCTCTAACCTTAAAACCTTTATATCCAAAGTGGTATAATGCTAATGCACACTATGAATATCATACCGATACACAAGGGCTTTCTATAAAGAACTGCACAATCTTCAAATGTAAGGTATAAAGCTTAATAAAAACAGGGATATTATGGTTAAAAAGCAAATGAGTCTGAATATTGCTGTAAATCTCTTACTCAGCCATGCTAAAAGCAAAGTTAATGTATTATCAATTAAAAATGTCTAATGAGTGAAAAAAGCATTGAGGAAGTCAAAACTTCGATGAACCTGGTTTAGTAAGCTATGATGAAAGCCAAGATGATTGATTTAAATGAAAAAAATTTTGAAAAAGAGTTAGGCAAGTTAGTTGATTTTCATGAGTTTCAAGGGGTGGCAATCATGCTCTTCAGTCTTGTAATGAATGTAGGGCCTTGATATAAAGGATGATAACCTAAAGAGATATTTAATTCTATGAAGAGTTTGAGGAAGTTGTAAAAAGAAAGAGAGCATGATCGAAAAAAGACACTCCCAAGCCCTATATGGAATTAGCCGACCATTAATCATTTACTATAAGGAATAATGTCTAGCATGGCCAATATAGAGCCTATGCCTAAGATGATTATATATGTTCCACCATTTTTCTCTAAAAAGAAGAATAAGGCAATACTATGGAAATATGACTACAAATTAATGATTTTGGGAAATCAATCAACTGACACATATTGGCAAATGCTATAAACCTTAAATTAGTAAAACTCAAAGCATAAAAAATGCTAAATTAATTTCAATAAAAGTACCAGAAGTAGAAATAGGTATGTAATCATCAAGAGTTTTTAAAATTCATTAAGCACGATGAAGCCATTGAACAGGTAACCCGCGATGATTTTGGTATTGTCACAACTACTAAAGTCTAAGCCTTAAGGGAATACATTGTTAAAGGTGCTAAGGTAAGCATATGTTGCAAACAATATATCAGTTTGACAAGTTGGGTAGGCTAGTGGGTAATATCATAGCATACAACTTGATCTCTTTTAGTGATGATGAGATTCCATTTAATGAAAAAGGATCAACAAACACTTTTTACATTACCAGCACTTGTAAAGGTTGCATCTTGTCAAAAATACTTATTTGTAATGGCTTCTTATTGAATGTAATGCCTATGTTGACTTTAGCTAAACTATCAATTGACGTGTCATACATTAAATAGAACCATGTTGTAGTAAGAGTCTGTGATAAGACTCACCTGAATTAAAACCCTATACATATGAGATTGGATTCCAAGTGATGGATATCACTCTATCCTATAATTATTTCCTGGGTAGGCCTTGGATTCATTCTGTTAGGGTAGTTCTGTCATCATTGCATTAGAAAATCAACTTTATTATAAAAAAAGCTAGTCAATGTTGCAAAAAAGAAGATGTTATTGCGGTGACCTCTATTGATACACCCTATATAGAGTTTATAAAGATGCTTTTGAGTGTTCTTTTAGGTCATTTGAGTCTATAATAAATGCCATAGGAAAAGGGCTACCAATCATCAAGCAATGTTTATCTAGGAATAGATAAATGAGAGTTAAGATGACAGTCAATAAAGGTTACAAAGCTAGAAAAAGGCTTAGGAAACACTTGAAGGAATGACATTTTAGGAAGATAGATAAGTATAATTTAAGTTTTAATCCAAATTCAGAACGAAGGATGAGATATATTAAGAAAGTAAAGAGAAAAAGGCTAGTGAAGATTCTGGGTTAAGAACTAGGATAGGATCAATGACCTTCCATTCATTGATGGGGAACTTTTGCTCAGGAGATTGTATAGATCCTAGTCTGAAAAGGAAATTGATTCAGAGTACATGTTGATTACATTAGAAAAGGCATTTAGGAAGTTCTATGTTAACGTTATTGATGAGAATCCTAAAATGCTAGAGGTAAGGTATTCACCATATCTATCTCTACTAGGCTATGTGTTGAAAACTTAACTACTACTATGGTTCTTGTAATATTTAAATAAACCTTATAGTAATGCCATAAAACCATCCTATCTGCTTCTGCCTAAAAGCATTTTGGAATATTTTTGTTTGGCCTCACTCTACCCTTTATCATTAAATGAAATGACAGTTATGATACATTTTCTCCACTGTGTTCTATTTATTCTTTCCATTTAATGATTCTTTATCTGCATTTATTGCCTATATTTCACCTATATTGTTTCATTTCCTACCCCTTTTCAAGCATCTAAATTAAAAAAAATGTGGGCAATTTAGGCAACAATTCAAAGATTAAATTTGAAAGTCCTATTTGTTTAGTCGACATCAACATCGATGAAAATGTTGAAAAATGTGCATTAACCCCAGATCTATTAAGATAATTGATTAAAAAAATAAAAAATTCCCCACAAAGAACCAGTTGAAATGTTAAATCTAAGAAGTGAAAATAATAAGAAAAAGACAACATAAGGACCTCATTATCACCATCTACTAGAAAAGAATTGATAACTCTCCTCAAAGAATACAAAGATATATTGGTATGGTCCTACCTAAAATTACCAAGCTAAGCACAAACATTGTAATCCACAAACTCCCTCTAAAACTAGAATGTAAACTGGTACAGTAAATGTTTAGAATAATGAGACTAGAAATATAGCTAAAGATAAGAGAAATAAGAAAAATTATTTATAGCAGGATTCTTGAAGGTAGCGAAATACCTTGAATGGTGGCCATATTGTCCTAGTCCCCAAAAAGAATGGCAAAGTACGGATATGTGTTGAGTAAGGACCTAAACCAGGTCAGTTCGAAAGATAAATTCCATTATGACATATAGATACCTTTTGTGGATAATATTACGAAAAACTTGTACTTCTTTATAAATAGGTTTTTAGGCTACAATTAAATTAAGAAGGCACTTGAAAACATGGAGAATACTATATTTATGATCATGTAGGAAACATTTTCCTATTAGATAATGCCTTTTGGCTTAAAGAACGTCACGATAACATATCAAAGAGCTATAGTGACTCTATTCCATGAAGTTATACACAAAGAGATAGAAGTCTTTGTGGATGATATGATTACCAAGTCACTAAAAGGAAATGAGCATATTACCAATCTATAGAAGCTTTTTGAGATATTGAGAAAGTTTTAATTTGAACTTAACCTTATTAAATTTACTTTTGGTATAACCTCGAGAAAATTGCTGGGTTTCATTGTCAGTGGGAAAAGAAAAGAAGTTGACCTAGATAAAATTAAAGTTGTTCAAAACCTAGCCTCACCTTGTATACAGAAAGAGGTAAGGACTTTCTCGATTAAACTACGTTACTTGATTATTTCCAAACTCAATGATAATGTGACCCAATATTCCAGCTCTTGCAAAATCATAATCTAAGAGAATGGAATGATGAGTGACAAGAAGCCTTTTACAAAGTCAAGCACTACTTTCTGTAACTTCAATCCCAAGACAACACCTAATACTGTATTTATCAATTTTTGCAAAATCCATGGGATATGTATTAAGGTAACATGATAAAACGAGTAAGAAAAAGCACACTATCGACTATCTTAGCAAAAAAGTTCACAAAATATGAAAGCAATTGTTCATTGAAAGCAATATTATGATGTGCCTTAGCTTGGACTACTTGAAAGCTTAAACAGTATATGTTATACCCACTTAGTTGATTTCAAAGCTTAATCTTATCAAATACTTATCTGAAGCTCCTTTACTGTCAAGAAATGTAGTCAAATGATAACTCCTACTTTTAGAATATGATAGAGTATAATTAAACCAGAAAGACATAAAAGGCTACTACAGTGATCAAATTTTTGAAAAGACAGGCAGTTGAGGACTATGAGCCATTGAACTTTAATTTCTCAAATAAGGAGTTGATATTTGTTTCATAAGAGAAAGACACACCCCTCAATAAAAGATCCAAGAAAATGTATGTTGATGGCAGTTCAAATGCCTTAGGTCATGGAATCAAGATAGTTTTGATAGGCCCAGGAAGATATCACTATCCCTTTATTGTTAGTTAAATTTTGACTATCCAACAATATAGTAGAATATAAAGCATATGTCATAGGAATTCATGCAATTATTGGAAGAAAAATCAAGATGTTGATGTCTTTGGGACTGAGCAATGATCATATACCAATTTTGTGAGGAATAAAAGACTCGAGATACAAAATTAATTAAATATCAAAAGCTCATCTTAAAGTTAATCGAGGAGTTTTATAAGATAAACTTTTTTTACTTACTTTGGGAGAAGAATTAAATGGAAAATGTTTTGGCTACTTTGGCAACCGTATTCAAGGTAAATAAGACTAAAGTGAAGCCTATCAATATAAGCATTCACAAATCTTTGAGCCATTGTATGAGCATCAAAAAAGAGGTAGTTGGCCACCGTTGGTATCATAAATTCTTTAATATATCAAGAGTTAATGATACTTATAGCAAGCAATTGAAAATGATAAAAAGACCTTAAGGAGAATGCCTAAGTGTTGTATTAAAAAAAATCACTTGTTGCTAAGGTATATGAATTTAGCCAAGGCCAAAAGAATACTTGAAGTGGTCCATGAGGGAATTTATGTTACTCATGCCAATGACTTTATAATGGCTAAACAAATTACAAGGATGGGATATCTCTAGTTAACCATGGGAAAAGGCTGCATCAATCATATTCAGAAATGCCTTTAGTGTCAGATTTATACATTCATATGTCTCAATCACCTGTATATGCCATGATTGCTCCTCGCCCTTTCTTAATATAGGGCATAGAAGTGATTGGACCAATTACTACTCCTAAGCTTCAATTGGAATTGTTTAGTCCTAGTAGCCATTAATTACTTTACAAAGCAGGTGAAGACTGCTTTGTATGCTAATTTAATAAAGTTGGTGATATGCAAATTCATTAAGAAAGAAATTATATGCTTATACAGACTTTCAAAGAGAATCATTTTAGACAACACTATGAATCTAACGAACAAAATGATGCAAGAAGTGTGCATTCAATTTAAAATTAAGCACCACAATTAGATACTATACCGTTCAAGATAAATGAGGGGTAATGGAGATGAAAAATAAGAATATAAAGAAAATTATGGGAAAAATGGTTGACACTTAGAAGGATCGGCATGAAAAGTTGCCTTTTTCCTTTTATGCTTATTGGACTTTATTTTGCACCTCCACGGATGCTACTCCATTCTCACTAGTTTATAAAATGAAAGTTGTATTACTAATTGAGGTCAAAATTCCCTCTCCTTAAATGTTAATGGAAGTTGAGTCAGAAAGGGTTTAATGGGTTAGGACCTGGTATGGGTAGCTGAACTTTATACAAGAAAGAAGGCTAAAAAAAATTTTGCCATTAACGTATGCATAAAAAAAAAAGATGATATAGGCTTATGACAAGAAAGTCCACCCTAGACAATTACATGAAGGAAAGTTAGCATTTAAGCAGATTTTCCCTGTCTAGAAGGATTCCCAAGGGAAATGGACTCTAAATTAGGCAAAACCATAAATAGTTAAGAGAGCTTTCTTAAGAAAGGCATTTATTCTTTTAGAAATAGATGGGAATGATCTACCCAACCCTATGAAGAAATAGTATTCCTAAATGATAATAATAATAATAATAATAAAAGGATTTAAACTAAAAACCTGAATAGGCATGCTAAAACAAAAAAAAAAAAAGTTCAGATGAAAACCTGTAAGGGCATTCCAAAACCTAAAAAGCTTTGAGTTGAAAACCAAAAAGTGTGGCCCAGGTGTCACAATGGGGTAGCAGAAACATTCCTACTCAAGAAGTTATGTTCAGAAAATAGGGCATGGTCAAATCTAAAGAATTCTTAGATTGATGCTAAGCAAAGTAATTATCTAAAAGAAATCTAAAAGGAGTTAGGCCAGAGAATTCACAGATTGTACATTAAAAACATCAACAATTCAAAAAGCATATCTAGGGAACTTTTGTTTTCTATTATTTACCATACTTTGTACCTCTTTTTTATAATAGTAGCAAAGTTATGTGTTACATAATCTCTTACCTATTCTTATAACATACTCCATGTTTCATCATATTTGTTATTGAAATTAAATGATTATTGACAAATTGAAAAATTTATAAATGAGAAGATTTCTTAGTATTACTTTGAGGAAAAGTAAGATTTACTAGGAAATTAGCATGCACTTCAAGATACCTTAAAATTGCCAAAAAGTATGAAAATCGTCAACAATATGAACTTAAGATACCCAAATGAAAAGAAAAACCAATTCTAAAATATCACTTCTTAAAAAGGTAAATGGAAATAATCTTAGTGTGTCTTCCAAAAAATGCTTTTAAGTAATGAAAGACTAACTTCTAGTTGCCTAAAGAAAGCAAAATAGTATGGAAGCAGAATGTGCAAAAGAATGGGCGCATCAATGCGGTTAGATTTGAACTCATGGTATGATCACGTATTTGCATTATTAGGAAAACATGCATTTGCATTAGCATTTGAATATGCAACACAATATAGATTGACTAATTTCTTGTTTTTGAATAGCACACTATGGAAACAAGGATCACTAAGGTATGAACTCTAAACTGTTAGAAGTCTATTTTTTAAGTCAAACCCATTTTCTCAAAATAGGTCGAGCCTCGAGATTTTCCATTGAGGTGGTCTTTTCTTTTTTAGTTCAAACTTGTTTTCTCAAAATGTGTCAAGCCTTGAGATTCGCTGTCAAGTTCTTTTTGAAGTTAAATCTATTTTCTCAAAATGGTCAAGCCTCGAGATTATTGTTAAGGCCTTTTTGTTTCTTCCGTCAAACTTGTTTTCTCAAAAAGGGTTAAGCCTTAAGATTATTGTTCTTTTTAAATTGGAGTTGTTTTCTTAAATTGGGCTGAGCATCGAGATTGTTGGTCTTTTTCCTTTTTTTTAGGTCGAATAGTTTTTAAAATCGGAGGAGCCTCGAGACCATCGCTGAGTTCTTTTTGTTTTTGTTTTTCTTTGTTTCCCAAATCAAACTAGTTTTCTCAGTTACATTCTAGAATCAGGATCTTATAATTTTATTGTTAAAAAAAATTTCCTGAACAAAATTGTTATCTATGGTCTTTGCCTTATTTTTAATTCTTAGCAATAAGAGAAGAGGGGTTGTGGTCTTCATAACTTAATTTTTAATGGTATATTCACCAAGAATAACGGAAGAACTGGAGATTAGAAAATTCAAACAAGGCTAGACAAATTTCTAGCAAATTCAGAATAGCAAGCAAGATGGAATCAATCGGTTGCTAGACAAATTTCTAGCAAATTCAGAATAGCAAGCAAGATGGAATCAATCGGTTATCTGTTTATTTTCCTCTTACCATTCCCTATCTTGTTGGATTTCCATGCGAATGTTTTAATGCAATTCGATCCAGGAGAATGAAACCATTTTATTTTGAAAAATGTGAATGCGAAATGCTGGTTGTGCTCAGATTATTAAAGATTGATGGAAGAACTAGATGTTTTAGGAAAAAAATAAAGAGGTGAGTCAGGCACTCAAAACTTGGAATGATGTTTCCTTCGAGAATGTAGATAAGCAACTAAAAGAAAAAAAAAATCAATCTTGGTTATAAAAGACACCCTAGGCTAGGAATGTTAATAAAGTGAAGGATTTAAAGAATAAGCTTAATGAACTTTTAATTCAGAAAAAAAAATGTGTTGACATTAATCTCAAGTTAGGTAGTTAAAGTATAGAGGTCAAAATACTTGATTCTTTCATGGGAAAGTGACAATTAGGTGACATAAGAATAAAACAAAAGAATTAAAGACGAGGAGGGGAATTGGAGATCTGGATTTAATCAGCTTAAGTAAATAGCGAGTGATTTCATTCAAAAGCCGTTTTCATCATCCAATCTAATAGAATTGATAAAGCTTTGACAAAAATTCACACAAAGATTACTAGCGACAGGAATGATTTTTTGTCCATGCCATTTACAACACTTGAAGTTAAAGAAACCTTGTTTCCAAATTAGAACAACAAAATTCTCAGGTTCCAATGGTTTGTTTACTTAATAAAAAATATTGGAATTTGTTAGGTAATGATGTGACATAGGCAATTTTAAATTTCTTGAATAATGGAGAGCTTTCTCTTAATATTAATCATACTTTTATTGTGTTAATTCCAAGCGTCCACCCCGAAAGGAGATGTCACATTTTAGGCCCATTTCTCTGTAAGTGTGTTATATAAACTAATTAGTAAGCCTCTAGCTAACAGACTAAAGGTTATTATCCCTGGGGTAGTTTCAGAACCTCAGAGTTTTTTTTTTCATTTTTTTCTTTTACTGAATTGGTTGATCACACAACTGTCCTTTTACGAGCTTGTTCATGCCCTTAAAAGCATAAGATCTGGTCAAGAAGGACACCTAGCTATGAAGTTAGATTTGACTAAAGCTTATGATAGAATTAGATTTTTTTTTTCAAAAGCCATAATGAGGAAGAAAGGTTTAAATGAAAAATATATTACTTTGATCATGACTTGAGTATTATCTGTCTCTTTCTTAGTATTAATAAATGGTATCTAAGGCTCAGTGTAAGCCAATGAGAGGCTTGAGACTCGGAGATCCTTTATCTCCATATTTGTTTATGATATGTGCTGAAGTTCTTTCTTCCCTTCTTCACTAGGCAGAGGAAGTTCCCTTCTTCACTAGGCAGAGGAAGTTCATTTATTTTCTAGTCTGCAAATTTGTCAAACCCTAAAGGTATCCTATTTACCTTGCCAATGATATTCTAATTTTTCCTAGAATTACCATAGAAGATTGTGCCATAATTATGAGCATAATCGATTTGTATGGGGCTACTTCAGTTCAGAGGGTAAATTTGAGAAATCATCTATCCTTTTTAGTCCCAATGTTCCCTCAAACAGGAAATTCCAAATATCTCTGGTATGTCGGATTTTTATTGGGGGTTTTCTGAAAATTACTTTGGCCTCCGTATATGATGGGACGGTCAAAATATTAGCATTTCAATCGTCGAAAATCAGAATTTGGAAGAGAACCCAAGGGTGGAAAAAGAAGTTACTTTCAAGGGAGGCAAGGTTATCCTTATCAAAGCTGTTGCTTAGGCAAATTCCAATGTGTACTATGTCATGCTTCAAAATCCCGAGGTCTTCATGCGAAGAGCTAGGTAACATGATGAGCAAATTTTGTTGGGGAAATCAAACAGATGCCAAGAAAATTCATTGCATTGGTTGGGATAACTTATGCTGGCTTAAAAAAGAGGGAGTTGTGGGTTTTCGAGACTTACATACTTTCAATCCAGCTATGTTAGCCAAACAATGCTCGTGAATTTTATTCTTTCTGGATTCTCTGATGGCTCAAATTATAATGGTGCAAATCCGTCTTTTACTTATAGCGGTGCAAATTTTTTTCCCAGTGTTCGCGTTTTGATGCTCATAATGGTGCAAATCTATCTTTTACTTAGCGAAGTACTTTGGAGGATGAAGGGTCTTTGACTTGGGTTTTCTTCCATGGATGGGGGATGGTATTTCAATCAAGTTAATCAGTATTGTATCGGTGAACGTATTATTTTTATTCTGATATAAATACATATTGATATCGATGTGTTTCAGTGTATCATTTCAGATTTATCAAAGTTTAAATATTTTTAATTTATATAGAAGAAAAATATTTTTTAAATATGAAATAAATGAATTAAATAAATTTTATATATTAAATATTCATCAAATATATATAATATTTTTAAAAAATTTCATCAAATATAAAAAGATCAATATCAGTAAGGCCAAAATTTTTTAATGATCGTTAAATTTACGAATAATTATATCTAATATTTATTAAATTTATGAGTAATTATATATAATATTCATTAGATAATTGGTTTAACTTTTTTCTAAGCTTATATTATGTACCGATTGGTACAGCTATTTTTAGCCGGTACCATCCAAACAGGCCAATACCTACTACTACAATTGATACAGATAAAAATTAACACCGAAACGAAACCAACTATCGTCGGTACTGTTATATGTTGAAATCGATACATACTAACTGGTATGACCAATACCAGTGCGGTACTGATAACACTGATTTTAATTAAAATTTATGATAATCCTTATAGCCCAAATGGCAATGATTTCAAAGTTTCTACTCCACATGTGCATGACTTCATGATTGAGAGTGTCCTAATTGACTATTCACTAATCTAGAGTCTAGAATGCTGAGTTGATGCTACATATTAGCAGTCCCAATGATTCTAAGATAATTTTGAACTTGCCTCTGGGACATGGTAATAATGTCCATAATCTTTATTAGATACATGATCTGGAAAGAGTCTTTTCGGTGAAATTTGCATATAGCGTGGCATGGCAGAGATTTATACCACGAGTAGAAAATAATGAATATGGTTATGATAGGCATGCTTTGATGTAGAATTATGCAACTTAATGAAGAGCAGTTTAGAAGTTACAGGTGCCACCGAAAGTGAGAGTTTTTACTTGGATGTTAGCCAGAATATCCTCCCAAAAAAAAAAATAAAGTGTGTGGTAGATGGGGTGTTATTTGTTTGGAGCCGTGTTGGAATATGTTAACCATTTGTTATGCACCTATGAATATGTACTCCATGTATTGCAAGAGTTTGGAATAACTTTTCGAATGAATATGAGTAAGGAAGGCTGGCTATGAAGTTTCAGCTCAGGTTTTTTAGGACTAGATAATATAGAGAGAAATTTTGTGTGTGTGCTAGTATGAAACCTTGACTAAGAGGATCAAATTTAGCAAGGTAAGAATTTACTTCCAAGTTCACAGGTAGCTATGAATGCAACTTTGGATCTTCAACCTTATAAGGATGCACTGATTGATGATCGGGAGTGGTAGCAGGGAGAAAATGAGTAAGCAAGATGGCTGAAACCACTCGAGGGTTTTTATTAAAATAATGTGGATATAGCTGTAATTGATAGGGAACAATTATGGGATAGCATGGGGAAGTTTACTGCAACAAAGTCAATGAAGGTTCAAAGGAGCGGGATATCCACAAAGGAGGGATGTTGGATGCTATGGAGGAATTCTATTTGCATGGGAATTGGGCTTTATGAATGTGATTCTCGAAGGGGATGCAAAAAACATTTATTCATTTGTTAGGAATCATGTTGTTAATTTCTCTTACAGTGATGCATTCTTCAAGATGTCTTTCTGCTTGCCTCTTGATTTAAAAGGTTGACCGTCGACACACTTCTAGAATTTTAATAAAGTTGCTGATCTATTTGCAAACTTAGTTAATTCTTCAATAATTGGGACTTGGCTAGAGGTCCCTCTTGGCTGTATTCTGGATTACTTGTGTTTTGATGCTTATGGAGAATGAAACTGCAATTTGAACCTTAAAAAAATATATATTTATTTGTAAAATATTGAAAAACATAATTATACTGTTTGATTTTTTTCTTTACTTTATAATTTTATTTGATTTCT
The DNA here is from genome assembly GCA_038381775.1 of Adansonia rubrostipa. Lineage (NCBI taxonomy): Eukaryota > Viridiplantae > Streptophyta > Magnoliopsida > Malvales > Malvaceae > Adansonia > Adansonia rubrostipa. Next base: position 354,780 of record JBBYHM010000001.1, on the reverse strand, counting down.
TTGTACTTCCATTAATTACATATCACGTAACTCGTAATAACAAACTCAATTTGAAACTTCATAAATAATATAGATCTAAATTGATTTTCAACAAAAGCGTAAAAATAAAAATTCATGAAATTTAGAATAAAAGACTAAAATCATTAAATTAAATTAGTAAACAAAATCAAATTTAGACATTTCTCTTAAAAATTAATACATCCAAGCTAAAGTATACATTTTCATTCATGGGGTTAAGACAACACTATAGTTAATTAATCATTCTACACCTAACACTATTATACCTAAAATGATTACACAATATAAATTTGATATGAAAACATAATTAAAATATGATATAAAATACGATATGATATCAAAAAATGATCATTATACAAATACATAAATGTCTCAAAGTCTATTGAATATAAATTATTAATGTATCAAAATTTATATAATATATAAAATACTTTAAATATGATTCTGATACAAAAAAATTTGAACTCGACATAAATTATGGATACACGAATTGCCAAGTATCATTTCCAAGACAAATAAACAATGCTAGAGTAGGCACACCGAGTGAGTAAGGAAATAAAAATTCAGAATAGGTCGAAGGAAGCTATTTGGTAGTTATTGATTAAACAAGTCGATAACCTTTAGAATATATATTTTTAACTTGAGAAATGCTAAAAACATAAATATCTCATAAATATTGTTACTGGTATTGATTGTGTCACGAGTGAATCTTCATTGTTTTATAATTTTTTGACAATATTGTAATATATTTTACAAGCAAATAAATTTAGTGAAGTAAGTATTATTAAAGTTTTTATTAACGTATAAAGTTTATATAATTTGCAAATTATAAAGGTTATTATTTTTAATGTTAATGTAGTACGGAGTTAAAAATTTTAATATAAGTTTAAACTCTTTTTTATTTATCAAATTTATTTACCTTCTAAGATTAATGAAAAAAATTAAAACTTTAAAATAAAACAGATTAATATAAATCTTGACTCTTTTTTGTTTATTATCAATTATATTTATTTAAAAAATCTTTTAACAAAATTAAAATTCTTACTTATAAAATTAGATAAGTTTTCATAATATTAAAATAATTTACAATGGCAATTTAAAAATTTAGTAAACATTAATGGGCATTTTTATACAAATATTACAAATTTTTTATTTATTTCTCGATTTACGATACTCTTCAAATTAATTCCTAAAATGTGCTTTTTTTTCTATATGTGTTGAGAACTCGCCATTGAGTTCTTAGGTTGTTGGGAACTCACCATACAGTATGGCGAGTTCCCAATGAGGCACCCACTAAATGATGGCGAGTTCCCGCATTGGAAAAAATTATAAAAAAGTGCAATAACAAATAATTATTAAATAAAAGTAAATGTGAAAAATATAAAGAGATTAAAATTACTTATCTACCTCTCTTTGGTTTGTTGACTGACTCTCCCTCATATATATATATATATTTTTGCATAAATTATGTACAAATATATAAATTATCTATCGTGTTAGGAATCTAATTTTTCATGCATATATATTAAATTTAATGTACTCACACAACATACCCAAAACTTACAATAACTCTAAATTATCAGTATATATCATTATTATTATATCAAAAATTAAAAATCTATAATATTTATCAAAGTATAAATCTAAAATTGTATTATTTATCTTATTATTATAAAAGTATATATCATTATTATTATATCAAAAATTAAAAATCTATAATATTTATCCAAGTATAAATTTAAAATTGTATTATTTATCTTATTATTATAAAAAAAATATGTGTTGGGAACTCGCCTTCTAAAATGATAGATAATATTTGATTAATAACTATTAGATTTCTTGGAACCTAAGAGATGCGACATATACATGAGAAATCAGATTCATTCTAATACGACAGATAATTTATATATTTACAAATAATTTATGTAAAAAATACATATATGGGCGAGAGCCGATTACCAGACCGAAGAGGGGTAGATAGATAATTTTAATATTCTTATTAATAATTTTAATAAGCATCATTTTCTTCTTTGAAATTATTTTTTCTGCTCTCACTTTTGTTTAATAATTATTTGTTAATTTTACTTTTTTAAAAATTTTCTCCTATTTGGGTTAGAAACTCGCTGTGCCGTTCAAAACTCGTCGTCTCTAGTGGTGAGTCCTCAATGCTAGTTTCGTCCCTTGTTGAGAACTTGCCGCTATATGGTGAGTTATCAATAAATAAACTCGCCTTCTCTCATGGCAAGTTCTCAGCATTTTTTTTTACATATTTCGGGAATTAATTTGAAAATCACTGTAAATGGAGAAATAAAAAAAATTGTAATACTTGTATAAAAAACCCCACATTATTGACTATTTTCATCAAAGACCAAGATTCTCCACATCTATGCTTTTATATATGCTAGTATTTGTTATCATATACTTTCACACGAGAATAACCGTTAATTTATCTATTTTTATATTTGATTTTAGATTTTTAAAATATGTACATTAACTAAAATTAGTATTAACATGTATGGTTTGCTTCATGTACAAATTATATTAAATTATTATAAAATTATTTATTTTTATATTATTGAAAAATTAATTACAAAGATAAAAAATAATGTAAAATGTAAGTCCTTTCTACTTATATTAAATAAATCATTTTAATTTTCAGTTAAGTGAAAAATTAAACTTTTAAGATAAAGCAATTTTATATAAACATTTTTTATTTATTATCAAAATAATTTTTTTTTTTTACAAAAGTGTTTTTAATAAAATTAAACTTTTTTATTGGTAAACTAGATAAATTTATTAATAGTGAAAAAACACATTATAGCAGCAATTCAAAAATATAGTGAACTATGATGATTATTTTAATCAATTCAAAAAATTCATCATATGCGTACTCATATATATATATATATTTATATAAATATATATTATAGATATATTCTTACGGGTCATCGACTTGAAAAAATGGTAAGAATAAATAAAAAATTTATTTGGTGGTTATTGATCGAAAAAGAAGTTGATAGTCTTTAGAATATTTATTTTTAATTTAAAAATATTAAAAACATAAATATCTTTATAAATATATATTTCTTATGTGTAACTTGTAATATATCTAAAGAGTATGATTATACGTATTCAATCATCAAAGCTTAATTATCATTAAACTTATTTATATTAATATAAAAATATTAATATAAATAAGTTTATCTTTAGCTGAGTTAATGTCATAAATTAACTAAATTAATTTATTTGTTTTTTTTTTGGCCAGAACACATCAATTTATTAGTTAAGGAAATTATATAAAAGCAAATTAATAATATAATGAAACTAAGATACTAAAATATTTTAATTTTAAAGGACAGCTGTCATCAAAAAACTATTTATCTTTTTTAAATATCATTTATTTTTTTAAAAATAATTATTTAATAAAAATATTTCTTATTTATTTTTAACTTTTTCTTCTTTTTAAAATACAATTCAAATTTAAAAAAAAAAAAACTCATTTTTCAGTATTATGGATGAGAAATTTTAGAATAGCTAGGATGCCAAATGGGCAAATACCTATCTTTCCCCTTTTGACCAATGACTTTCATAATAAATAATTACCGAAACGGAAAGTCGGCAAATCGCACGATCCCTTGCGATTCATCTAGACGATTGTCTCGCAACCCTTGACGGTGGCGCTCGGAGTCGAACTTTCTTACTGTTTTTATTTCTTTTTTTTTTTTTTTTCTGTCGCGCGTCTTCAATTTCTCGTTGCTATATGCATAGCAACTAAGAAAGCCTCTTTCTTTGTTGCTAAAGCAAATCCATGGATAACAGTTCATGGTTAACTGCCTGCTCTGATGATGATGAAAATGTAAGTAGTTATAATCAGAATAAAAAAATATATTTATTTTTACAACTGTTTCTTACGTTTTTACCCACAGTTCACGTTTTAGTTGACTACTAGACTTTGCTAAAAACAGATTAAATTCTATTATTCTTTTTGTTTATCCTCTGTGTTTACTTTGTACAAGTTCTCAAATTATTGCGCATCTACTCCTTTTTTATGTTATAGATTGATGAGGAAACTTAATAATCTTCATCTTTTCAGACAAACAGATATGATTTCCAAGATATCTTAGGGCTTGTTACCTTGGCTGAACTTTTTATTTTTTTGGAGATAAGAATATAGAAATTGAAGCTATACTTCATTTTGATCGCGTAGGTGTCTAGGTTTGGGTTTTTCCAGGGTGCGGAGCTACCTTTGCAGTACCTAAGCTGGCTTCAAAGCAATAATCAGCCTGGAATAAGCAATGGGGTAGTCCCAAACCAGACTGCAGTAAGCACAGCCCAAGCATCTCAACCTCCTAACAATTCAAACGCTTCTACGTTGAAAAGAAATTCATCATGTTTATCTGAATCCGAACGTGTTCAGAGGAAAAGGGAAACTGATCGAGCATATCGGGAAAGATGTAAGGTGAGTATATCATCTCTCTTCATCTCATTTCTCTTGCAAGAATTTGGATCCAGTGGAGTATGCCTTAGGAAAAAGGGATTGAATATCATGCAGTTTCATTCTGATTTTTGTTTTTGGACACTGGAGATAGAATATGAACCAGACCAAATTTGAACTTTATTACTGATTTAATTACCATACATTTTTTAAGAAATTTAACTTCGATTTTCCTAATCTAAATATGCAAGTAGACAGATCTAAAGAGTCTCTTTCAAAGTGTTGTTGAATAAAAGAAGTAATTATTAAATGCATTGAACCAGACCATAAATATTGGAGTTGATTTTGTACAGTTTTGGCTTTTTCATTAGAAAATCGAATCTTTCATGAGTTCTATATCATTTTACTTCAATATTTATTCATTTTTTCTTCCAGAGTAGGTCATGAGAGAAGCATTAGAGTTTAGAGAAGTGAGGGAACAAAAAGGGAGTTTTAAAATCAGAATCTCAATGTCTGTAACAATTTTGTTCCTCCTTTTTTATTTATTTATTTACGAGGATTGGGAGTAGGGATGGGTAGTTTTGAGTGAGGAATAATGTTTTTTTTCCTTTCATCCTTTCTACACAGACTCGCAAGGTGGAAATGCGATTGAATTTGGATACGCTTACTGGAGAAAATGAATCCTTAAAGAAAGAGAATGTATCCATAAAAAGGGACAATGCTTTGATGAATCAAACTTTGAGAGATAAAGCAAAAGAGATTGGTCGCTTGAGGAGTGATCTTTTTGGGTTGAAGTGCAAGCATCAGAAGCAAAATGTTGTCCTGCAAACACTTTCAGGGCTTTTAGTAAGTCTCCACATCCTATACTCTCCGTATATATGCTAATCATTTTTTATTCCACTTGAGAAAATAATGGTTATACTCCTCGGTGGTTATAATAGAGAAAAGATATTGGAAGTAGTCAAGGTACCAGCTAAGTTGCTACAACTCTTCTTTCTTATTTAAGTACTTATGTGCAACACCTATTCATCAAACATGAGGATGAAGGTCCAACCCTCTAAATATATGGAGACAGTTGGAAAGAATTGAATCTATCAATTTAGAAGAAATACCCATTCTAAAAGCATATGATTTGTTTGGAAGAAATACCCATTCTAAAAGCATATGATGAAGGTCCAACCCTAGACTTTCTTTAAATGGTTTGTTAGCTTTGTTACTAAAAACTCATTCTAAAAGCATATGATTTGTTGTTCTCTTGCATGTTAGAGCTTAAATATTAATCTATGATGGTGTAGATTTTTAACATAGTAGTTTTCATTTTAGGCTGATCCAGTGTGGCTCGAGAATGAGAAGTTAAAAGATGATAATGCTGAATTGAGGAAAAATGCCAATCTTAATAGTAACCTAAAACAGCTTGTGGAGGAAAATGCAAAACTGAGAATGGAAAATAAGGTGCTCAAGGTGCAGAATGATGCTTTATGCGGGAAGATTATTAGTGACAATGACAAGAAGCGTGAATAAGAGCTATAAGCTAATTTAGTAATTGAAGATATGCCCTTTGTTCTTTCTCAATTTATATTATGTTTTATTTCCTAGCTCAGCTTGTATTTCTTTGCCCCACTTTCTGCACGTCTTAGTGTTGCATGTTTATTAGCTTTCTTGTCCTTGTTCTTGATCTCTCCTCTTTGCTAAACTTTTTGCTTTGATCTTCTACCAGTACTCGTCCTTGATCTCTTTTCAATTTTTGTTTTTAGCACTTAATCTTTTAGCCATATATTCCTTTCTAAGGTGTTCCCTTGCTCACTTGCCTGCAGTCGACTTGAAATAGAACACATGTGAAATTATAAGTATAATTAAGCAGTCGACTTGAAGCCTTGATTTTTAACAAATTTTCCAACAGCACAAGCCTGAATGAATTGCACAAAAGAAATAGAACACAATGAAGAATCGAAACTCATCTATTTATATCCTTTATAAATTAGTTGTACCAATAAATGTAATAACAGGTAACAAAAAATAAATGTAATAACATTATTTGCTTAGTAAATTAATGTAGGTTGAACTAAGAGGCCCACTAATTTTTAGCATTCATAAAATTACTATTTCTTTAAACTGGAAAATATGTCTTTATCTTTTATTTAAACTAGAAAATAAAAAGCTCAAAGTACGAGTTTAATGTACAGTTCCTCCTTTATTTAAAAAATTCTGCCATTTTATAACTCAATAGAGACCCCCCAAAAAAACAATATTGACGCATCAGCTTTGGGGAGGATTTTTTATTAAAATAATATAAAAATTTTTTTATTTACATAAATAAGTCGTTTTCAGATTATTTATCGAAAAAAGTTAATTTTAAAAATTAATTGAGAATAGTTGAAAAATCGTGAAATCAAATAGCGATTTCTCAACTTGTTATAAGAAAACGACAAATGAAATAGCGATTTCTAATCAATTGCAAATCTTGTGACCGAAATTTGTAAATTAATTGAGAAATCGTCATATCACATGGCGATTTCCCAACTAGGTTTTTTTTTTTTTTTTTGGGAAATCATCAATAAATATGACGATTTCGTATTTTATATCACAGTTTATAAATTTTAAGTTTTATTTATGTTCGAAAGTATGTGACTAATGTATGAAAATTAATTTTTTTTGAAATAAAATAAATTGATAAGACTAATGTAAAATGATCAGATTTTTTTGATATGAAATAAATTGATGAAACTAATGTATTAGAATCATATTTCTTCTGATATGAAATAAATTGATGAGACTTATGCATGCAATTAGATTTCTTCTGATATGAAATAAATTAATAAGACTAATACATGGGAATCATATTCTTTCTGATATGAAATAAGTTAATGAGACTAATGCATGAGAAAGTGATTTCTGCTTATATGAAAAAAGTTGATGAAACCAATGCATGAGAATCAGATTTCTTCTGATATGAAATAAGTTGATAAGACTAATGCATGGGAATCAGATTCCTTTTGATATCATCTTTAGTTAATGAGACTAACGCATGAATTGTAAATGTCATACTACAAAGATTAGACTAATGAATGGGACAAATTCAAACATTTTGAATGAGAAAAAATTTTGTTGACTATGTTGCATTATAAATATATGTTCATCATTGTTATTTTTATTGTCATTTTCATTCTCAGCTACTATTGTTGTTTTCTCAGTTTAGTAATGGTGTTTCTTCATTCTCTTTTTTTGTTTCTTAGTTTTCAATTGTTAGCATTTTGTTTAGAGTTATTTTCATCTTACCAACATAAGTAATAGATTTATCTATTCTAATGAAGAAATTGTCAACAATGAAGAAGGTGTTACCTTTCAAAGTGACCGTCCTAGAACTATCGGAATTGACGAAAACATTATAATAGAGGAATTGAAGTTAAAAATTGATGCAAAAATCAAAGCTACAAGTAGAACCAGAATATCAGATATCAAGTATAAGCTTTCTATTTCCACGGGAGAAGGATGCGTCCGATATTGGAGGTTCCCAGTTGAAGATGATGATGATGTCAGATGCATGTTTGATGTTTATCAGCAATTTTCTAATGTCGGTGTAATTAAGTTATATGCCAACCTTGAGGATGTACATCATGATGTTGAAGCTTCATACATGCCAACTGCAGATGCGCATATGTCATGGCCATTTGAGAATCCTGAATGCCAACCTCCTTCAGATGCAGAAGTGGTGATGAATAATTTGTATGAATCTTTTCATTATTCATCTGTGTCACCAACAGTTCCAAGCCGTGAAGATGATGAGCCAAACAACTTTATAATGACAAACTTTCCAATTAGAGGTGTTGAAATAGAATATGGAGGGCTAAGTCCATTTACTGCTGATTTTGAAGTGTCATATTGAGCCCATGGTGATTATGTTGGTGACTTTAGTGAACCAGCAGAGTATGTTGAAGCTAATGATAGTGATGACAACCATGATCCATGCCCAGATATCGGTGGTGATATCAACGCTTCTCATCTCCCATCTACTAGTAGAGCTAGCAATCTTCTTCGTCAGTATGAGCCACCTCTCCATATGCACACCCTCGATCTGGATGCAATGCATTTAGCAAAATTTTCAGAATATGCTCAAACATTAGAGTTTTTGAAAAGCTAGAATCCATCTAGTAGTGAGCTCTGCGTTAGGATACAGTTCATAACAAAAAAGGCTGTGCTATAAAGCACTACAATATCAAGAACTCTGTAAATTACAGAGTAGTAGAATCGTCCCTAATTAAATATCACGGCCAGTGTACCATGTATGGCGCCAGTTGTAACTGAAGTATAAGGGCAAGATTATTGAAAAGACACAAGTATAGGAGATTAGAAAGTATAATGGGCCTCATACTTTTGCATCTGAGCATATTCCACAAGATCATATGAAACTAGATTCCAACATAATATGTTCATGTATTTTGTCCTTGGTAGAAGCAAATTCAGCCATTTCTGTCTCAATTTTGGTTGCTGAGATATGGAATAAGTATGGATACATGACCTCATATAGGAAAGCATGGATAGCGAAGTAGAAGGTAATTGTTCGACTCTATGGAGATTGGGATAAATCATTCAATCATCTTCCAAAATGGTTGGGTGCAATGCAACATTTCGTTCTTGGCAAAATAGTGGAATCACAAACTGTACCTGTACACCACAGTCATCAAATGGTGTGAGGTAAGGGTATTTTCCATTCACTTTTTTAGACATTTAAGTCTTGCATTGAAGGCTTTCCCTTCTATAAACCTGTTGTCCAAGTAGACGGTACATTCTTATATGGAAAATACAAAGGAACATTACTATTAGCTGTTGCATAAGATGGCAATCGAAACATAGTACCAATTGCCTTTGTCACTGTAGAGAGTGAAACAAATGAGGCATGGTCATTTTTTCTCAACAACTTACATAGATATATTATTTGACAACCTGGGATATGCTTAATATCTGATCGACACGAATCCATAAAATCTGTGATCAGAGACTCAGGTAGTGCATGGAAACCTCTACGTGCATGTTCTGTGTATTGCATTCGACATATTGCAGCCAACTTTATGAAGAGGTTTAACAATAAGAAGTTGCATCGACAAGTTGTTAATATAGGTATATAATCTCATTTATGGTTATTTACTCTCTTACAATCTTATCAATTTTAATGTTTATCTATCAGTTGTTAATAAGCCCAAAAATTATCATATTATTTATTTAGTATACGAGTTACGACAACCTTATTTTCAGTGGCAGTATGAAAATCTTTGTGCGGAGAATGCAGAAGTGGCCGATTGGATCAATAGGATCCCACAAGAGAAGTAGGCACAATCATATGATGAAGGAAGACGATATGGACATATGATGACAAACTTTGCCGAATGTAAAAATTTAGTGTTGAAAGGGACTCATCATCTTCTTATAACCACTTTGGTGAAAGCCACATATTTTAGATTAGCAAAATTATTTAAGGTGATGAGGAACAAGCAGATTGCAATGATGGCAGCTGGGCACAACTATTGTGCAATAGTCACAAATGCCATGCAATAAAATCGAAGAAAAGCTAACTCACACCTTGTTCGGGGGTTTACACAAATAAATTAATTTTTCTTGGTTGAGGAGTTAGAAAACTCCCAAGAGGGAGTTATGGCTTCAACATGCAAAGTAAATCTTAATGTGGTGTGACTGTGGGAAGTTTCAAGCGCATAGATACTCATGTTCACATATTGTTGCTACTTGTGCTCATATCCATATTAATTGCATGCTATATATAGACAATGTTTATAGACTAGAGACTATAAACAATGTTTATCGATATGAGTTCCAACCCGTCGGGAATAAAGCTTATTGGCTGGAATATAATGGTCTACAATTGTGCGCTAATCCAGAAATGCGGAGAGATCCCAAAGGTCGACCAAAATTAAATCGAATTCATAATGAAATGGATCTTAGAGAGAGAAGCTGACCAAAGCATTGTGGACTATGTAGGAATAAAGGCCATAATCGAAAAAATTACCCTTATCAAGTCGGCACATCAGGGGAAAGTTCACATCATTGGTTATCAGTTTATGATTATATTACGTATAATTAACTGTTTATATGTGTAAAATTTACCACTTTCAATTTCATGATGTAAATGTTATTTTTTTAATGAAATGTAATTAAAGTTATTTTCTATTTATCTTGCAACATAAATAACAGAAACACATATTATAGAAAATAATATAATTATTATTATATTATTTCTTTAAGATATAGTTATTAATTATTATGATATAATAATAACGATATAATGCATTGAACATGTTACCTACACAATTATTCTAATATAAATTATATCAATATAATATACATAATAAAATATTTTTTTATTAATTATTTTCCAACATAAGAAACATAAAAAAAATTTTACAATACAAATGTATAACATTTATAGCATTGTATAACACCCTAAACCTGCATAACTGTAGAACTATAAGAATATAAACTGTATAATACAAGTGAGTAATACAGGTTTATATCTATTGACAGGGGGCCCTATCGCGCGGTGTAGAACAACAATGCGGGGCTCTCCTATTGCGTGGTGGCAATACTCTTTGTTCAACATTTTCATCTTCATTGCCACGTACGCCCCTGGTTTAATGTTTTTGGGCTCTTACTTCCATCGCCGGTGCTTCTTCTTACATGGTTTCTTCTTGAGTCGGCATAGAATCCCTATGTTCGCTCATAACCCTAGTAATGTCTGCCATATCAAAAAACCCTAACCCACTACCCATGAAAGTAGTACGTGGTTGGCCAAAATTAGGGAGGGTACCACTCTCCAAGGGGGTTCCAAACTGATATACAATTCTCAAATGTGTTGCAGGTGACATAGGAGTCAAAATGTTGGCATCTAACCGACTAGTGGGTGACTTCAGCCGATAGCACCTATAATTATCATCCCCACCATGACTGAATGAATACCTACGACTGGATAATACCCTAAGATCATGCTCTGGTTCAGGATGACTGAAGGACATCCTAGGTGCATTGGTATCATCAACCTCTGCTGAAATAGGTGGATTCATCCTCCGACTAATCCCATGCCGTTGAGTATTCCTGTGAAGCTCCATATGAGGGTCTGGATTTGAAGTTTGTTGATAATGTGAGCTACTCCTCACATCCTAAAGTCCCGACGATGGAAAAATAAATGGTCGATCATGAGGATAAAACCGTCTGATGTATTTATTGATGGTGAGAAATTGTTGTACACAATTTCAAGACCTTGAATAATTTGTCTAGAACATTTTTTCCAAAACCAGATCCAGTTTGCATGCCTTTCAGCCCAATTTTCTACATGATTACCGTGCATATTAACTCTGTGAATTTCGTCAAAGTTTATAGGTGGTTAGGGGATTACTTGTTGCATCCCAAATTGGTATAAGACCCTATCCGGCTGGTGCCATTCCACAATCTGAAAACATATTAATGCTATGTTTGCTCTCCAGATGTGGCTATTTTGGAAGGATTTTGATGGGAGGCATTCCACAATTTCATCTGCAATATATGGCCTCCATAGAAACTGTGAAATAATAGATAAAAATTAATACTAATAATATGCAATAAGTTAGCTTAAAAATGCATGTACTTAAGGTAAACTATTACAAAATTTATCGTATTATTGTCTCATGCAATCTAGTCGTACTCTAATGCTTTCAATGTCCGTAGTTGTATGACCAAATTGCTTCAGACTGCACCATTTGTTCAAATACATATAAAATATGAATAACCCATATGCAAATGTAAGTTTTTGAAGAATAAATATAATACTTATATTTATTACCTTAACGCAAGGGGATATACATAATTTTCTCTAACTATCAATGCAGGAAATAGAAGCCGGTACCATACCCATGACTGTAGCAGCATTAAAGAGCCACTTATGTCATGTGTCAGCCCAATTGTTGCACGGTAGAGTTCCCTATACCAAAACTCTAAACATGCGAATACTTCCTTACTTTATTCAAAATTGCCAAAAGTGGAAGATACATCACATGTACTTGATTTCCAAATTTATCGAGCATTAACATTTCACTAATGATGCATAAAATATATGCTCGAGTAGCGAATTCCAATTGCACGTTCAGGGATATAACGAAACATTTCTATCAACCAGGTCATTTTGACAGTTGAGCTTTGAATAAAGTTTTTAAGAAGGATCACGCCTAACAATTCTTCGAATAAAGCCTCTCAGTGTAACAGACTTCCCCCTATTACCTCTTTCCTATCAATTGGTAGACCCAGTTGAAGTGCAACATTCTCTAGTGTGATTGTGCATTCACCGCATGAAAAATGAAAGGTATGCGTCTTAGGCCTCCATTGTTCAACCAATGCATGTATTAGTCCTACCTCATATTGACAGCGGTTAACTAAGGCTGCATGGTAAAATCTGGTTCATCTTAAATATTCTTCAATTAATGGACTCGGTGGTTCAAAAGATGCTTTCCGTGATCGTGTTTCTAATCGAGTATCCTGTTCAAAAAGTAATTAATTCATTATTTGTAAAATTTATAATTTATACTGTTTTAAATATATATTTAACAAAATTTATAATTTAATACCTCAGATAATACCCTTGATGATATATGATACTCTTGTAATCTCAATAACGATGATGATGATGATGACGATGATGACGCCATTGAATTGATCAAAATTTTTTCTATAACAAAAAATTTTATCTGAATTTCATCATTACCTTTGAAATGGCATACCTTTGAAATATTTGAATGCTTCAAAGTTAAATTTAACTTTTTTCTTGCAATCATCAAGTGAACAAAAATTAACTTAATTACAACAAAAATCACTTGAACTATTAGTAAATAATTTATATTTAATAATACAAATTGACAACACCCTAATATTCAACCAAAAATACTAATACAATCAAACTAAATTGTATGATTTTAAGATGAATTGTCTAAAAAATCATACATAAAAATTAAAAGAAATATTATGTACAATTAATTATAGTCAACATTAATGAACTTTTATAAATGAAAATAAAATATAATTACAAAAAAAAATTATATAATCATATCAAAAATTACTTTTACAAATAAAATTCAATCATACCTGTAAAAACGCTTTAGCTCGATTATTTAACTTTCAATAATACCACAATTAATTATATTCTTTTCATAGAAATTTTTTCCTTTTTAGTTACTCTATCGGAGGAGGGAGCTCCTTTTATAGAGGGCTCCCTCTATCATTCCATCAAGCAAAGGTCACGGGTAAAATACTCGTGACCTTAGAGGGATATGAGAAAAGTCATATCCCTTTGTAAAGGCTGCAAAGCCTAAATTATAAAGGTCATGGGTAAGTGGCCCTTATAATTTAAAAAAAAAATCCTAGTTGGGAAATCGCCATGTGATATGGTGATTTCTCAATTAATTTATAAATTTTGGTTGCCGGATTTGCAATTGATGAGAAATTGCCATTTCATTTGTCGATTTCCTATAATAAGTTAAGAAATCGCCATCTGATTTAGCAATTTTTTAACTAAAATTTACAATTGAGAAATTGTCATTTGAAATGGCGATTTCTCAATTAATTTTCAAAATTGGCCTATTTCGGTAAATAATCTGAAAATGGCTTATTTTCGTAAATAAAAAATTTTTATTATTTTAATAAAAAAGCCCTTTAGTAACAATCCACAAATAAATATTCAAGTCAGTTCGACCTTAATTCAAATGGTAAAGATGGAGAAATATGGATAGAAAATATCGGCTTTTGGTGGCAGAGAAGAAGCAAATTTAATTAGTCTAGTTATTTTTATAAGGCAGTAACAAGTAAAGGTTACTAATAAATGAACGAGGGCAAGCAAGAAAACTATTCCTTTACTTACCGTAGTTAATTAATTAATTAATTATACAGTATTATAACGGTAGGCTCCTAAGCTTTTGAGCTAAGCTTTATTAGACTTATGATTAGAGGTGGTAATGGGGCATATTCAGATCGGGTTTGTTTGAGTTTGAGTATATTTAGGTTTGGGTTTTTCAAGTTCGGATCTTTTTAGATATAGTTTGAGTTTGAATATATTTTACATCATTTTTTTATTTTATATTAACTACAATTACTTTTACGTAATTTAATATTTTTAAAAAATAAATTATTAAATTATTATTTTTAAGTAAAATTTTCTTATATAAAATTAATTTTTAAATAATTTATTATTACAATATTATATATTACAAATTAATCATATTAATATTTAAAATAATTGACACGTTTTGTGTATTCTTGTCGTGTTTTAATTATTTTTCAATTGTGTTTGTGTTGTATAATTATGTTTCGTTAAAATTTTTAATTTTTTGTCACATGCCATCACTCATTGTATTCATATTTGTGTTACTTTTTATTTCATAGTTGTGTTCAAAGCATAAATATATAATATAAATTTTGATATACTAATAATTTGTCTTATGTAAATTTCAACACGTTTATATATTTGAGTCATGTTAGATGATTATATTTATATTATAATATATTAAGATGTAGGAAACTAAAATTTTTAAAAGAATTATGCATAAAATATTTCTTTCACAACAAAATACAAATAAAATAATTAACAATAAATTATTAATAGTATTATTATATTCTTTATAATATTCTTTTTTATAAAGTACAAAAAACAAAACATCCTAAGCATAGAATTATCTTTTGTCTCTGTTATTTAGCAACATATTTATTCTTTATTATATACTTTTAATATTAATTTCACAATCATAAAGAGTTAATAAAATTTTCATCTATAATAATATTTGTTTTGATATTAATTGTAGGTTTGATTTTTGAACATTGGAAAGATACTTACAAATGAAAAATGAATTAAATTTTTTATGAATTGATCAAAATTCATAATTATCTTTGGTCATTTTTTATTCTTATATTTTATTTTTTTTCTCTTTACTATTAAAGTACGATTGAATGTTGTTTTTGAATGTGCTTTTTGCACTTACTTTAACTTTTTTTTCCTGTGGTTGGGTATAGATGTTCTTGAATAATTTATACTAGATTTTAAATTTTTTGTTTTTATTATGTTACCCTTATATTGCTAGTAAAGGTGTCCATGGGCAAGAGCCATGGCCCAAAAAATTTTGAATTCTATGCCCAGACCAAAATTTTGCTTGGCCTGGACTAGCCCATAAGGCTCGAATCATTGTTCATAGTATATAAAAATTTATTTTTATATTAATATTTATATATTTTATAATTAAATTAAAATAAAAATATATTAGTTTATTTAAAAAAATAAACATTGTTCCGGGCCAACCTAGTTCGAAACTTAAAATCTAAGACTCAGGTCTGGGTTCGATCAAGCCAGGCTGCCCAACTTGTGGACAATTCTAGTTGCTAGTTTAAGTCTAAAATATGTTTTTTTTTTCATTTTTGATATGTTATTATCTATTATGACTTCTATATTTGTTAATTTACATTATTATTTTGTTATACTATTATCATATTCTAATTATCATTATTTGAAATAATAAAAATACAATAAGAATAATATTCAAAGAAAAACTTAAATTTTCACAAGTAAAATGCATAAAACTTTCAATATTCAATGAGTTTAACAAATTAAACTAAAGAAAATATGATAAATGGATGACATACCCCATTGACAATGATTTCAAAGCTCATGATATGATTTACTTTTTGATAAATTATTATTTCATCATATATGAAATATAAATTAAGTTTTTATTATTTAATTAAATTATTAAAAGAATATTAAAATAAAATTGATAATTAAAGTTTTTTATTTATAAAATATAATTTAATTACAATTTTATCATTTTTATTTTTAGTATTAAATTTAAGTGTGGGTTTGGGCTTTTTCAGGTTTAGGTTTTTGTCCAATTCTTCTAGACGTATCCTAGAGGGGTGGATTCCGCAATCATCATTTAGCTCCTCACTGTTCCTTCCAACGGTGACCACTTGACACTTCTCGAAGGCCTCATTGATCACCATTATGACATCTTTGTTTTCTTTTTCTTTGGTTTCTGGATTAATGACCCCTTCATTGCAAAAAATTTTCCTTCAGTAAAGGGTAAAGGGCTGACTTTTGGTTTGACTCTTGATTAATGACCCAGGTCAATTTTTTTCCTTAAGTTTTATTCTTTATCTTCTTTTTCTGACTCCATTCCAGCTTAAAACTCAGTCCATGTTTGTCTTTCTTACCAATTACGTTGGTGGATATCCCCTATAAATATTTTCCAAGCACTTTTTTAGCTCAGGCACTTTTTCCTACCGTGAGTTTAAGGCCTATGTGGGTGCTCTTTGATAGCTTGGGTTTAAGAATTGTAGAATCTTTTGCAACAAAGGCAACATTAATATTTTTAAAGGCTTTGAAGAAACACTCTACACTTCGACATTTGCCTCAACATAAGGGGCTTCAGTAGAAGTCATGGCTACAATGTCCTCCTTTCCAAATATGCTGACCACTTTTTCATCAATTATGAATTTGACTTTTTGATAAAGCAATAATGGTATAGCACTACCAGAGTGGATCCATGGTTGTCCTAATAAACAATTCTATGCTAGGATGATATTTATCACATGAAATTCTACTTCAAAAGGGATTAGGTCGATGTTTAGACTAATTAGAATAGTTCTTTTAATTTCTCTTTTTGTTCCATCAAATGCCTTAACAACTACCTAGTTCTGCTTAATCTGGCTAGCATCAACTAGCAAGCGGGACAGAATGATTAGCGACTTCACATTTAAAACTGATCCATTATCAATGAGAACTTTAGGTAGTATAATGTCATTGCAATTTGTTATTATATGAAGGGCTCTTGTGGAAGTCATCTTTTCTAGTAGGATTTCATCATCGCTAAATGAAATGAAATTATCAGCGACAATATTATTTACTAGATGATCAAGTTTATTTATCGTTATATCCTTAGGAAAATATGCTTGGTTAAGCACTTTTAACAAAAGCATTTCAATGTAGCTCTGAACTGAGTAGTAGGGTTAGCAAAGAAATTTTTGTTGGTTGTTGTTTAATTGTTCCACAATGCTATACTTACTGTATTTAATAAACTTGAAAAATTCGACAGCTTTCTTTTTCTTTACCATATTTTTGAATTTTCACTCTATAGCTTGTATGGATGTTTATCCCTTTGATTTTGCATTGGCACCAGTTTCATTAGTTTCAAGGCCATAATAATGACCACTTCTAGTCACATGGCTTACCCTAGTAATGTTTATAGCAGCTAATTGGCCTGTAACAGCCTTCGGAGTTGTCACTCCACCATCATACCTTTATGGCACTTACTTATTATCTTTGTATGGAAAAGGTGCTGGTGTTCTGATTATGAGTCTAAGAGCAATTTTGGTTTTAAGAGGTGTAGCCTTTGGCTGATTGCAATAAATGATGAGAGAGTGACTGACACCATAGGACGATTGCGATAATTCTTCATTAATCATAATTATTGACTTTTCTTGACAAATTCCTTCATAGAATTCAACTTCGCCATTATCCATCATCCTTTAGATCATGGTTGAAAAATTTGGACAATCTTGTAAAGTATATCTTGGAGTTATATGAAATTTACAAAAGTTAGCCCCCAAATTAGATTGGTTCCTGATGCCTCTATGATTCTGGCCAAGGATTCTGTATTCAGTCAGGATTGCCCAAACTTTTTCCATTGCGATTCTATTTTCTTGGACATTTGCTTTTATCATCATTCTTCTTCAATGATTAAAACGTTAATTCTAGGCTTAGGCTGATTAGGTAGGGGATTTTGTACAACACTAGGTCTTGAGACATTGTTGGATCGAAAGGCACCCACTTCAAGAAGACTTTGGACCTTTTTTCTTAAAGGCTAGATAATTCTCCATTGATTGGCCCACTACCGCATGATGTAACACTTAATTTTGTCCGAGCCCCCTCTCTTGGTAGTCTAAAATATTCGAGATACAAAATTAGGCACTTGTCCTAATGGTAATATTCACTTTCGAAAGATGAAATAAATATATTTAAGACTTATTTAGTCCTACATAAATGACTGCACGTACACATGACAAAATTATTGTTATTTCAAGGGTCATGAAAAGTAATCTCGGATAAAAAAGATGAATATTAAGGTAAAATAATTAGCTTTTAACTTTATACTTGTGAAATTATGAAATTTGTTTCTGTAAATGACATCGCAGTCAAATTTTACAGTGTTAGGATTTTTTTGAGATTTTTTATAGAATTTGAGAAGTTGACCGTCGTATATTTTTATTAATACCTATGTGGTATTTATATCAATATGCAATCCGAAAAAATTGGAAATATTCAAGGAAAAATTCATATTGGCATTTTTTACCACAAGGTATCAAGTTGGTAATTTTGCAAATTATTTTTGAATATCTCACTGTAGAGTGTTTTACTCGTGAACTTTTCGGTAAAGACTTATTTTGAATTTCAGATTTTCATATTTACCATTTTATATAAGTTTCAATGAATTTTTTAAAATTTTTCCTGATCTAAAATATAAGTTTTCCTTTATCTTAAAAATTTTCAGTCAAATATTCTTGAGTTTTGAACTTCAAAATTCTTTAAACGTTTCCATTTAACCACCATTAAATTAGTTTTTTAATTTCATTTATTTTATACGTTTTGTATTTTTTTATAATTTTTTTGTTTCCAAGATACGAAGTTCCCTACCCTACTCTACTCCGTAAATTTTTTTCAATAAGATTTTTTTTAGTTTATAATTTTTATAGTTCCTTAAATATTCTTGTTAAATTCATACTAAATTAGTTTGTGAGAATTCAAATTATTTTATTAGTTTTGCAATTTTCTCACATATAACAATTTTTTCGATAAGGGTTTTTCTTATAAAATTTTACAAGTTTGAAATTTTAATGGTTTTTTCCTTGAACATTAAAATTGATTTTGATATTAGATTAGGGTAAATTGATCATATAAAATTTTATTTCAAATACGTAATTTTTAATTTTTACAATTTAGTCCTTCTAATTAATTTTTATAGTATAATTTTACATATTATATAAATATCTTCTAAAATCCTCTAGAACTTGATGATGTCATGGATGACATAATCCACTAAAAGATAAACATATTTAATTTAAATCAAATCAAAGAAAAAAATCAACAAATAAAATAAATATCAAGTAAATAAATAAATAAATAAGTAAAATCCTAGAGTTTTCGAGGAACAATTTGAACAAGAGCTATTTCTTTAGCCTTTGGCCGACTTTCATCCCCTATAAATAGCGAATAATTTTCTCAATTTGGGTCTTTAGGCTTTTAGGAAGAAAAACAAAGAAAAAAAAACTAAATTACCTAGATTTTCAAGCTTTTATAAGGTAAATTTCTTAAAAATTTTTTAATTTTTGTTTATTTCTTATTTGATTCCCCTTTTTAATGAGCCACATGAATACTTGTACTCATAAAATTTTATTCATGTTGAAAGGCCAAGTATGATGGCTATGATTAAAGTCTTTGATTTCGATTGTTTTAGTTAATTTTTATTAGAAATAATTTGATGTTTTTTGAGTTTATTTGTGTTTGTTGATATATATATATATATATATATATATATATCTTGTTATTTTCATGTAAGCATGTTTGTATAATTTTTCTTAATATTTTCAAGTTGTTTTATATTGATTTATTCATTATTTTTTATATTTTTATGCTTATTCATGCCTAGAAAAAATTTTAATATGCATATATGTTAATATTTAAATTAAATATGTGATGAAAAAAATATTTTTGCTGAAAAAACAAGCTGACTAAATCATTTAGGGGCTTATTTTGTGATGTTTTGATTTTATTTAGCTTATTTTGTAATTATAGAAAATATAGGGACTAAATTGCAAAAATTATAAAACTTTTTCTATGGCTATCGAAGCTTGGTTGATTGCTTGTAGGCATCTTCAAAGTGTTTTTATGCTTAGTTTAACATATTTGAATGTGTTTTAGAGATTTTATAACATTTTGGGGACATTTTGCAATTTTAAAAAGTCTAAAGGCTAATTTGCAAAATGTGAAAAAAATTGCTTTGTCACCATAGGTGTTTGGCCGAATCATTTTCATGATTGTTGGTGTGTTTTATGATTTTTCATGATGTATTTGGTATATATTTACGATTTTTTATTTTGTACGGACTAAATAATAAAAATAAAAGATTTTATGTTAAGGCCATCCATACTTGGTTGATTGCTTGAGTATACTTGTGAAAGTGTTTTTATGTTTATTTTGATATGTATGAATATGTTTTACGTATTTTCCACCATTTTGTGATCATTTTGTAAATTTTAGAAAGTTTAGAGACTTATTTGCAAAATTATAAAATTTTGTTTTAAGGCCATAGGTACTTGGTCGAATTTATTATATGATCTTTGTTATGATTTTCTAATTTTTTGTGATGAATTTCATGTTTAATTATGATTTTATTTTGCATATGGACTAAATTGCAAAGTTAAAAAATTTTAACGATGATATTTTTGACATTTTAAAAATATTTCTATCATTCCTATGGTCTTCCGTAGGGGTGTAGAAATTCTTAAAAGTTTTCATATTCTTTTGGTTGTTCGTTAAGATACGAAATGCAATTTTGAAAAGTTCAGGGACTTATTAGAAATTTTTGCATTTTGGGTCTATCTTCATGTTTAAGTTGCCCATGGAGGGTATAATTGTTATTTCATATTATTTTTGAGTCCTTTAGGTTACCAAGATACTTATAGGTTAAAGGTACACCTTCGGAGTATTTTAATAATTTTCCAGAATCAAGTTCTATGTGATCACTGGGATGCTTATTGGTCGAAGGTGTACAGTAAGAGTAGATTCATTTGTTCGTGATGTCATCTAGCCCTTTAGGTTATTGAGATAAGTATACGTCGAAGGTATGACTTAAGGGTATTTTGATAATTTTCGTCAAAATTGAGTTCTTCATGATCATCGAGATATATTTTTGTTGAACGTGTATAATAGGGATAGGTTCATCTTTTTATGATGTCATTAAGTCCTTTAGGTTTACTAAGATGCTTCTATATCAAAAATAGACCTTAAGGACATTTTAGTAATTTATATTAGACCAAGTTTTTATATGTTTCGTAACCCTAGAATATAAACTTTGGCAGGAGACCAATCTCACTGGGTTAAAACAGATTGGCGGCGACTCCTAAATAAATGGTCATTTCGTAAAAACTATTTAGAGTTAAGTCGAGTGAGCGATTCATCTTGACAACTCAGTCCCTAGACATGAAAAATAAAAAATTATAATAATAATATAGCCTATAAAATAAAAAAAATAGTGATATAATACTTTATATAGGAATAAGGGGTACATCTGCCATTTTAAGTCATGTTGTCAAGATTTATATCTAGGCTATGTTGCAAAACATGACACTCACAGTGAGAATTCAGATTGTACTAGCTGAGGAAATTATGTTCATATGGTTTGGAAAAAATGAAACCTGCTAATGGAGCCTCAAGAAGCTTGTTAAACATTTCTTTACAAGAATAAAGAAGAGGCTCGTAATGTGGTTTAGGCTTATGGGTTCTTTAGGCTAATTGATTGGTATTGGGTCTGGTTTGATTTTGAGGAGGAGGATTTCAGATAATAGTCTATAGGGTTGGTGGAGCACGAACTCAGATCCATTAAAAGAATATGTATTTTGGGCCTGCTACCCTTGATTCTGATAATAAGGGTGAGGTCCTTGACGATAAGGCTTAACGACATAATTGATGAATGGAGCTTCTTCCTTTTTTCATTAGATCTAACTTTCTTCTTGCTAAAAGATTCATCAATCGTAATCTTTCTGACTTTTATAGCTGTCTTAATCACTTCCCTTAATATAACAAGTTCAGTGAAGTTCTTGGTTGCATTCCCTATTAACTAGACATAGTAAAAAGGATGCAAAGTATTCATGAACAACATAGTTGTTTCTTTCTTAGTTAAAGGGGGTTGAACCTAAAAAGCCATATCCCTCCATTTTTGTGCATACTTCTTAAAAGATTCTACTAGCTTTTTCTCCACGTTTTTACAAAATTAGCTTATCTGGTACCCATTCAGCCATGTGCTTATATTGTTGCAGAAATGTGTTTGCCAAATCGGTCTAACATTAGATTTGAGTATGGTTGAGACCATTATACCATCGAAGTGCTGATCCTAACAAGCTTTCTTGAAAGCAATGAATGAGAAGCTTGTCATTTTATGAGTATCTGGCCATTTTTTGGATAAATATCTTAATGCAAGCATAAGGGGATATAGTGCCTTTATACTTTTTCAAACTTAGGTATTTTAAACATAAATGAGATATATTAAGTCTTGTGCCAGACTAAGGTGCTCAACATTAACACTGCTATACAGTTCAACCTTTTTTATAGCCTTTAGTCTTCTTTTGAGGAGTTATAACTTTCTTTTTTTTATCTCTATTTTACCCTGCTCTTTGCCTTTCTATTTATGCCTTTCTTCCTCATCAATGCTAAGAATCACCGACCTTCCTTGTGTAGTTGTGGTTCTCGCATCTACCCCTTATGAAAGGGTGTTAGGGTTAACAACAATGATTGACAATCATTGCAACATAGCTTGAATACGAATCCTGACCAACCCGACTTAAAAGGCAAGTGTACCTGTTGTTCCTATATATATATATATATGCCATTATTATTATTATCATTATTATTTTTAAGGGCCACATCATTATTATTTTGATTTAAGGATTAAGTTGTCGAAATGAATCACTCACCTGACTTTGGGAGTCACCACCAATTTATTATGGATAGGTGAGATTGGTCACTTATCAAAGTTTGTATTTTTAGGGTTATGAAACCCATAAAAAATAAACTCCAAGATCTACGATAATAACAGAGATTGTATGGAAAGGTCCGAAAGTCAGTTACAATAATGAGTAAGGATCAATCCCTCTCATGATGTCTGAAAATCGGTAACTTATTAATTACGCATTAACTTAAATTTGAAGTTTTATTTAGTTTTTGTATCCAATATTTAATTATAATTTTTGTATTTCAAAATTTTCCATATTCCCAAATTTATTATTCTATAAAAAAAATCAAGTTTTAATATTTTTAAAAATCAAAAGATCATCCACTTCTAATTGGAGAACTAGAAGAACATGAAAGTTTTTATCATTTTCTTTCACACCCCACTGGAGAGCCAGAGGAAGACGAAAGCTTTAAAAATTAAAATATCTTCTACATCCCACCAGAGAATCGTAGGAATATAAAAGGTTTTATTTTCATAAAATTTAAAAAATCATAATTTTTATTTTGAAAAGGATATCTTGTTATTAAAATAATTCATAGAACCCCTCTCATATGTTGAAAGAAATTTCACGTATTACTTTAACTCGAAGACATTGCCTTAATTTTCAAAAATTTTGGTTTTATTAAAAATAATAATAGTTATCCTAAGATTTGGTTTCGACTACACATATAAACTAGACTCAAAGGACCTAAACATGGTCAATAAGGCTGAAATGTCCCTTAAAGTACCTTCAACATAAAATTATCCTAGTAACTTTAAAGGACTCAATTTTAATGCAAAATTATTAAAATGTCCTTTGGTATACCTTCGGCATAAAAGTATCCCGATAACCTTAAAAAACTCTAAAATGTTCATAAAAGATGAAACTATCCATAATGCACACCTTTTTCTTGAAAGAATCCTATATTACATAAGCCTCTGTTCAAAGATAAATTACTGAAATTCCCTTAGGGTTTACTTTCATCATGAAGACATCTCAATAAAGGACCTAAAAATGATAAAAATGAAAATGTCACTCTAAATGGTAACTTGAATATTAAAGGTCACCTAAATGCAAAAATTGCAATTAAGTTCCTAAATTTTTCATAATTACACTTTAGCCCAAAATAACTAAGGATGCAAAAATGTCCTTAAAATAACCAAGCTATCCTAGACAGGTAATTTGATATGGGAAAAAGACCATTTTGACCCTACAATGCAAGGTTTTCTTAATAGACCTTAAACTTTGCTAACTTTGTAATTTAGTTCTTACATGAACTAAAGTCATAATTAAACATAAAACACATTACAAAAAATCATGGAAAAAGTCACAAAAGTATTCGGCCAAACACTTTTGTCATTAGAACCATTTTCTTAAGTTTTGCAAATCAGCCCTTAGACTTTTTAAAATTACAAAAAAACCCTAAAAGGTAAAAAATGTATGATGAGTATTTCAACATGTTAAAAACGCATAAAACACATCCCTAAATGTATATGAAGCTCTTGGCCAAGCATGAAAACCTTTGATTTTTTTTTTTTTTACAATTTAGTCCATATGTTTCCTAAAATTAGAAAATAGCACCAAAAACACCAAAAATCCATCATATCACATTTGTAAACATTTGGTCAAGCTTGGAACTACCTATCCAGAGCTTTAAAAATTTTTGAGAAAATTATTTTTTAGTCCTCTACAAATCATCATAGAAATAACAAATATAATTAAATCCAAGGTAACCTTAAGTTTTGTCCTCACCAAAAAAGTATATTAATCAAAATTTTCCAACACAACAATCATAAATCCTAATTCTACCAAGCTCAAATCAACCTCATCATGTAAGAAATCATGAAAAATAAACATATAAACATGTTTTATCAACATATTAACATGAAAATGCCAAGAAAAATAGTATCAATATGAACATATATATATGATAAAATCAAGATCATATCAAAGAAAACATATTTCATGAAGGAAATCAAATTATTGCTAAGAAAAAAAATCAAATATAATAATTAAATTAAAGAAAATTGTTCATAACCATCTTACTTTGCCTTTCAATGTGGATTAAAATCCATAAGCTCAAGCATGATTTTGGCTCTAAAAATTTTCTAATTATTTCGACCTTAAAAGTGTAGAAATGGTAGAAAACTTGATATTTCTTAAGTGTTTTTGCGATTTTTTACTTGGAAAACCATTAGGCCCTTCTAGAAATATTCTCCCCTCATTTATAAGGGGGAAAATAGGCCAAACTTGGATGAAAATCAATTTGGCCGGATGGCCATTGATTTTTTCTTTTTTTTTTCTATTTTTCTTTTTTGTCTTACTTTTTATATTTTTTAGGGATTTTGGTAAGCTTTAATTAATTAACTTGTCATCTTGTATGAGTCATCAAGTAGGACTCATCATCTAGGAACTTTGCCTTTTCTGATGATAAGAAAAAAGCTAATTTGGATAAAAACAAATTATTTAGATTGAATTGTAACAAATTAAAAATTATGTGTTCAAGAAAAAAATATTTTTGATAATAAATTTAATTAAAATTTTAATCAAAATAGATTTATTGAGCATGTTAGAAGTAAAAAATGAGCTTATTGGGCTCGTTGGAAAATTAATGGCCTTACCAGGCCTGTTAAGAAAACTAATGGGTTTTACAGCCCATGATATGGAAACAAATTTAGGCCATTAAAAATAAAATTAAAAAAGTTTCCATATAAAAATTTAAAAAGGAATTTTTGAAAAATTTTTTGTGCAAGAAAAAGGTAATTAAAAATTTCAAACTCGTAACAATTTTCAAGAGAAAACCTTTTCAAAAAGAAATTATATTTAAAAAATATCAATCAAAATTTCAAAAAGCAGTATCCAAGATATTTTATTGAAATATATGAAAATATTTAAAATTTTAAACTTTTAAAAATTTTACAGATAAAAAATTCGTATTTTGGAGATGAAAAAGTTTCAAAACACGTTCAAATATTTATAAAAATTAATCAAATTCGACATATTGTTTAGAATATTAATTTAAAAAATAATAAAATGAAAATCTAAAATCCGAAACGATTTTTACTAGAAAAATTTTATCGGTAAAAATATACAACAATCGACTCCTAAAATTTCAGGAAAAAATGCCAAAAATTTTGTAAAAGGAAAATTTAATCGTGATATCATCTGCAAAAATGAATTTTAAAACTTTATAAGAAAATATTTAAAAAATTAATTTTTCTCTTAAATATTCATCATTTTTATCCAAGATTTATTCTCTACGACCTTTAAAATGGTACCTTCAAATATTGTAGCAGATTTAGAGTGGATTTGGATATGAACCCTTAGATATCTATTTGAATCTACTTTGATTTTAGTTTAAATAGTGTCGAATATTCAGATTTGTTTATATATCTATATACAATCATCTAGGCAGACTAAATTTAGCCTTGAAAATGTGTAGTCCACCTGGTAAAAGTCGATCTCTACAAAGGTGACTACTATATTCTTAATCTCAGATAATTAAGACTATTAGGAAAAAGAGACCCAAATAAAACTAAGTGTCTACAGCAGTGGATTAGCTACGAGGACATTTTATTTCATATTTTGGGTATTTTCTAGCTATGCATCTTGAGCATTAGTTGGTTGTCCTTCAACTAGTACCCTTTGGATGCCCCGATAAAAGTATCAGTAGTAATTTCTAGTTATTGGCGAACTAGATCCCTTACCATTAGCAATTCCATCATCCTTGTGATTTGTGTTTGCAGTTCCTCTTATCTTTTTATCATGGCCTCCTGGGCCTTTTTATGACTTTCCTCTAATCTTTATAATCTTACTAGGTGGTCTTTAGCCATCCTTTTGACTCTATACTAGTATAGTACCGATAAGTGGATGATAGTTCAGTTGGTCTTTCTGAGCTTGTAATATTAAAACCTTAAAAATTCTAATTTTTTGAGTTAAATTTCTATTTATGAATTGATGAAATTAATAAATATATTAATACGTATGTATGTATGATGTATGTATGCATGGTATGAACATATGAATATATGATGCACTAGTGGGAACATTTGTTTCAGCAAAAGATTCCAAACTCAAAAATTTTCATTAGCTTTGTAGAGAATTACACATTCACATTGTCGATCATGCCTGGATTATACCCAAGTAAGGTCTTAACTGACTCCTATTATTTTTGAAACTCTTCTAAAAATTTAAGTACAACATGTCCAAACTCCCCTACAAGGTTAATCTATATCTTAGGACCTTAATCTTCTCCACCATTTTTCTGGCTTGGATGACAGCTGAGTGAATTTGTTCCATGAGATGATCAATAGACATCTATTAACTTATGTACCTAGTTTTCCATCTTTTGCGTTTATCATTAACTGATCATACTTTCTCGAACCAATATGCATCCATTTGCTCGTAGGCTTGTACCAATGCATGAATACCTTCTCATCTTTATCATAGTTCTTGTTTTATCTCTTGAATAGTTATCATAAGGGCATCCCTTTCTCGAAGTAGTCAAGATATCTTTTCCTGTTCTTCATCCAGTGCAGCCCAGAGTCATTCATTGTCCTCAATGGACCTTCTTAACTGGGAAGATTATTAACATGCTCCTTTTTTTCTCTTTCCAAAATAGTTCCCCTAACTTTTTCTTCCAACGCTTTGGCTTTCCAAACCTCTAACTCTTCTCGGAGCTTACGTATTTCTTCCATTATCCCTTTAAAAGTCTTCTTAAAGCTCCGGATATCCCATCAAGCTTTAACTTCTTGTTCTTTTCTACCTAGTTTATTTTCATCAAATTATACTTTTTCTCTATCCTCATGACTTCTTTGCTTTGGCCTCCAATTTTATTCTTAAATAAGCAACTTCTTCTTGAAGCACTTGATTTTCATCTCTTATTTTTTTTTGTTCCCTAGTAGCTTCTTTCTTATTCAAATCAACCTCAAAAGGCATAACAAGCTCTGGTCAGATAGATACTAGAGGAATGGCTCTATCTGTGCCAAGAATAATCATGTTACATCCTCGAATTTTTCGCTAAGCATCACAAACTAGCATGGTCTTTCTCTATGTATGCATAAGCCAGACTCATATCTTTCCCTCCATTAAAAAATGGCTATCTGAAGTGGTTTTCTATAACCTTTCCCCTGATTTTAAGATCTCTATTGGCTAGTCCTAAAGTCATTAGAATAAACTACTAAAACCCATTTGTCTTCATACTAATAATGATGCATAGCCCACGATACCTCAAATACCAGGCACAAATAGTCAATCTCCACACCAATAGACAAATGGCTTTATTGAAAACTAATGCGTTCTCCATGTTATTTCATCAGAAGCCAAGTTCTTGAATGTCTTAACTCATTGACTCTTGGTTCCTGATTTGGGCCAGTCTTTCTTGATGAGCTCCTGAAGAAGGAAAATGTGAGAAATAAGGTTTGACCTTCTCGACTTTTTTACCTCAGAAATGACTCTAGGCCCAAATACACAACAATTGAACATTTTCAAAAAATCTTTCTCGACCATCTTTTCGATAAGTATTGAGTGCTCGGATTATCTTAGCTAGAATGGCTGGAGCTAGCTATATATTCCTTGCTAACTGACTAAACAAGTCTAACACTGTCGCTTCTACCCAATACTCTCGAGAAGAAAACCAACCTATATATGCTTAAGATGAATGCATTAAGGGTGTTCCCAGTGTTAGCGTGTATTCAAATGTATTCTCGTAGAAACTACCAAGAAATAACACTAGTGTTCCCCTTTTGTTTGATATAATAGCGACCTGACTCAAAATCTATGTCAAGAACTTCACCCAATTTCTTGTGGAAATTAGTCGGATTATGTTCCTTACAGTAAATGGGCCTCGTTCCCAAAGGTCCAAGCCCAAGTAGAGCTAAGATCTCTTCCATAGTTAGAGTCATGTTATGCTGATCAAATGAGAAACACTAGAATGAGAGATCCCAAAACTCGATCATAATTGAACTAACTGCTCATCAAACTATATCTTAAGAAAGAGTGTGATTTGCACATGCTTGTCAGTAAATCAAGTTTGCTTCACATTTCCCCATCGATCCTATATCTCTACCAACTCTCTTAAATTATTCTGACGAAGGTCCTTCCTTTGCTCTTTCTGATCCAATTCTGATTTAATATAAACCTTTTGAAAATCTTTAGAAATAATTACATGTACTCATTCAACCTTAAAGTTTTATGAAAATTAACCTGAGTTGAAATTCTATTTTAAAGCAAGCATTCTTATATGCATATGAAAAATGCACCAAAAAAAGTAAAAAATAAAAAATAAATCAGTATCAGTACAAAATATTAAATTCAAATCACAATAAACTTTGAAATTAAAAACAATACAATTGCAAATTATCTAAATAAATGAAAGTTATAAATTAACCAAATCAATTATCTAAATTTTCCAAATAAATAAAAACATTCAGATAAAGAGAAAAAGGTAGTTTTCTTCGTTCGTGCCTAATTTTTTGGTGACATCTAAAATTGAGCATGGTTTTGGCTGGGCGACCAATATAATTCACTATATAAAGTTTGAGGTTAGACCTCTAAGTCAGTTCTTGAATTATTTAAGCCTAAAAATGGCTAATGAGGTACCTTATCCTTACCCATAATGAGTTTATGTTAGAAAGGGTTTAATTCGAATAAAGGTATCTTCTATGCTTGTAATAACGCTAACACCTTGGGCAAGCATATGAATTTACACCTAGTAGGCTTTTCACTGACTTGAACAGAGGCTAATACCTCAGAAGGCAAAGCTACTTCACCTCTTCATAAAATATTAGGTCATCTATGCCCCTTCCATAAATCTGGAGGAAAACTAATGCATGTGCTCAGTGTGTGAAAATGGATAAAAAAAACCTTTTTATGATGCAATATTAAAAATAAAACCCCTAACCTAAACCCCCACTAGACAAGATAAAAAATGGATTAATGCAAAATTAACAAATATTTGAATAATAAAAAGAAATTTTTTTTTGGAAATACTGGGAATTATAATTAATTACTGGTTGAAAATACAATAATCAAATGTAATTAACAAATAATTAATTTTAGGCTTGACTTTTTCACTAGTCCATATTGGAGTTCTAAGCTATCATAACATAGTCTGGATACTAATCCTGACCCATCGGATTTAAAAGATGAGTGTATCCCTCATTCTTATATGCATCTATATAACATTTTTTTCATTTTCAAGGGCCATATCATGATTATTTTTTCTTATTTTTGAGGACTAAGTCGTCAAGATGAATCGCTCGCTCGACTTCATCTTAAATAGTTATGATGAAACAACTATTTATCTTAGAATCACCACCAATCTATTTTGTCTAGGTGAGATTAGCCACTTATTAGAGTTCATATTTTGAAGGTTATGAAACCCTTAAAAACAAACTCTGACATCTGTGATAATATAAGAGATCATGTGAATTCAAGAGTTGGTTACAATCATAAGTGCGGATCAATCTCTCTCATAACATCTTGTAATTGGTATCTTATTAATTACATGTTAATTTAACTTTTGATTTTTATTCAGTTTCAATATTCAGTATTTAATTATAATTTCCATACATATAAATAAAAATAAATTTATTATTCTATATGAAAAAGGTATCTAATATTTTTTAAAACAAATAAAACACTTTAGGTCCGGCCCAGCTTGGAATCACCTTCCAAAGCTTTTAAAATTTTTAGGTGAATTATTTTCATACCCCACAACTTCCAAAATAATCCTAAATGACAAATGGGAAAATTTATTCGAAGGCCTTTAACAATTTTGGCCAACACCAATCAATCAAGAAAAAATTTTTCAACATGGCTGCATAAATAATCAACATATATCCTAATTTCTACCCAGCTCTCATCATTATCACCAAGTACAAAATCATGAAATATGGACATATAAACACACTTTATCAATGAGTAATCATGAAAATACTAAGGAAAATAGCACAAAATCATAGAAATAATAACATAACATCATTTCCGTTAACAAATATTTATTTCATGGTAAAAACCAACTTATTGCTACTAAAAATAACAATTAAATCAAGAAAATTGATCATGACCTTCATACTTAGCCTTTCAACATGGGTCAAAATCCATGAGTACAAACGTTATTTTAGTTTACTAAAAGGAAGAAAAATGAATGAAATATATAAAAACTAACAATTTTCTACGTGTTTTACCTTAAAAGTGTAGAAAACTTGATTTTTTTCCTAAGTATTTTGGCTTTCCTTTTTGCTTGGAGAACCTTTTTTTTCACTTGAAGCATGGATTTAGACAAGGGGAGGAAAAATCCTCTTGGCTGACAATCAATTTTACTTTTAATTGTTATTTTATTTTTTCATAGATATTTGTAAATTAGGATAAGCATTCATTAAATTAGTCTAGTCTATGACTCATTATCTTGATGATTATTAAGATAAGATCACCTAATGACATAGTTAGAATCAAACTAAATTGGTTAGGGGAAAATTAAAATCCAACTAAATTAGTTTCCATGAAACTAGCTTATAAAATTCTAAAAATAAAAATAAAAATATATTAATAAACATAAACATAAACAAAATTTTAGAAATGATAGAAATAAAATCACAATAATGGAAAAATCTTGAATTAAAATCTCAAACTCGTAAAATTTTATGAGAAAAAAATCTTATAGAAGAAAATGGTATATATGAAAAATTTAATAAACATGAACGAAATTTCTAAAAAGTTCATCCAAGCCTATTTAATTAAATATGTGAAAATATTTAAAATTTTAAACTTTCAAAAATTTTACAGATAAGAAAAATTCAGATTTTGGAATTAAGAAAATTTCAAAAATACGTTCAAATTTATAAAAATGAATTGAATTTAACACATTATTCAAAATATTAATTAATAAAAATAATAAAGATAAAAACCTAAAATCTGAAACAAATTTTGTGGGAAAAAAATTCATTAGCATGACAATCACAGTATTGTGAAAAATTCAAATTTAATAAATAAACTTGACTGTTTGGCACCTCATAGTCTAAAATGCCAATAAAGATTTTTTTCTTGAATGTTCTAGATTTTTCAAAGTGAGTATTGGCATAAATACCACATATATATTAATAAATATATACGAAGATTAACTTTCAAAATTTCACGAAAAATTCTTAAAAATTGGAAATTAGACCCGATATCATTTGCAGAAACAAATTTCAAAATTTATCAAGGAAATATTTAAAAAATAATTTTTCTCTTGCATATTTATCATTTTTATCCGAGATTTATTGTTTTTGACCCTCAAAGCTTTACTTTTTCTATCACATGTATGTGCAGTCGTTTAAGTATGACCAAGTAGGTCTTGAAACTTTCATCAAAAATTCTAAAATATTCATAAAAATTGGAAATTAGACCCAATACCATTTTCAAAAACATATTTCAAAATTTATCAAAGAAATATTTAAAAACTAATTTTTCTATTGCATATTCATCGTTTTTATCCCAGATTTATTCTTTTTGACTGTCAAAGCTTTTTTTTTTCTATCACATGTATGTGCAGTCGTTTAAGTATGACCAAGTAGGTCTTGAAAATGCTCAGCCTGCCTAGAAGAAGTCGACCTCTACTAAGGCGGCCACTAGGTTCTCAGTCCTGGATATTTAGGACTATTAGAAGAAAAAAAGCCCAAACGAAATTAAGAGTCTACATGTATTGATACATTTGGCTAAAAATCATAATTTTAGCTATGACATAAACCTATATCCATACAAAAACCCTTGGTATCAATACAAATAATAAAATTTTGAATTTTGACTTCATTGAGGCCCCATATCAATATGAATAGGTTGTGTATCGATACCCTCATGCAAAAATGTGGACTTTTCATACCTTTGACTCTTTGAACACCTCACATTAGCCAAGAATAATGAGGTATTGACCCATGCTGATTCAAGTGACTCCGATATTAGCTCAAATGATGACCTTTGATGCCATGGATGTTAGCCTAGACAAAATGAGTTGTCTATATTTGTTGACTTATTTATGCATAATCTCTTGCATTTTCACATTTTTTTCTTCCTTCTCAGTTTTTAAGGCTTATCAACATACTCAATATCAATTATGTAACCATCCTTGCTATAAGAAAAAAGCAAAAGATATTGCATTATCGTGAAAGATGTATACAACTCGCTTATGTGCTCGAGACCTTCATTTTTATATTCAACAGTGGCATCATGGTGCATTCAAATTGTTCTATATTTCTAACAACTAATGATGTGATTTTTTATCCTAATAGAGGTACATAATTTCTTTCTATGCACTATCTAATATTGTGCATCTATCTCTAGTAGTTTTAAAAGCTTTTACAATTTCGTTGCATTTATCAAGCATCTTTCTAAGTCCTTCAGTCGTTGCTCTATCAACAAAATTATCTAAGCTATTTTCACCAAAAGCACTCATACGATTGGAAATTTCATTTTTAGTATTATAAATAGAGAATTGTGTAAACTTTGGTTTATGACTCGAAATTAGAAGCAAGAATCATATTTTATGATGAATTTGGCCATTTAGTCTAAAGTATATATAGACTAGCTTTATCATTGGCAGCATTATCAAATTTTCTCCCTAGATATGCAAAATGAAACATTGAATTGTATAACCTTCTCTTATCTCTAGACCAAGCTAATCTACTATCTACTTGATAATTAAGTAGTTGATATATAAAAGTACAGTTAGGTTTAAATGAACATAGTTGAACTAAACCTTGCTAGGAGCACAACATGAAAGTATGATTAGACAGATGCATAAATATGTCACCCTTTTCTTCATACCACATCAAAGCTTCACAGAAACTATAAATACATTTTGGATCATTCAAACTAAAAGCTGAATAAAATCTTCCTATTAACTAAAACAAAGAGATAAATTGTTACTTTAAAAAAATGCAAATATTTTTTTTTGCATTTAATATTTTAAATAATATTTTGACTTATTTACATTATTAAAGTTGTTTGGTGACTCAAGACTTATTTGATCTTACTACTATAGAGCAGAATTTGCAATAATAGCATGATCATATTTAAACATAAAAAAAATAAATTAATTACAATTACTACTTTAAAGAATTTTTTTAAAAATCAATGGAGTAACAAAGAATTAATAAATGTTACCTTCAATTCCACTTAAAGAATCTTTAAGAATCTATTGACTGAAGTAAAAACTTCACCTGAAGAATCAAATATGATGGATACATCATATAAACTATAATTGTTGTTACTATTAGTTATTGAAGCCTCATGTCCCTCTACTGATGGCCAAACAAATTATGTTCTTTCACTATATGACATGAATTTGGAAGATTGCTTTCATTGCATCATGAATGCGATCACAATGGTTATCATTCCTAGTCAACAAAACACATTATTCTCTTTTCAAAAAAAAAAATTGATTTTGGTGACAATTGGGAGAAAAGATTAGCCTTGTCTACATGGCATGTAATTTCAAGCCTGCCTCTATCTCGAACTAAAAAAGTAGGTTGATATGATAATTTAGAGACAATGTTAACAAAGATAGGAACATTCCACAAAGCATTATCAATATGACTACTACTAGGAGCATCACATAAAAAGTCACAATCTTAGTTTTGTTTTTTAGGTAACACTTCATTTGTAATTTCACGATAAGCAAAAATAATAGTTTGAACAAAAATTGTGTATAGCACACCATCATCACTATTGTTGGATTTAACCATGCAAGTGCATGTATTACAACAAATAATATAGTGAAAAAGTAAAGTGTCAATGCTGTGAAGAATTGTTAACAATCTTGTTAAGTAATAAGCTATAACAATATAATTTTATTCAAACAGATGATTAAAAATTGTAAATTAAAAGCAAACTAAAATTAATTAACTATAAAAAACAATTAGGGTTTAATTAATAAATACAAAAAATCTAAGATTACAATTTCCCTAAACATTTCATTTGAATTTGTTTTACATTTTGACTTGGCTAATGACATTAAGTTGTTAACATAGAGTTCCAATTTATTTATAGATATCTTCTGATGGTTATATAAAAAATCTCCCTCTTTATGCAGATTGAATTAAAGAGAAACTTATTAAGTTTAAACTCTAATTTGGTCACACATGACATGCTTGTATATTCCTATCTAACATGTAGATATTATAAATCATATGAAACATATGTTATCTAATTTAGGTCTAAATAAAAAAATTTCTGTTTTCCAAATTAACTAGAGTTACTAAATCAATCTAATTGGTGGCTAATCAATTAGAAGCATTAAGAACCAAATTAGATAAACAACTTAGATATTATTAAATAAAAAAAAAGAGATTCAAATAATTCAAAATACATGTTGAGTTCTGTTATAACCCTAAAAAAATAAATTTAGTTTATGGTTTAGTGTAAATACAAAATACATGAGTTTCACCATCATAAATATTATAAAAATGATAAAAGATTGAGGAAAAGAGAAAAGTAAGAATTGTTGGGCATTAGTCATCAAGCTTATCCAAATTGTTCTTCTCCACTTGCAAAGTTGATGGCTACTCTCTTTTTTTGACAATTACAATAAAATAAAAGCTATAAAGTCCAAAAAAATCTCTCATCATAAAAAATCCTCTTTACATGAAAAGTTAAAATCTTGGACAAGAAAATTTCATGTGCAAATAACATAAGCAATTTATTTTGGAATGCATTTAGTTAGGTCCACTTTGCTTTTTCATTTTTCATCGCACCTCGAAAACTCCTTCACGCTTTAGGCCTACGAAAATACTAAATTAATAAATAATTTAGTCTAAATAAAATTAACTTAAAAACAACTAAAATTTAATAAAGTCTAAATAAAAGCCTTTAAGACTTAACTAACTTTAATGCACATAATGTGACTAAATAACTCTATTTTATAGAGTTGTCAACCACCTACAATAGAATATGTAACTATACTCCCGTCACGAGGAAGATTGGCATTCAATGGTGGAATGCCACGATTAATATTCTTAGTTTCTGCACTACCAATGCTAGATAAAAGAGCTTATGGAATAAAAGTAATGCATGTGTTTTTTTTATAAAAGCGAATTCAATTTTGTGAAATATTGCTACAGTTATTGATAAGAAATACAATTTACATTTTGGTTTAGCAAATACATTATATTTTTCAAATCGATATTTCAGTTTAGTACATGAATAGTCTAAAAGTCAAAATGGTGAGGTCCTACACTCATTAATTGATCTAAAAATTAATTCTAGAGTTACGATAAAAAAGAATACACATTTTAATGCCTTTAAAAAACAAAATCTTAAGATATTACAAATCTTGCGATATGACCAATTTTTGTTAATGATGTATTCAACAACATTATTGATATATATATATATATATATGAAAATTAGATGATGACAGTAATTACATAGGTTTAGCCAACTATATATATTTTACCAAAATACTTTATTTGTTCTTCCTAAATACCAGAGTAAAAGGGGAATTTATTTACCCATACAAAATCAAACACTGGCAATAAAATTATCTGGTAATCACATACACAATCTCATTCGTAAACAACACTTAAAAGCCTGGGAATTAAGTTATAATCTGAACAAACCGAAAAAGGCAATAATTAATACATTTTAACTTATTCAAATAAAATCCCACTAAAAATTAAAAATCACCCAGAAAAACATTTTAAAATGAATAAAGCAACCTGAAATGAATGATGCATTAAAAAAATAAAATATAAAAATAATAAAAAAACAAAGAATTAAACAAATTGAAAGAAAAAAGGAAATAGAGAGAAAACAAATTGGCTAAAGCAATCAGATTATTATGCATGAAGAAAAAATCTAAAATGAAGTGCAAACTAAACATAGCAATCTTTACCTTGTAAATTTAAACTTGGAAATCCAAAACCTATACCCAATTTCGAGTCTCATCTCTATTTTAGTCTCTATCAATAGGAGAAAATAATGAAAAGCCAAAAGCAAGAGCAAAAAGTCAGAGATATTCAAACTACACAACGACTACTTTAAATCTCTATAGCAATATCTGGAAATTAAATTTAATAATCAAGCAATACAACTCACTGTTAAATAATATTAATCCATTATTTATTTGATACACTTTCCCTTTACAATGTACATACCTTTTATAAATAAAAACAACAACAAGAACAACTCAAAACTTCAGTGAGTCTTTTATCAAGATGTCAAACTTTTCATAACGTCAAAGCTTTTGCTGTGATTCATTGAAATATGTTTTCTTATGTCTGTCCCCATTTGTTTCTTTCAAACAATCATCATGACCTCTTAAATCTTACTATATCCTTATCCCTTTTCTTCAAATGCTAGAAACTTTGTATCTCTTAAACTCAAGCAAACCAATTTACTATTTTGGAAACCCCAAACCATGGGACTATAATAGTACCTAGATGTAGTCTTTCGGTGCTACAAAAAGACCTAAAGGTCTTTGTGGATAAAGTTGCTACAGGAAAACATGCAACTACTAACCTACATTATTTAGAACAGAAGAAGTCGGATCGCTTACTCCATGGTTGGATTACTGGTGCATTAGCAGAAGAAACGCTTGGCGTTGTTGTTTGATTGGATAATTTATTGAAGCTTGGAAAGCTTTATTAGATGCATCTGCTCAAAGTACTCAAGAACACGAGTTTGCTTTAAAGCAAAAACTTCATTGCCGTCATAAAAGAAGCAATCCAATGTCAGAATATATTAGAATCTTTAAAAAAATATGTGATGAGTTTTTTGCAATTGGAAAGCCCAAAAGAGACAAAGACAGAATGTTCACTCTTCTCATTGAAGTGGGACAAGAATACGAATAATTTGTTATAACTATGTTAAAAAACCTCTAAGGCCAACCTATACTGAATTGGTCTTTTAACTCCAAAGTCATGATATTATTCAAACTATAAATTCATAATTCGTCACAAAAACCAACCCTAATGTTACCTTCATGGTCCAACGTTAAAGAGGAAGAGGT
Source organism: Adansonia rubrostipa (assembly GCA_038381775.1). Taxonomy (NCBI): domain Eukaryota; kingdom Viridiplantae; phylum Streptophyta; class Magnoliopsida; order Malvales; family Malvaceae; genus Adansonia; species Adansonia rubrostipa. The sequence goes on along the minus strand of JBBYHM010000001.1, from coordinate 316,567 downwards.
AAAAATTTTTCATGGAAAAGAAAAAAAATCGTCAAATCAGTTCACATCTAAAAGATGTTTTACTCATTCTATCCAAATCTCAATTAGACATGAAGGTACATCTTTTAACCAACATGACAATTCCTCTTAAAATAATGCTAAGACGGAGAAAAATAGAATTATCATGTGTCAAGTATGAAGGTAAGACACACTGCCTTTGAATGTCATCAAAGATTTTAACCATGCTTATCAATCGAAAGATATTCCACAACAATTTGCAACCCTATCAATGGTCGAAAATCCAAACAATACATGGTTTCCTAACACCATAGTAAGCTTTCATATTACTTATATCTTGATAATCTTAATTCAATTATTCCTTATCATGGTCCCAAAAAAATAATGGTTGGAAATTGTAACTATATTGATATAACACATTTAGGTCCAACAAAAATAAACATTGGAACTAATGAAATAAAACTTGGTAACGTGTTAGTTGTACCAAATATTAAGAAAAATTTAATTTTTTTTAGTCAACTTACTAATGATTTGCCTTATAATATTGAATTCTCATCTATTAGATTTGTGATAAGGGATAGAAAAACAAGATCATTGATTTTTACAATGACTAAGAGTAATGATCTTTATGCATTGCAACTAAAATATGGAATAGCTTTATTCTCAAAATGATTAAAAGTCACTAATGATTAGGTCACTCTTAAGCACAAATGGTCAGGTACTAGGAAAGAAATAAACTTATTCAAAGCTCTAATAATAAAGTGGCCATTTATGCGGTAGTTGTCTTATAGAAAATGCATGTAGATTACCTTTTATTGCTTCTAAGAAATTTTTTGATGAACCATTTGTTAAATTTCATTATGAATTGTGAGAACCGTCCTCAATTAGTTCTTTTCAAAAATTTTACTATTATATTATTTTTCTTGATGAATGCACTTGGTTTACATGGTTTTTTCCATTAAGGTGTGAAAATGATTTTTTTAAATGTTTAATCGACTTTCACAAATTTATTGAAAGTCAATTTGGAAAGAAAATCAAAGTTTTTCAATCTGACGATGGTGGAGAATTTTTAGACAAACAATTTCACTTTAGCAGGACAAGGATTTCATCATGATATGTCATACCCTAGAACATCAAAACAGAATGGCATAACTAACTGTAAACATCAAAATATCACAGAGCTTTGTTTAACAATGTTATATCAAGGGGTACCTAAAAAATTTTAGTTTAAGCCTTTAGTACTACTATTTGGCTAATCAATTGTTTACCTTCATTAGTTCTAAATATCAAATCTCCTTATGAATACCTATTTGGTAAAATCATAGATTAGGCATCATTGTGGGTCTTTGTTTGCAGGTGTTTTTCATACCTTCCTGACCCTGTAAAGTCTAATCTTGACCTTTGATTTTTGCCATATGTTTTTCTTGGAAATAGCCATCAATATAAAGGATATCAATGTCTTTATCCTCCTAATATCATATATATATATATATATTTCACGACATAATGTATTTGATGAAAAGTTTTTCCAATTCAAAATCCTAGTAATTTATTTTGTATTTGTGACATTAACCTTGATGTCTCTTTTTTTAGTGAATGGTTTCCAAAAAAAATACCAATTCTAGTTCTAGTAGCATTTATAGAAAAAATGCCAAGTAGGAACTTCTCAATGTCCAATGAAAATCCATATCACTACCTAGCATTGAAAATCTAACACAAGACCATTCTGATATCTAGGTAACACCTTGTCATCATAGCCGTATGACTCCACACTACCACCTCAAGAAAGCCCCACACTACCACTTAAAGATAGTCCTATACAGTCCACTTTTTTAGCAAATTATACATCTCCTATTAATGAACTTATATCTCACGACTTTAGCTTACAACCCCTCATAATTGAGTTACCCTATCAATCCCAAGTAAATAATCATTCTATGATTACTTGATCTGAGGCTAGGATTGTTAAACCAACTCTGAAATTCTTCATGACAACTATTAGTATCCTAACTAAGCCTAAAACTGTTCATGTAACCCTTAGACATCCAGGATGGCATGTTCCTATGCAAGAAGAAATTAATGCACTCCATTGCAATGAAATTAGGGAGCTAGTTCCTTAAACATCAAACATGAACATTGTTAGGTGTAAATGGGTGTTTAAGAATAAGCTTTATACTGATAGAATACTTAAGCTTCTTAAAGCTCGTCCAGTAGCAAAATGATTCACTCAAATTCCAAGTATTGATTTCCTAGAAACTTTTTTCCCTATGATCAAACCAGCAACAATTCAAGTGGTTTTTATTGTTGCATTAGCCAATAAGTGGAATATATGACAATTAAATGTGAAGAATGCACTCTTTCACAATCATCTCAACAAATCAGTATTTATGGAACAACCACCAAGTTTCATAAACCAAGCTACACTAAATCATGTATGCAAACTCAAGCATGCTTTATATAGACTTCGTCAAGCTCTTAGAGCATGGTTTGATTGGTTTGCTTCTTATCTTTTATCTATGGGATTTATTAGTTGTTTCTCAAATTCTTTATTATTTATTCACTATAGTAATTATGGAATAATTTTATTATTACCTCATTTGGATGCTATAATTCTTATTAGTTATAGAATTATTTTTTAACATGATTTATTGTTTGCATAAGCATGAAATTTGCAATGACTGATTTAGGATGACTTTATTATTTCCTTAGTATCGAGGTCCAAAAAATTGACTAATGTTCTCTTTCTCAATCAAGCTAAATATGCAGCACAATTGCTAGATCATGCCCAAATGATAGGTTGTAGGCAAATTTTTACACCTATGGCTACAAAGATAACACCACATGGTAATGATAAGCCATTCAAGGATCTGCAACCTTATTCGCAGCATTATGGAGGGTTTGTAATATCTTACCTTTGTGTGCCTACATAAATCTTACAGTGTGAATTACCTTTGTCAACATATGCATTGTCCTACCAATTTTCCATTTTAACTTGTTAAACTAATACTTTACTATATTGCTACAACAATTACTCATGGTATTCAATTACTCTCTAACAATCCATTGGTATTATACGCATTTTTATGTAGATTGGGCAAGCTACAACCTTACTTGATGATCCACTATAGGATTTTACACATTTTAAGGAAGAAATAGCAATTCTTAGAGTGCAAAGAAACTACCTACTATGCCAACTCTTAGCACTGAAGCTGAATACCATGCCTTAACTTCCACTGTAGTAGAATTTACTTGGCCCTCTTTCATTCTATGATTCATCGGCCTTTGTCTACCACAAGCTCTAACTCTCTTTTGTAATAATATTTTGACCCTTTAGATGACCATTAACCCAGTTTTTCATGATCGTACTAAACATGTGGAGATAGACTATCACTTTGTTTGAGAGAAGGTTGTTATTGGTCACTAACAATACACTTTATTCATCTCGTAAACAATTAGCAAGCACGTTCACTAAATCATTACCAAGGCCTATTTTTTCTAATCTACTAAACAAACTTGGCTTTAGAGTTTCGCCTTGGCTTGGTTTAACAAAAAATCAAATAGTAATCCTATGATTTTTTAAAATTTTTTGTTGTATAGTGAAAAAAAAAAAAGAAAGAAGTCCTTTTTCTTCTCTTAAGTTTAAGTAAAAGAAGGAGGAGAAAATCAAGCAATAGAGGCGAAAAGCAAGAGCAAAAGTCAAAAATATTCAAACTACCTAATGGCTACTCTAAATCTTTGTAGCAAATACAAGAAATTAAGCCAAAAAAAAAAAAAATCAAGCAAGATAGTTCACTGTTGAATAATGTTAATCCATTATTTATTTGATACACCTTTTTATGATGTACTTACATTTTTATAAATAGAGACAATAACAAGAACAACTCACAACTTCAATGAGTCTTTTATCAAGATCTCAAACTTCTTCACTCTTATCCCTCTAGTCCTTAAACAAAATTCTGTTCCTTAGACAATATTGGCATCTTCAAATATTCTAGAATTTATAACATTTTGAAGCCAATCTTAAAAGTATGATTATCATTGAGCGGATATAAAGTAAAGTAACTTAACAATTTAATTATATGTTGTTCAATAAGCAATGAAATTTGACTAAAATCAACCAAAATGAAAATTAAATCACAATCTAAAAGCAGTGAAAAAAAGATAAAAGCAAATATTAAGAACACATGTTCTTGATGACAACTGCCTAAACTAGTTAGTAATAGAGTACCAATGTAGTATACAACGCAAAAAAGAACACTGACATAGCCAAATCAAAAAGGTTGGCAAATAAACATGTAAAAACAACAAGAAAACCACTGAAAAAATAAAAAAAAAATTAATACTGGAAGAAAGAAAAGTCAGAACACCTGTCAACCTTAGGCAGAGGAAAACTTTGACTGCTGTCTATCTCAAGAAGATGAAAACGCATATAGCTTTCCACAACTTAGCTTCAAACGATACCCAAACTACTAAGAGATCAAACAAAACAATAAAAATAGAGAAAGAATGCAGATTGAGATAAGAAAAAAAAATAATACCAGGGGAAAGAAAAGTTAGAACAATTATAGAGCTTAAGATAAAGAAAACCAAGATAGTTAGATTTTATAAGATTTGTGAAATTTTAGGTACAGATACAGTGGGGAAAGGTGCTATTATATTATTATTATTATTATTATTATTATTATTATTGGTAATTGGGTTATCATGATATTAAAATTAAAATGTCAATATTTTTTTAACACTAGGTTTAGATAGATGTTAGTTAAGGAAATGAGAGTAAAAGATGCATCTTTTTGTTGTTCAAATAATTAAAATGTGTTAGAAAAAGGGAAGCAAAGGAATGTTAGCCTTAATCGTTTAGTTAAAGGGTAGAAATGAAAAGAAAATGTATTTTAATTACTTATGCCCTTTAAAAAATTAAAATAACAACATAAATATTATTAATCAAATTATACAAAAATAAGCATTGTATTAAAAATATGATCGTAATATTAAAAGAGTAAAAAAATTTACTATACTTTTAAAGGTCAATAACGTGAAGTATATAAGTTTGCAAATAGAATAATTATTATTTAATATATTATTTGTAATGTGATAGATGTAAAATAAGTAATATATGCATTTCATATTTAAAGTTTTCTACTTTACTTTTTTTTTTTTCACTAAATTAGAGTTTTCTTCTTTCTTTCCTTCTTTCTTTTATGAAGCTTCCTTTCTTTTTATTAGGTGTAATAATAATAATAATAATAATAATAATAATAATAATAATAATCAAATTGAACTTGAACCTAAAAATTTGTTTGAAAAGATCCGAGCTCGAATTTTAACTGAACTTGATTTCATCAAAAAGTAAAAATTTGAATTTAAAAAAATTCGAACCCGAAATAACCTGAATTAAAAAAAATCTAAATCCAAAATAATCAAAATCTAAAATAACTCAATCCAAATCTGTTCAATTGGTTAGTATAAATGATGTTTTTTTGTTGAATGCAAAATTTAAAAAGTGTTTTTTAATAATTGTAATGAAAATTATTCTTTTAACAGTTAAGTACCTTTGCACGTTATTTATGTATAAAATTTTTTGCATAAATGGAGATTATATTTGATAATAATGTTTAATTATAGATGAAATTTTAAAAATTTCAGTTTATTCATTTTTAATTGATTCATTTTTTATTTTGTTACCTTAATTTAAAAAATTAATATTTTATTTCAATTATTACAATTATAAATTATAAAAATAAATATTATTCGTTACCATATTATTTGATTTAAAACTTTTTATAGATTATTTTTAGTGATCCGGGTGTCGATCTAATAGTTAGGCTTAGTAACTTTATACATAAATTATCTCCCCAAAAAAATCTACATGATAAGAAACACAATATAATACAAAAAAATATAAATATTATATAAATATATAAATATATTAAATTTATATAATATAAATTATTAATATATTAAAATTTATATAAATATATAATATTTTAAATATTATTATGATACATAAAAATATATAAATATAATAATAATATATGAAATATCAAAATTACTAGTATTAGAGTAACCAAGCCACAGTGAGGATGGAAAAGCGTCGGTGATAATAATAAAATGATAGTATTAATTACACATATCTATGGCCAAAATTATTATTTATTAATTAATATATAATTATTTAAATTTTATAATAAAATAAAAATATTAATATAAAAGTAAATTATTAATTTTTATTATTTATAAATAATAAATTTAAATTTTTTATCTTAATTAAATCAGATATAAATTTAAATAAAAAATACAAAAAAATTTGGATGGCCATGGGTACCTATGCTACTGATAATAAAAGATAATAAAAGTATCAAATAAAAAAAATGAGTGGACGAGGAGGGATACATAGCGAATTGATAGTACATTTTTGTTTTTATTCCTATTACTAAATAGAAGCAGAACTGGAACTCTAGAAGGGATTGGGAACAAGGTTTACTTCTCCCAACTCCAAGCTCAAATAACAGAGATCTGATTTTCCATGCCTTTTTAAGATAGACAAAGTAGCTAAAGAAAGAGGCAGGCTGCACAGCAGAGAAACGACAGAAGAAATGGGAAGGTTCGCGCTGGGTTCGTCGTTTAATTCAAAATCTGGGCAGATAATAATGGTGGCATTGCTTTTAATGGTTGGCTCTTTCTTCGTTGGCAGCCTTTTTGGCAACAATGCTCCCATTTACATCTCTCAAGTCTCTGATACTTCTTCTTCTTCATCTGAATCTGCATCTGCATCTGCGTCTGCGTCTTCATCTTTGTCTTCCCCTGGTAGCTTTCTGTCTTTACTACATTGACTAACTCATCATTCTCTTGACATGGCTCATCCCCATTTCCAATTCATTTCCTAATACGAAGCAATTTCCATAATGTTATTTCTTTTTAGCTCTTTGATTTGTTTTATTTTGAGTGCTAACTTAAACTGAAAGGAAGCTATTTTTTTTAGAGGATAGGTTGGGTGGCCATTTTCCAGAAGTTTAAGCAGATAGTTAAGTTCAAGGGTGTGTTTTGTTGGGTGAAGTCACATAAGATGATCAGTTCCTTGGGCGGATTGTTTACCTTTGTAATATTTTTTTTATCCTTGTTTTTAAAATTCATTATGTGGATTGAAGTTTACTCGGGCTTAGTTCTGCTGTATAAAATATGGTTACATTGGTTTGCTTATTGATTCTTTCAATGTGCATTATGAGATGATGATAATGACCTTTGATTACTAAAATCTATTGGATTACTTATAGCCATGTCCATGCGTATATCAGACTGTTACTAATGATGCAAAAACTAGGTCTAGCAAAGGTGTCATATTGGAACTTATTGCTATAATCCAGTATGTGAATTAGCTTCTTCCCATCAAAAGGAGAATGAAGAATTAAAGCTAAAATGAAAGAAAAGGAACCAACTCGAACTGTCTCTTAATCTACATGGTCTAGGGCAGTAGGTTCACTGCAGGGGAACATTTGAATTTCAAAATCTTTATTGAGATGCTGCTGTAATTTCTGGCATCAATTAAGACCATAAATGGATGCCATGGTTGTCACATCCTATGCCTCGCCCTTTAAAACCGAAGCATGTGTAAGGTTTTGTTTATTAAGTGGAAATATATGGATCCTCTGATTTACTCATTTTAACCTTTTAGGAAGGCCTCCTATGAAACTCTTAATAGCTTGTAAGTATTTTAGCTATATTGCTGAGATTTTTAAACCTTTTCTAGGCAATGATATGGGTTCATCTTTCTGCACTTGCAGCTCTATCTACATTTATTAATGAGGTTTCTCTTACTTATCGAGAAACACCACTTGTAGTACCAGCAAATGGGATGAATATATGTCCGTTGAAGTTTAATGAGTATATCCCTTGTCATGACATCACTTATGTGAAGCAATTGGTTCGAAACTTGAATCTTTCCAAAAGTGAAGAGCTAGAAAGACACTGCCCTCCGCTTGGAAAGCGTTTATTTTGTTTGGTGCCACCACCAAAAGATTATAAAATTCCCATAAAGTGGCCAGCGAGCAGGGATTATGTTTGGCGAAGCAATGTGAATCATACACATCTAGCTGAAGTCAAAGGAGGACAAAACTGGGTGCACGAGAAAAATCAGCTGTGGTGGTTTCCTGGTGGTGGTACTCATTTCAAGCATGGCGCAGCTGAGTACATTGAAAGGTATAGACATTGATATAATTTCACAAGAGATCTACATCTTTCTTGCAATAGCCTTGAGATAAGTATTTCGTGACACTGCCTTCATCCAAGCACTGAAATAGGTTTTATCTTTACAAAATTAGGTGCTATTGCTTTTCAAATTATTTAACCTTTAATATAAAGTAGAAACTGTTTAGTGTAGCTTTGGGGAAGTTTTGGATGCACTTCAGTTTTTTTTTTTTTCTTTTTTTCTTTTTAAAAGTGCAATAGCCTCCAAAGAATTACTTGTTTAAAAAAGTGGGTAGCCTGATCGGCACCTAAGAAAACATAATAAAAAATTGTTCTAGTGAAATGGGAAGAAGATACAGATGTGAATCGCAATTGCTTTAAAACATACGGTGAAATAATTAGATGAATAGTTTCTCCCGACTCCCAGTTCTCAGATTGTGCTAATTGTTTTTCAGTGTTTGGGTATTTGGTAACTATTCATTATCCTATTCTTTGTTTTCTTTTGGTACATATCACGGAGACCCAGGTGGGAGGAGGTATTTGAACCTTGAACCTTTTCTCTCTCTGGTAGCGATCATTATGCCAAGGTTTGGTTGTTTATCTAATTCTGTGTTGACTATATTGGAAAATCATATGTGTTTTGATTATAGGTCCATCAGACATCTCTTCTATATGGTTTCTGGTGGCTTTTTCAAAGCAAAGAACACTTTAAATATGCCTCTCTACAAAAACTATGGTCAGATTCTCTGCTTGTTTCCTTTGGGTTACTCTGCCAAAAAGGCTATGAACAAATAATCTTGCTGTCCGCAACACAGCTATTCATGCGTACAAAAGTCAGAAGGAAATCTTGGATTCAAGTAATTTTTGGGAATTGAAGATCTCTAGCTCCAGTGAAAAGTCTACTTGTAGGACATAGATTTCTCTGCATACCTTTCTGTGTCAGTCAGAATTATGGGATAATTATTACTGATTTGTTTATGTATGAATGTGTTTGCCTTTCTTTTGTTCTGGCTGCTAGTGATATGTTTCATTGGGATATATTTGGCAGCTTTAGTTCTTCCTGGAGAAAAGGGATTTGTGTAGCTAGGCACATATAGATTGAGGTTAAGAGATAGTTGATTTCTGTAGCAATTTCTGGATTTTGGTGAGCCTGAAGGAATTGAAATTGTCCGTTTCCACCTTGGATCACTGACTTTATGCTAGGCCTGGGTGAAAATTGAGGGCGCTGAACTGTTAAATGAATGAATTTCATTTAGGAATTACATAGTTTAGTTTATCCATAATTATTGTCCATGCACTAGAATTTGAACTAAATTTAACAAATTTCTTTTGTAAGATTTTTATAATTCACATTATTTTTTTTATTATTTAATTTCAAGAGGAATTATTGACTTTTTTTCTTTTTGGCAATATTCCTGCATCTTGTTGGACATACAGGCTAGGAAATATGACAACTGCTGAAACAGGTGACCTGCGTTCAGCAGGGGTAGTTCAAGTTCTAGATGTTGGATGTGGAGTGGCCAGCTTCTCAGCTTATCTTCTTCCCTTGGATATACAATCAATGTCTTTTGCTCCCAAAGATGTTCATGAAAATCAGATTCAGTTTGCTTTAGAGCGAGGAATTGGTGCAATGATCTCTGCCATAGCAACAAAACAGTTGCCATATCCCAGTAACTCTTTTGATATGGTTCACTGTTCTAGATGTCGTATTGATTGGCATGAGAATGGTACCTTTTCTGTTCTCTGCTGCCTACTCTATATTCAAGTTAATTTCTACTGTTGTTCATGACCAAAATGTTAAAATATTAGATAAATATAACTTTCCAAACAATCTTGCTTTCAGAAAATCCATTCTGGATAACAATGACAATATAGAAATAAGGTCATCACACTATTGGTAGCCACTCATGTAATCAACATCTGGGGTTTATAGTGTGGGACCAAACCTGATTAGATAGCTTACAAAGGTTCTTTATTATTGCACCCAGCAAGCTCCTTTTCAAATCCTTAGCATAAATCTCCACCTACGGATTAATACTTCTAAAAGTCACTTAATTTCTATAGTTTTCTCTCTTTTGGTTAAGATAATTGTGACTTTCCTTCCCTAATAGAAGGAATATACTAAAGATTCAATAGCATACTTATCAGAACCAAATGATTTAGAAAAGATAAGTAGTATTTCTAATTCTGAACATGACTTAGATCTACTTGACTGCATCATGACTGAGTTTCACTGCTTAAAGTTGGTGGTGGAGGGGAAACTACCTGATGAGGTGCAACATTTTCTATGATCTTGAAAACTTTATTCTTGGCTTCCCTATATTTTGTGAAGTTGTAGTCAATTCATTATTTGCAGGTATTGAAGTTTTTTTTTTTTTGTTTGGGTTTGTTTGTTAGTTTTGGTAGATTACTTTTTGGATTAAAATGAAAAAGACTCAAATATCTGATGATGAAATGTTTCTATAAGAGCGCCATATTGGGGGAAAAAAAAAAAGAAAACTTTCCTGTTAAATTACAAATTATAATGCCATATTTTATTCATTGATATCATCAGCTATAAGATGTTCATGATAGAGGCAGCTCCTCAACCCCCCCAGCAGGCCTCCTCACTCTCTAGCCTTTTCCCTCTTCAATGCTATTTTCTGTTGCTTTTCTGTTGTAGTTGTTAATATGATGTTATGTTAACATATATGTCTGAATCCATAAAAGTCATATTTACCACTATAGGTTTCAGATATCACCTTGTTAGCTATCTTGTACATTCTTCTATTCTTGTTCGAGTTTCCTAATTTAATGTGTATTATATTATTTCCTTAGATGGCATTTTACTCAAGGAAGTGAGCCGCCTCTTGCGACCTAAAGGATATTTTGTTTATTCGGCTCCACCTGCTTATAGGAAGGATAAAGATTATCCAGTAATTTGGAACAAGTTGGTGGATCTGACTGCAGCAATGTGCTGGAAACTTATTGCTCGAAAGGTTCAAACTGCCATTTGGATCAAAGAGGAAAATCCATCATGCCTTCAGCATAATGCAGAACTGAAGCTCATTGATATTTGTGATGCTGTAGACGAGACTAAACCATCATGGAAGACTCCTCTAATGAATTGTATACAACTAACAAGTGCAAAAACAGATAATCGAAAGCTCTTTCCTAGGCATGAGTGTCTGTCTGTGTATTCGGAGAGCCTCAGAAGAATTGGTCAGTTTATCTTTCATTTGTCTAAGTTTCCTTTTCTGAGATCGCTCATATTTTCCCGAACAAAAAATATTGGTTAATTACACATTTGGCACCTGGAATTAGTATGATGTTCAACTTGCCCTCTAAAGTTTAAATATGCACAATAAGTACTTTGCTTCAATTTATCAGTTTCCACAGCAGCCTAACATTGTTAGTCAAATAGATAATTTGTCCAAAACAATTTAACAATATCACATGTCTAAAATATGCCATACTACTTTTTTATGTTTTTTTCTTCTAGAAGTTTTTTATTTCTAAAATTAAAACAATAAAGAAAATAAAAAAATAAAAAAAGGCAAGAGAGGAAACAAAGGTAAGGAGAGGAGGAGAAGGTCAGCTACTTGGATTGGGGATGTCAAATTCACTCGAAACCAAGGGGGAACCTGATTCCCAACCCTGACAGGGATGTGGGGTAAACTTTTGGGGACAAGGGTGGGATAGGAGCGTTCTGAATTCCTATCAGGGGGAGCGGACAGGGAACATAATCCGTGCTCTGCCTCACCTCCATCCTCAATGTATATAATTAAATAAATTTATCTTTATACTAGTACTTTCATTATCAGTATTTGCTTTGGTATTTTTCAACATGATACGATTTTGATTTACCCAAATGCATTTATTTTTTAGATGCTCAAAACATCTTGTCCTTAGATCTAGTGCTCAATTTTCAGACTTATCTCTTTAGAATACTTACAACGATAGTTTATATTCTTTTTATACACTTTTCTATGTACAACATATTGGGATAAGTTTTCTTTTCATGCCCTATGTGGGTTATATTGTTATTGTTTTCCTTCTTTGATCATTGCCTAAATTATATGCAAGAGCAAGGTCATTGGAAGCTAAACAAAATATTAAAATAGAGAGAATAGGATTAGAAATTTCTGATTTTTTATTTCCACACCTAGAGACTATTACAAGTAACCCATTTATAGGCTTTAAGTGGAGTAAATAAGGAAAAATAATCCTACAGAA
>JBBYHM010000001.1:279701-304071 GCA_038381775.1 Adansonia rubrostipa | reverse complement strand
AGAATTAATCAAAATAATTACAGAATAAATCATAGTAAATCTACAAATTGTGTACAGCTAGGAACTCCTATAATTCAACTAATAGTAATTAGCTGATATTCGGTCAACTCTTCAACAGCTAGGAATTCCTATAATTAGCTAATATTTAGTCAACTCTTCAACACAAAAGTACTAAAGTGAAAAGCTGCTACTTTACATACGAATTACCTTTTCTTATAACCCTTTTTCTGATGAATTTTATCTTATGAACTTGCAACTTCGATTTGTATTTGTCATGTGTGTGTAATTTTTAGTGATTTTTAAATTATTTTTTGTTTATTTTTTATTAGATAAATTAAGAAATAATTAATTATTTATTTTTAAAATTTTAAAATTTTAATGTTGTGGAGCGAGGATTACCCTTCTTCGCTAAAAGCTTACGAGGACAATGCCAGGGAGAAAATTCCTCCGTAACAGGGAGGACGAGGATGGGGACTACGAGCGCTTGCCAGTCGGGGTGGGGAATAGGGAATGCACTCCCTGCCTCATACCTGCCTTGTTAACATCCCTAAACATGGCAGATCGATGCTGATCAACCTTTCCCTTTCTCCCTCATTTTCTCTCTATCTTCCCTTCTCTCTCTTTCCTCTGTTGTCGTATTTTCTGTTTGTTTTCCTTTTCTTTTTTCCTTTTTCCTTTTTTTTTTTTGATATTTTATAGTTTATAGTTTTTCTTTTTGTTGGAACTTCAACTTTGTAAATTCAAAAATATATATTTTTTAAAAATCACTTTTAAAAAAGTGACGTGTCTGTTTTTAGAAATGTGGCATGCTTTTATTGGCTATTTTGGAGTTTGGACAAAGCACTCATTCGATTAATGGAGCTAGTTTCATGTGCAAACTGAAAAACAGAAGCAAAGTTTTAGTACCTAACTGCATGTGTTTGTACTCTTGGTACAAATTGAAAATTTGATGATTTTTCTTTTATCAAATGTGTAATGAACCCAAAAATCCTTCACAGGGAAATTACATGTTTGATCTTGCAGACAATCATGACAGCATTTATTTTTTATCCTTGGACTAAAATTGGACCTGAATTAAAACATAGGGTTTAAAGAACAGCTTTCTATCAAATCAGGTGATATTTTGAGCTTAACAAAGAAGAAACTTCTCTCTTATAATTTGATTGGCTGAATATCTTAAATGATGCTTTTTAAATCTGTGTCTTGTACACCTTTTAATGTGTTTAAACTTATCATGGCTTATTGCCAGTTGCCAGTTGATTATCATGTTAAATCAGAAAGCACTTGCCCGTGTAATCTCTTTTGTAGCACCTATAGTATGACTCATCTAGTTCAAGATGGGAGAACAATTTTGTTGGCCTTTTTTTTTAAAGTTTTGTTACTTGATTCTAGCGGTTAATTAAACATGGAAATGGGATTATGAGTTTGTTTTTACATTCTAGTTTATATGATTTGACCTCTTGCTGTGCCATTGACTTACACCCAATCTGTCTCCTTCTGTTGTCTTGAACCAGGGTAGCGGGCACTGATAACTGTCTTAACTATAGTATTCTCTTTCCTATAGCTAATCTTATTCATAGGGCTCTGCTCCTAAGCATCAAAACATGATGTTACTCTTCTATCTTGAGTTTACTGTCTCGTTACATATATTAGAGACACCATTTAATAATATTAACCTTGAATATAACATTACCAGTTGTTTCCCCTGGGTGGTCATAATTTTAGGCTTGTGCTAATCTTATTACCATCATGCTGAATGGAAGGAATACACTTAGGCTTTTTGTGTCAAACTTTTCTTGATTTGAAAATTGGCATAGTTATTAGCATATGCATTTTTTAAAGTTCTTTCCATGACTGATGAACAGTTTGTTTTGAAGATAACTTTTGTTAGATGTTACATGTATATTGATTATAAGTTAGGTGAAAACACATTAATCAATTTCATGCAATTACCATGAACAATCTAGTGTTACTTGATTTTGGCTTATTTCTTCAAACCAATAAAGTTGTTTTTACAGAAAATTACATTTTCGCATAAAATAGAAAAGGTAATCCAAAACAAATATTCTTTGCTTCATTGAAGGTTGCTTTGCTAAATTTTTTTCATTGGCGAACTCTTGTTTAGAATAGCTTTCGCTCAAAACTGTTTTTGTTTAGAACAACTCATGTTCAGAACAGTTCTTGTTTAGAATAGCTCACGTTCGAAACAGCTTCTATTCAGAATAGGTCTGTTTAGAACAACTTCTGTTCAAAACAGCAAAATCATGGAACAACACCTTTGCGGAACAACACTGTCATAGAACAGTTCATTTACAAAACAATACTTTCGTGGAAAGGCACCTACACCGAGTATTATCCTATAGAAGACGTTCCACCTAATGCTACACCAAGGTAGAATAAGTGAAATGATCTCGGAATATGGCAAGTTTTGTGGGTTAATTTCACTATTAAGTGCATTGGATGTGAAGATACTTATGAGCTCTTCTCTTAATCTTTCCCTAGAGTATTAGTGCTTCTCCCTTTCTTTCAAAACAAATAGTGAACTCTTATTTACTATTCACTATATTGCCAACAACAATTTAGACTCCCATCAAACAGAGTAGTAATACCTTAATAGCTGACAATCTCCCATATTATGCCCATTAAATATGCATGTTTTGTAATTCCTATTCGCCTATTAGTAGCAGTTCTCAAAACTCAATTTTTGGACTTTGGGCATTTGAAAAACTTTCTCTCTAAAGTTCTCTCTGCAATTCTTTCCTCTAATTCCTTTTTCAAGTTTGTTCTCAAAACTCATTTTGGGACTTGTTTGCAATGCTTCCTCTGTCTACCAAAAAACCCTCTCACCATTGAAGTAAAGAAATTTTAAATTTCCGATAAAGTTTTAGTGGACAAGGATTTATGGACTTGAAATCTATAATTCTAAATTTCATTTTTCTCGGTTCTTTTTTGCTTCTAAATTCCAGGTTTATATATGTCTTGCCAAGTGTTTTTGTGTCATTTTGGTGGTTATGAGCTGTTTGACTTGGAAGGTTTGCACTAGGTTACATCATGTAATATTTTACCTTCTTGTTTGTGGCATATTATCAGTAGCACTTAAGACACATGGAGATATTACTTGATCGAACGTGATAATTGCTTTGTATATGATTACAGGCATCAGTAGAGAAGAATTTACTATGGATTCTGACTTCTGGCAAGATCAAGTTCACTATTATTGGAAGCTGATGAATATTAGCAAGACAGAAATACGAAATGTGATGGACATGAACGCCTTTTATGGTGGTTTTGCTGCAGCTTTGAATGAATATCCTGTTTGGGTAATGAATGTAGTGCCTTCAAGCATGCAAAATACGTTATCTGCAATTTATGACAGGGGTCTGATTGGTGCTTTTCATGATTGGTGAGAAAGTTCTTATAGTCTTTCTACTTTATTGCTAATTTCCATTTGCAATATGATAGTTTTTGTTGGCTATTTCAGATCTTATTAATAACTGTAATACATATATGATTTATTTTCAGGTGTGAAGCATTTTCAACATATCCACGCACGTATGATTTACTGCATGCCAACCATCTTTTCTCTCAATATAAAAATAATGGAGAAGGTTGCCAGATGGAGGATATGATGCTTGAGATGGACCGCGTCTTAAGACCTCAGGTAATTGTTTCCATGAAGTTTTTCTTTTTTGCTAGTACCCGTTGAAATTGAAATTGAACACGTGGTCATTGAGATCGTGACATAATATTTGTGGTTGGCTGAGAGTGAGAAGCAATATCTGGTCCTTTCCAGACAGTTCTGATTTTAACAATGCATTTAATATTCCATGGGTAGCATCATTAGCATCCCACATAAAATAATCGGTCACTTGTCCACACATTTTTCTGTGTTAGTGCCTAGTTTTTTGAGAAGATTATTGAAAATGGTCATGCAAATTTTGATCTATTGTAATTGATGCTACCATGTACATTGTTGAACCTCCAAGTGTTAGGCGTTAGACAAGTTTGAATGAAAATGTTATGGATATAGGACATAGGAAAATTGTGCCATGATTTAGGGAGGCATTAATGTTTTCTTTTATGTGCTTATTGTAATATACATTTATTTTTGGGTATTTAGTTATTTAAATTACTTTAGTATTTACCAAGTATTGGCCAGGGAGTAGGGTACTGGTATGTTTTTATTTTAGTTGCTAGTAGCTTTCGATTATTGAGATATTACAGATTGAACTTAGATTTGATATTTAAGTACTGAAATTTTTGCTCGTGGTTCCCCTCTTCTACCTTTAACTTATTTCTTATAATTCCCTTTTACCAGTGTTCCTCTATTTAGTGCTTTCTGTCTGATATTCAGTCCATTTCTATTTCTATCTTTTTAGCTCCCTTTATTTGTCCTCAGCTACAAACCCGAGTTAGTCAGGTTAATGAGACCCAAAGTAAAGATTTATGGGCTTTTTATTTTATTTTATTTTATTTTATTTTTGTGTGTGTGTCACATGTTCCGGCTACTATATCTAGTGCAGGTGGATGGAAACTAACATCGTCTTTGCTTGGTTGGTTACTTGGTGTATAAGCCAAGTTGCTCATTATGGTTATAACTCATTGCACATTTGTGTGTCAGGGATTTGTTATAATTAGAGATGAGGATTCTATTAGATCAAGAATTCAAGATCTTGCTCCGAAATTTCTGTGGGAGGTTGAATCGCATGTTCTGGAAAACAGGGAGAACCAGAGAGAAACAGTGCTAATTTGCAGAAAGAAATTCTGGGCTCTTGTTTAATATGAAGATGTTTCTACCATAAAGTTCTCTACTAATGCAGCTTTATTTTCAACCCTTCTAAAGGCCTTATTCCTGTCATTGAGTTTAGGTTCTTTGTTTTTTGACTTTTTTTTTTTTTAACTCCTGCACTTTGTAAATATTAACCTTATTAGTGTTAGAAAAAAAAAATAGAGGTTATATGTTTTCATAATTTATTCATTGTTAAGCAGATGAATAATACTTTTAAGGCCTCCCCTCCCACTTCCAGCACTGTATTACTGAACCCCATATCCTCAGCAAATTCAAGTGCTTTGACAGCTGCAAACGCCTCAAGTACTGTCGGGTCCAGAGATCCTTTCAAAAGCTTGAGATGCAACTATTGTAGGGTTCCAGCATTCAAGCTCCACCCATCCCAACCCTTTTTAAGGGCGCCATC
Organism: Adansonia rubrostipa; assembly: GCA_038381775.1. Taxonomy (NCBI): domain Eukaryota; kingdom Viridiplantae; phylum Streptophyta; class Magnoliopsida; order Malvales; family Malvaceae; genus Adansonia; species Adansonia rubrostipa. The sequence continues at coordinate 298,876 of JBBYHM010000001.1, read as the reverse complement.
ATAATTTATTTTGATAACCACACTCTGTTGCGGCCATTCATGTCTGCACCATTCTGACTCTTTGGCAATTTGCTCGCGGCTGAGCTTGATAAGTCCGAAAGGTAGGTCTTTGCAAAATGAACCGTGGTCTGTGCTCGCCGTTGTCTACCATTCACTTCCTCATTCTTAGAGATTTTTTGAGTTAGGTGTAGCTCGAAATTTTTTTAAATTTCTTGCTTAGATTTAAATTTGACTTAACTCAGATTGCAAGTTCGAATTATCATTTAAAAAATATTTTTATATTTTTATAATTAAATTAAAAAATTATTAATTTATTAAGAATGATTCGAGCTGGGCCTGCTCAAATCCTTAAAATGCCAAGCTTGTCTGATCGAGGACTTTTCGACTCTTGATCAGGTTTACTCATTCTTGCCATATTAGATTTGACCACATCCCAACCAGTTCTGCTCCAAATTTTCCTTTTGATCCATCTTGCATCTTACTACGCTAGCAACCTTACGATAGTCACGGAAAGCATGCACAGCAGTTTCACTGCCCTGCTACTATGCGGACGTGGTGGCTAAATATTATGGTATAGTCTCCACCCAAATTCTGTATTTTCTTATGGACCAGAGCTCTCTATAGCATATTCCATAACATCCTGCTCAAATCCATAACTCTCTGGCCCCTTTTGTAATTGTTGGTTCAAGTTGCATAAAAAATGCATATACACTCTTAACTGTCCTAACTGAGTAGAGGCCAATTTTTTCCGTAATGCCAAGCCAGCGTATCAGAAGCATGAAATCTGCTGATTGGCGTTAGGAAAATAAACTTTTAACTATTAGTAATTTATAATGTTGGTAGAAATTAATCTGACATTATTTAGAAAAATCAGCAATAAAAAATATATAGTAAGATATTCTTTTCAGCTTAGATAATTGAGCTAAGTGCTGCATGGTACTAGGCTCACATAGTGGAGTTCTAATTATTTAGTGTCAAAAACGTTTATAAATTTGTTGTATCTTTGAAGCATTATAACACTTTAAGGAAAGTGTTCCTGATGCCTCAAATTCAACATTCAAATCTTTTATTTCTAGAATTTCCATATAAAAGAAAAAGATTTTTTTTTTTTTTAGGAAATATAAGAAATTATAGTTTAGTATCGGTTGAAACTGAATTAATCAAAATTTAGTTAACACTAATTAATTTAGACCTCATTCTCCAACCATCCTCGGTGGAGTCGATAAGCTATTGCAATATGACCAAGATACGAATCCTAACCAACTAGACTTAAAAAGGCAGGTATATCCCTCGTTTCTATCTATATATATAATTATTTTTTCATTGTTAGGGTCATATCATTATTATTTTTTGATATTTTTGGGGATTGAGTTGTTGAAATGAATTGTTCACTCGACTTAAACTGAAATAGTCATTACGAAATGACCATTTGTCTTGGCGTCACCGCCAATTTATGTTGGCTAGGTGAAATTGGTCACCTATCGGAGTTCGTATTTTGAAGGTTACAAAACACTTAAAAACAAATTTCAAGTTCCGTGATAATACTAGAGATTGTGTGAAAGGGTTTGAGAGTCTATTATAATCATGAAAAAGGATGATCCCTCAATAATGTCTAAAAATCGATACCTTATTAATTACTTGTTAACTCAAATAGGATTTTTATCCATTTTTGATATCTAGTATTTAATTATAATTCCAGTATACCAAATTAAAATTTTATGAAACAAATTTATTATTTCTTTTGAGAAAATTGGGCTTTCAATATTTTTTAAAATCAAAATATATTTTGCACCCTATGGAGGAGCACGAAAGGTTTTATCATTATCTCTTTCTCATGCCACCAGAGGACCAGAGGCATATGAAAGGTTTTAAAAATAAAAAAATCTTTCACTCCCCATTGGAGGACTAGAGGAATAAGAAAGGTTTTAAAAATAAAAAATCTTTCGCAGCCCACCAAAGGGCCAAAGGAATATGAAAGGTTCTATTTTTACGAAATTCATAAAAAATCTTGATTTTCTCACTTTTGGAGAGGATATACCTTCATTTAAAATAATCGATGGGGTGACTTCATATTTTGACAAGCATACCTATGTACTATTTCAACTCAAGTATATTGCCTCAATTTTTTTGAAAGCTTGTAATTTTATTAAAAATAGCAGAAACTTATCCTAAGACTAAGACTTGGTTGAAAAGATCAAAATGTCTCCTAAAGTACACCTTGACGTAAAAGTATCCTAGTGACCTTAAAAGACTCAGTTCTAATTTATATTATTAAAATATCCCTAAGATTTACCTTCAATGTAAAAGTAATTTAGTAACCCTAAATGACTTGATAACTTCATAAAAGTAAGAACCAATCCCTATTTTGCACGTTCGACATGGAAGTATCCCAATGATCATAAAGGACTCGATTCTAGATAAATTATTAAAATACCCTTAAGGTGCACCTTCTACATGAAAGTATCCTGATAACCCTAAAGGATTTGAAAAGAATTGATATGACAATTTTACCTTAAATGGGTAACTTAGATAGCAAATATGACCTAAAATGAAAAAATTACTAATATGCTGCTAAATCTCTTAAAATTTACTCTTTAGCCCTAAAGTGACAAAAGTGTTAGGAATGTCTCTAACATGTTCAAAATACCCTGAACGGTAATTTGATGTTGAAAAGACCCATTTAACCCTAAGATGCAAAGTTTTACCTAATGGACTCTAATCTTTTCTAATTTTTCAACTTGGCCCCTAAATGAAATAAAACCACAAACAAAGATCAAACACAAAATCCACATGGAAAATTCATCAAATATCATAAAAACCATTTGGCCAAGCACCTTTGGCCTTGAAACAAATTTTGCAATTTTTCGCAAACAAGTCTCTAAATGTTTAAAACTGTAAATAGGCCCTAAAAGATAAAAAATGCATGAAACACATTTAAACATGTTAAATATGCATGAAAACACCTTTAAGGGTCTCACCAAGCATTTGACCAAGCTTGAATGGTCTTAGAAAATTTTTTGCAACTTTTGCAATTTAGTTCCTATATTTTTCATAATTACAAAGTGGCCTAAAATATCAAAAGCTTCACAAAATAACCATACAAGGTTATGCCAAGCTTGGAAACATCTTTCTAAGGCCTTTAAAATTTTTGGATAAATTATTTTTAGACCCAGTAATTTTTAAACATCGCCAAATAGTCCTAAATGTCATGAAAACAAGAATTAGAAATTATCCAAAGGCAATTAACATATTCAACCATCACCAATAACCAACAAAAAAATTTCTTTTAACATGGCTACATGAATAATCAACATATATCCTAACTTCTACTAAGCTTCCATCATCATCAACATGCATGAAATCATGAAGTATGGACATATAAGCATACTTTATTAATAATCAACATGAAAATACCAAGGAAAATAGCACCAAAATCTGTACATAATATTACAACATCACTTCCATAATAAAACATATATTTTAATGATAAAAATCAAATTATTGCTAATACAAATCAAATATAACAATTAAATCAAGAAAATTTGATCATGGCCTTCATACTTGGCCTTTAAACATGGATCAAAATCCTTGAGCACAAGTAATCAATAGGCTCACTCGAAGGAAGAAACATGCATGAAATGAACAAAAATCAAAGCTTTTACAAGTGAAACTACCTTTAAAATCTTAAAAATTTAGAAAAAAAAAAGCTTGAAAATGCTTACGAAAATGGCCAAGTTTTGCATGGAAGCCATTTTCCTTGAATGAAAGCATCCTCCCCCTATTTATAAAGGGAAGGATTCGGCTAAGGGGGGGAAAACCCCTTGGGCTGAATTTTTTAGGCTTTTTTTAATTTTTTTAGGTTGACATTTTTTTATTTTGATAAGAATGAATTAATTCTTTTTTTTATTTTGTCATATTCATCACATACGAGTCATCATCTATATCCATAGGTTTATGATGATAAGGAAAACAAGTCTAAATTGGATAAAAATGAGTTATAAGGGTTAAATTGCAACAAATTAAAAAATTATATATTCAAAGAATAAAGTATCATATGATAAATTCATTTAAGAATTTAATCAAAACAGGCTTGTTGGGCTTGTTGCAAAACAAAAATGGGCTTATTAGGTTTTGTGGAAAGTTAATGGGCTTATTAGGCTTATTAAGAAAATTAATGGGTTTTAGGGTTCATGAAATGAAAAAATAAATAATCTTAGCCCATTAAAAATAAAAATAATAAAATTTTCACATAAAAATTTCTTTTGAAACTTTTAAGAAATTTTATGTACAAGAAAAAGGCAATTAAAAATTTCAAACTCATAAGAGTTTTATGAGAAAAATCCTTTTCGAAGAAAATTGATATTTAATAAAAATGAATCAAATTACATCCAAGATTATTTTACTAAAATATGTGAAAATTTTTAAACCTTGAAAATTTTAGAAATGAAAAAAAGCCAAAACAAGAAAATTTAAAAATGCATTCAAATTTATAAAAGTGAATTGAACTCAACACATTACTCAAACTATTAATCTGTAAAAATAATAAAGATGAAAACTTAAAATCCATAACAAATTTCATAAAAAAAATTTCACGGGCATGACATTCATGGTATTATGAAAAATTTTAAATTAATAAATAAATTTAACAACTTGACACCTTGTGATATAAAATGCCAACACAAATTTTTCTTGAATTTTTTTTATCTTTTTGTGGTGAGTATCGGCATAAATACTACATGGGTATCGTAAAAATATACAACGATTGCCTTACCAAATTTCTTAAAAAAATCTTGAAAAATCTCTAAAAATGGGAAATTTGACGATAGTACCATAACCAGAATTGAATTTCAAAATTTCAAAAGAATAATGTTGAAAACTAACTTTTTACCTTAATATTTATCTTTTTTATTCGAGACTTGTTCTCTGTGACCCTTGAAATGGTAATTTTTCTATCACATGCACGAATGGTCATTTAAGCATGACCAAATAGGTTTTAAAAATGCCTAATTCACTTGGAGGAAGTCTGCCTTGATCGAGGTTTTCGCTAGGTTCTTGGTCCTTGGATATTTAGGGACTGTTGGGGAAGGGCCCGAACAAAATTAGGTATCTACAGAGGTTTATAGCTTTTTGTAAAGTATCTGATCCTCTAAAAATTTTGGTCTTAGATGTTTAAAAACATATTTGTTGGCTATGCAAAAAAATTTAAAACATATAGATTACTTGATTTAAGTTTTAATTTTATTGTTGAATCTATAAATGTTGAATTTTTTGAAAATTTTTTTTATTGTTATTAATTATGAAAAGGAAAATGAAAAACAAATTGTATTGCCTTCTAAAATTGGTGAGAAAAAAATAATGATTTAATTAAGCTACGAAGTCAAAAACTGAGAAAAGAGTAATATTTACATTTTGATTTTGTTTCTACAAAACGTCATAGCATGCCGAGACACGAATCCCAAGGCATTGGACTTGAAGAAGAGTGGATCCCTCATTTCTCCAATTTTTATTTTTGTTTATATTAGGATTGAGTTGCTGAAGTAAATCGCTCACCTAACTTAACCCTAAATAATTGTTATGAAACAACCATTTAACTTGAAGTAGCCATCAATCTAGTTTTGGCTAAGCGAGATTGGTCACTTATTGGTGTTTGCATTTTGAGGGTTATAAAACCCTAAAAAAACTCTAAGATATACATTAATTCTAAAGATTCGCTTGAAAGAGTTCAAGAGTTGGTTACAATCACGAGTAAAAATTGATCTCTCTCATGATACCCAAAAATCGGTATCTTTTAAATATGTGTTAACTTTAAATTTCAATTTTATTTTGGTTCGGTTATTAGTATTTAATCTTAATTACAGTACTTGAAAAAAATTTTAATAAAATAGTTTTATTATTCTGTTGGTGAGTCAGGTTTGAAAGTTTTTTTAAAATCAAAATATCTTTAGTATCCTACTAGAGAATTGGAGGAACACGAAAAGTTTTATTTTTGTGAAAATTGAAAATTTTGATTCACTGATTTTGAAGAAAGTATTCCTTTATCTAGAATAATCGGTGAGGTGACTTTCATATACTGAAGTACACCCAGGGATTATTTTAACTGAGGGATATTGCCTCAATTTTTTTAAAAATCCCAATTTTATTAGAAAATTAAAAAGACTTGGACTAAGACTTAGCTTCGACAAAAGTTACGAAACTAGACTTAAAAGACTCAGATTTGGCTGAAAAAACCAAAATGTTCCCTAAAGTACACATTCGACATGATAGTTCTCGTTAATAGACTCCAAAAAACAACCAACATACATCTAAAGTACACCTGTGATATGAAAATTCCCCAATGACCCTAAAGGACTCAATTTTAAAAAAATGGAATCCTTAACCTACCTTAAAGCCCACATTACATATCATTAACCTACCTAGAAGTGCACATTACATGAAAGTTCTATGTGGCTCCTAAGGACTCGATTTCAAGATGGAATAGCTATTATAACCTAAATGGGTAACTTATAACGTGAACGTGACCTACATAACTAAAATTATTTATAGTTCTCTAAAGTTTCCAAAATTACAATGACCTTTGAATGGTGGAAATGCAAGAAATGTTTATAAATGACCCTTGTACCCTTAATGGGTAATTTTGTGGTAAAATGGCCTAATTAGCCTTAAAAAGCAAGGTTTTTGCTAAATAATCTCTAATCTTTCTATATTTGTAATTTAGCCCAAAAATGACCAAAAATGCATAAAAACCCCCTAAAGTATCCAAAATACCCTAGATGGGTAATTTACATGAGAAATAACCGAAATAGCTCTAAAATGTAAGACTTTGCTAAAAGGTTATTAAACTTTTTAAAATTGCAAAAGGTCCATAGAAGGTTAAAACTGCCTAAAAAGTAAGAAAACATGTCAAAATTACATGGAAAGTCCCTTTGTAGGTATTAGGAGTATTTGGCCAAGCACTAATGGCATAAATTTCAAAAAAAAAAAATTGCAATTTGGTTTCCAAAATTACTAAATGGCCCCGAAATGCTTAAAAATAGAAAAATTCTATTTCCTAGCCACTACCTACTTAGCTAAGAAATGCCCTTAAATGGCCTAAAAATGTGAAAATTGCATTTTGACCTTTATAGGTTTCGACCAAGCTAATGAACATCCCTAAATAGGGTAAAAACATTGGAATAATTATGAAATAGGCGTTATAGGTTCTGCCATGAACCAAAACAGCCCTTAAATGACCTAAAAATTAAAAAGATACATTTTAACCCTTAAAGTTTAGATTATTTACAAAAAGCCCCCAAAATCTTTTCATTAAAAAGATGCATGTTAACATCATCCTATGCTACTAAGAAGCTCAACTCACAACAAAAATTCTTAAAATCTTACCATCACAAAGAAATGAAATCATAAATGAAATGTACAAAATGATTTAACATAATTAAGTCTGCATAAGCCTTGAAATCCATCGATACTAAAATTTATTTTAACATATATGAACATGATTTAGAGCACTTTATCTTTGCAAACATGATTTTAATGAAATTTAAGCCAAAACACCAAAAAAAAAGAGAAAAGTGTTGTCATTGCTCCAAGCTTAGCTTTAAAGCATGAAATATGTCATAGCTTAAGCTTAATCACCTTAATAAATAAGGATCATGAAGCTACCATCAAAACTTCAAGAAAATAAAAATGTAAACAATGAAGAAAAATCAAATAGATTGAATAAAATAAATTTTTATTAAAGAAAACCACCCTGAACACTTGAAAAAACTTTGAAAAACTTTGAAAATACTTGAAAGAAAATTAATTTTTCCTAAAGAGAGATTAAAAAACCCAAAATAAGATTCGACCATGGGAAGGGAACTCCCTCTCTTTGGGCGAATTTTATTTCATCTTTTCAATGATTTTTTGTTTTGGTTTTTTATTTTTTGGTTTGGTGGAAATTCATTGTTAAGTTGTCATAGACCCATGCTTGGTGTCATAGATCTCTTTCATTTCCTACCTAAAGATGATATCCATCAAGTCATTTCTATCTAATTTCTTGGATTAGTTAGGATGAACTAGACTTGGTTGGATGAGAAATGAATTCCAACCAAGCTAGTTCATAGGCAACTAAGTTAGAAATAGTATGAATCAAACCAATATGTTGGGAAAAAAAGTTTAATTTGAACTAAATTAGTCTTATGTGAGATGGAAATTTGTTGGAATTGAAAATCCATAGTAACAATTGACATTACATGGACTAAATTGAAACAAATAAAAGTTGGATTAAAATTTATATACTCAAGAGGCTAATTAAAATTTTGAATACGATACAATTCAATAAAAAAAAAATCTAATCATGTAAAATTCTAATTAAAATTCCATAAGGAAAAATTGAATTGAAGAAATTAACTTCTAAAAAGATTTGTTTGAAAATCAAATGGAAGAAACTAAGATGGAAGGACTAAAGTGTCAAAAAAAATTGAATTAAAATTCATGTAATCAAGTGATATATTAAAATCATGTGATAAATCCAATTAAGAATTTAATAATGTAGTAATTCCAATTAAAAATCCATAGAGAAAATTTAAATCAAAGAAATTTGATGTGTAAAAATTTATCAAAGAAAATTTTGGTGTAAAAAAAAGAAATTGGACAAAATGCTCAAATAATTTAGAATAAAGTTTTCATGCAAAGAAAATAATTAAAAACCCATTTCAAAATTTCATGCATTAAAGAATTTAATTTCCACTCAACAAAAAAGTTGGTGGAATTTCCATGCATGATTCACACTAAGATGTTTCAAAATAAAATCCCAAGTGTTGAATTCTAATTTAAAACTAAAATTTTATATTTATAGTGTGGCTATTATGGGGAAATCTCATGTGTTGGAAAAAAAAGAAGAAAATTAAAAATTCTTAACTCGTAAAAAGTTTACGAGAAAAGCCTTTAGGGGAGAAAATTCCATAATAGAAATAGAAAGAAAAAGTCAAAAAGGAATTTAAGTTTTTAAAATATTTAATTGAAAATTTTAATGATTGATGAAAGAATAAAAAAATTTGAGACTCAAAAAAAGTTTAAGGGAATCCTTACGAAGAAAAAAACTCACAATATTGTTAAAGATTAAAATTATTTAAATAAATTTGATAATTTGACACCTTATGGTATAAATGTCAATACAAAATTTTTCTTACGATTTTTCATTTTTTTATGTGAGTATCGGCATAAAGACCACACCAATATTAGTGAAAAATATGACCGTCGATTCACAAATTTTACCAAAAAAAAGAATAAAAAAATTTATAAAAAAAAAGAAAATTTGATCTTGACATCATATTTTAATCTATATCCCATAATTTCATATATAAAAGTAATTAAAAGCTAATTTTTTTCTTTGAAGTTCATCTTTTTAACCGAGGTTTGCTCTCTAAGATTCTGAAAGTGCAATTTGTCAACTACACGAGCTAGAAGTCATCAAGATATGACAAAATATGTCTTAAAAAAATGTTTGATTCACACTGAAGGGTTTGATTCCTACTGAGACAACTACCCAATTCTCGAACTTAGATATTTTGAATTGTTAGAAAGATGACCTAGACGAAATTAGGTGTTTATACAAAATAAATAATTCTCTTATTTAAAAGAAATAAAACCAAGTTACAAAATATAAAACACCAATGCTTCCCAAAGTTAAAAAAGATTCTAAGACTTTTGGAAAAGAAATGACTTCAACATATGCAACTTTCTAGAAAAAATATTATAAATGATGAAATGGACTGAATAATGTCCTACAATACGTGGGTGTTAATTGATTTACCTATGGATTCTAAACCTATTGGATACAAATAGGTGTTTAGAAGAAAATGCAATACTAATGGTTCAATATGAACCTTTTAAGGCAAAACTAGTTGCTAAAGGTTTAAGGCAAAAGGAAGACATAGACTACTTTGATACACATGCTCTAGCAACAAGAATAGCATCCATCAAAGCTCTTACGACGTTAGTTTTTATTTTTAAGTTACCTGAATATCGAATGGATGTTAAAACAAATTTTCTAAATGGTGACTCAAAGGAAAAAGTATATATGAAAAATCGAAAAGTTTTTATACTTTTTAAAAAGAGTAAAAAGTTCACGAATTAATTGTCACTACAAGAGTTAAAGCAAGCTCCTAAGTAATGGTATGAGAAATTTGACACAACCATATTATTAAATGGTTTTAAACATAATAGGGCTGATAAGTTAATTTACTCAAAATTCACCAAAGAATATATATTAATAACTTGTCTTTAGGTTATTTTTAGCAATAACATGGTTGGTATGAATGAGACAAAGAGTTATTTGACCTCTATTTTTAAGATAAAGGATTCAAACGAGGCTGATACAATCTTAAGTAAAAAGTTTAGAAGAATAGTAATGGATATGTTCGTAATAAAAGTCATTTTATTAAGAAACTAGTTACAAAATTTAACATCTCAATATAAAAGAATTTAGTATTCATATGATTCACGTATTAAGTTGATTGAGAATCATGATCTAGTAATTACACAGCTTGAATATGCTAGTGCTATTTAAAGTATAGTGCATGCCATGCATTGTAATAGCCAAATATAGCATTTGTAGTTTGCAAATTATCAAGGCCTACAAATAAACCTAGTACAATTCATTGGAAAGCCACTTAAAGAGTTCTTAGATATTTTAAGAGAACTAAAAGTTTTAGCTTATATTATTAAGATTACCCAGCAGTATTGGAAAATTATTTTGATCAAGTTGGATTATTAGTGAAAATGATAATAAATCCACATCAAGTTGGATATTTATACATTAAGAGGAGGTGCTATTAGTTGGGCATCTAAAAACCAAACTTATATTTCTCATCAACGACAAAATCTGAATTTATAGCTTTAGCTACTAAGGTTAAAGAAGTAGAATGGCTAGGAAATTTGTTACTAGATATAGAGTTATGGCCAAAAGTAGGGTGAGCATAATTTCAAGTAACCAAATTGATTGACCAAAAACAACTCGGTTCGATTTGTTTGGGTCAGTTAGGTTGGTTTCAGTTACCTGGTTTAAAATTATTCTGTTTAAGTAGATTTAATAGGTCGATTTGCGATTTTAATTTTTTGAACAGAACTAATAGATTAAATTGACTTCAAATTAAAAAATAATATTATTAAAACCCATAAAACAAATACCTAAGCCCATCAACATAATCCATAATCCAATAAGCTTAATTAATAATTACCTAAAGTCCCAAAGGGTAAATGGCCTAAAGCCCTAAACGGCTAAACCTAAATGGCCAAATCTAAAATCAAATCTATTTCTTCTTCTTACTCCTAATCGACTAATCCTTTAACCTATCAATCAAAGTAAAACCTTAAAAGATAAAATCACATGTAGTACCCTACCCCCTTAATTTCTTTTTGGTTCAGATTGTCACCTTAAAACATGAAGTCATAAACAACACCTCACGTTCAAACAATAACATGAAACCCTAACCTATCTCCTTTTAATCCCTTTTTGGTTTAAATCCAGAGATCCTTACTAGTTGGGATTCATTTTCTGATCTCTTTTTTTTATTGCATTTTGTTTCTTGACCTCATCGAATCAAGATTCTATTAATAGTAAGTTTTCCAATTATCTAACTCTTATTCATTTTGATTTTATCTTGTAAACAAGAAACAATTAGTTATATCATCTAATTATGACAAAAGATTTGTTTCAAACAAGAAATAATTAGTTTTTATGAATATATACACTTTTTTAGTTGATTTTGCCTAATCACCACATAATATATCTACAAGTTCATAACAATATCATCCATTGCTTACCTGTGCCATTTTGATAAACCGTTATCCCCGTAAAAGGGAAAATGAATAAGTTTTTGAACTCAATTGATATACATCCTTCATAAAGATTTGTTTCATACTTGACTTGAAAGGTCAAATGAAAGTTTTTTATTTCATGCCATTAGTGAAAAAGTTTAAGGTTGTTTTTTTTTCAGTACTACTTTTGAAACTAGAGATTATGATGACTTGATAACTAGTGTTATTTAAGCACATATGTTAAAAAAATGAATTACTTGTTAAATAAATGATAGAAAACCAAAAACAATCATAACGAAGAAATCACTAATTCTGCAGCTCTATTTAATCATGTGAAAACAACTTTATGTAATCTTATAAGCATGTTGATTTGTAACAATTAGTAATTAGTAATCTAATTTTTTTCTTGAATATGTCAAATAAAATTGAAATAAGTGGTATCAGTCATGTAGTTGATGATGCATAAATAGCCAATCTTGCTCAAATAGACATATATGAGGGTCAAAAACTAAAACTGCCTACTCTAAAGAGAACAGGAAATAACCTCACATAAGGTCAAAACTATGAGACCACTTCACTAAATTTAGCAATGAGAAAGGTGATATCAAAGCTAAATGTAATTATTGTAATAGAGAATTCTATGCTCATCCTAAGAAAAATAGGATAAGTGCACTAAAAAATCACATAACTTCTTGTGTCAAATTTCCTTTTCATAGTGGTGATCCCACCTAAACAGAGTTAGTTTTGCAATCAAAGATAGGCCTTTAGGAACTTGTAAATTTAATCAGGATGTTATTAAGAGAGCTGTGGCTAGGATGATTATTATAAATGAGTTGCCTTTTAAATTTGTAAAAGGAAGGGATTTGTACGTTGCATGGCACTTACATGTCCTAGCTTTATAGACTATTGCTAGGAATGTTTTCTAACTTTATGCACATGAAAATGTTGAGTTAAGGTAACTCTTGAAATCATCTACCTAATAATATCTTTTACCATCGACACATGGACATCACTGCAAAGAATGAATTATATGTGTTTTACAGCTCAATAAAAAACAATAATTGAGAAGCCACATAAGAAGATATTGAGCTTTTATCTCATTTCTAGTCACAAACGTGAGGCTATTTGCAAGTCAATTGGGAAATGTTATCAGGATTGGGGGATTAATAAGGTTTTATCATTATAGTTGATAATGCTAGTTCTAATGATGTTGCCATATCATACCTAAAGAAGAAATTTAATAATATAAAAAGTAGTGCAGTAGAAGGCAAATATCTTTATTTAAAATGAACTGCTCATGTAGTTGATCTTATAGTCTAAGATGGATTTAAAGAAATAAGTGATTTAGTTATTCTTGTTAAAGAGGCAGTGAGATATGTTAGACAATCTCTAGGTTAGCCAAGTTTAAAGAACATGTTGCAAATAAACACATTGAAAGTAAGAGCTTGTTGTTTCTTGATGTCATCACTAGATGGAATTCTACTTGATGTTGAAATAAGCTCAAAATTTTGAAAAGCTTTTGAGGCTTTTGATAATGTCGATTCTTATTATAGAGAGATCTCTTGATAGGAGATGAGGTGCTAGATCAAAATGATTCGCATGTGCTATAGAGTTTATGTACTTTCTTGAAAAGATTTTATAACCTTAAGGTAAAAGTGTTAGGACACTGTTATGTACCTCTAATAATTTTCTTAATGCTATTTATAGTGTTTATGCTACTTTATGAGATTGGCAAGTAAATCCTAATGTTGAGTTGAATCCATTGGCTAAAAGGATGAAGGATAAATATGACAAATATTGGGGAATGTAGAGAAAATGAATATAATGCTTTATATTGCTTATATTCTTGATCATAGGAAAATTGCATTTCTAGAATTTTGCTTCATTAAAATATATTTTGGTGACCAAACTCTAGTGATGATGAAGAAATTATGAAAAGCATTAACTAAGTTATTTAATGAATTTAAAGCAATGTCTAACCCTGAATATGAACAAGTTAGAGAACATGGCTTGCCAATCGAGCTATGTTATAAATTCCCTCGATGAACTTGAGGGGGTTTTAACCCAATAGATGAGTTTCAAAAGTATAAGCTTAAAATTAGGAAAGACAAAAAAAAAAAAAAACTAGATAAATATTTGAATAAGGGTCCTAAAGATACTCTTAAGAAGGTAATTTTGATGTTCTTATTTGATGAAAACTTAATAGTCATAGATTTTCTATCCTTTCCTAGCTAGCATGTGAAGTATTAGTGATTGCAATATCCACAATCACTTTTAACTCTACTTTTAGTATCAGTGGTCATGTACTTGATACATATAGAGGTTGTTTAACTCCTAAACTCGTGCAAGCCCTTATATGTTCTCAAGATTAGTTATGAGTGTTCCCACATTTTGACCCGGATGACCTTTAGGAATAGTTGGCACAACTTGACAAATTTATTTTATTTATACATAGTACATTTCTATTTTTGCAAGTTTGTTTCTTTAGAATTTTTACTTGTTTATTTAAAATTATTTTTTCATTTGTTATTAATGATATATATATTTCTAGACTGATCCAAGATTGCATTGAATCTTATAATTGATTAGTGAAGAGTTGAATGGATTAAACATGGTTTCATTTATTTATTTTTAATCTATAATTTATTGCCAAAACAAATCAATAAATTATATTCTAATAAACAGAGTTTTTGATTTGTCAGAGATGGATAGTTTGATTTATTCAGGGATGGATTGGGATAGTGGGATGTTAATACTTGAATTTTTTGTTTGTTGTGAATCTTGACAATCTTAACTACTTAATTTTATATTTGTTTGAACTTTTTTCCTTAGGTTTATGTTGAATGTTTAAGACTTTGAGTTTTTTGTTGTTGTTGCTATTGTTTGCTATTGAATGGATTAGATAGCAAGAGTTTGTTATTTGTAGTTATTGCTGTTAAATTTGTCCAAAGTTATTGGCTGCTATTAAAGCTTCATTGCCTGTTGTTTGATTTGCTAATGTTAAGCTTCATTGCCTGTTCTTTAATTTGTTATTATTAACCTACATTGGAACTATTTAAGTTAGCATGTATTGGATAGTTTGATAATTTAAGATTAATTTAAGTTTAGACATCTTTTTTATGATTTGAGATTAATTTCTTAACTTAAGCATTTAAGTTCGATTATTTGCTACGGTTAATGCTTCGTGTAAGTAAAGGATGTACCATATTTAAATGCTGTTAATGCTTTTCAGTGTGGATGTGCAACTTGGACTTTAAATAGGCATAATTGAACCAACTAACTGAATCGAGCCGATTAAGGTCAATTTGTTATATCAATTTCTAGCCTTTTGGCAAACCAGTTTGATCGGTTACCTGAACAACTTCGATTAGTTCAATTTTTAGTATTTTGAAATTGAACCAATTGAACCGATCGAATACTTACCCTTAGCCAAAACCAAAGCCAACTATTTCCTTGTATTGCAATAGTGCAACTTCAATGTCTAAAGCACACAATGATATATATACACACACACACACACACACAAAGACAATGGAAAATCCTAATATAATACCATAGGACATGATTATTATAGTAATGTGTCGAAACACAAATCCCAATGTATTCTTGGAAAAAATAATTCTTGTTTTAGAGTGTCTTACTGTCATTGTAGCGGATCCTCGTCCAACTATTCCTATGGCTATTATGAAATAGCCAAAATTGATATGAAGTCTTTGTTAAAACCAAAGAAAAGTAAAGATGTGTTTGAGAGTTGATTACACGTTAATCAGCATCCCCATAACACCATAAAATCGATATCTACTAGCCACATTTTATCCTAACTCTGGTTTTAAGTATTTAGGCACAATCCCCTAAAAATTTTTCTACGACACCAATCATTTAAAATATCGTAGGAGTTTGTCCTTGTTTTGAAAAAATAACGACAATATTTAAAAGGTTATTCCCAAATTAAAGGGATTCCCGAAGTCCAAGCCATTTATATTTATATTTATATTATATAATAAAATTTACATAGTATATATAAGCATAAAATTAATATATATTATACAATTATAAATAGGGTAGACTTGATTTTTGAATTTTAGAGTTAAAATTCGATTTATTTTTAAACAAATCTCATTTTTTATTGAAATTCATTTTCCAAACCTAATACTTTTATCCAAACTCTCTTAAATATTAAATAAACCACTGCATTTGAGCTGATAACACTTCTATCGGAGAAACAAGGGAACAGGCATGAAGCATGAATCACGAAGCAGGGAGAGAAAGCCATGTAATATGAACGTGTGAAAAGGGAGGTCACCAAAAAAAAACTGATATGACAACACAACCCCCTCGCTTGTCAGCCTGCTGCCTTTGCCATTTGCCCCCCTTTCCCTCACCTCGTCCATTATTGGATTATTCTCTTTGCCCCTTCACCTGCTAGCTATTGCTGCCAGGATTAATTAGATTGAGATCATGATTTTTTTTTTTTTGGGTTATGATATATTTATTGTGGCCATAAATCTTATAAATTTTATTACGGTCATCGTTATAATCACGGTTATTGTAATTATAATTTTTTTTATTTTACATAATCTATGATAATTCATAATAATTATAATTATAATTTTTTAATAATTTTTAAAATAATTTATGATACTCCATAATTTTTTATTTATAAAAATTGTTCATAATTTTATATGAATTAAAAGAGTATAAATATGCTAAGAAATTACACAAACTTGTCAAGACATCCCAATGACCGTCCTTGAAGAGGCGTTCGAATGTCGAAGAAACATTTTCACTAAAAAGCAAAATTTATCAATGCATCCCAATGCCAAAAGGAAGGCATCCGAATGCCAAACTGCAGAGATCTATCAAATTGAAAAAAGGCCAAATACATCCAAATTGAGCTGCAAAGAACATCTAATTAAAAAAATGGCCTATGGCATCTTAATGCCTTCACGATGGCATTCGAATGCGCGGCAAGAAATAACTACAACGATTCTGTAGTTCTATTATTCATCATTAAATCATTTTTTTTTTTGGCATCCACGACACATCACTACCTACCTAATTGAAATTCTCAAATGTTTTTTACTTCAATAGCAGTGATGGAGAGTGACCCGCAAAATAGAAGACGCATAACCGCTACTCAATTGTTATTTTAATCCTTGATTTCTTCTTCAAGAAAGGTAATGTGTAGTCATGTCTTCACTTCTATATACCATATTTAAAATCAAACCATAGTTCAACGCTATAAGTGCATACATACATAAATATATATATATATATATATATATGCTTTTATCATAGATTAGTTAGTTGGGTAAAAATAAACTAGGTCTTGTAACAGCTTAAATAGATAGAAAAGTAATACAACTATTGATTTGTGCTGAGGGTAAGTTCCATTTTTTTATTTTTTTTTTCCAACTCTTAATTAATTTGACAAAAAAAAATTATGCGACCAAAGGCAAAATGTGAAGAGCAATACAATGACTTAGAGAGAGAAGGAGAGGATGAATATAAGATTTCATTTTGCTTTTATTTTTTTTTAATAAATATTCCTTAGAATGAAAAATCTTTGTAGGTGGGATCCACATAGATTTTATTTGTGATTGTGTTTGATACCACTGAATAATTTTTCTCTAAGAATTAAGATAAGAATCTTTCTTTTTATCTTAATTTCTCGAAAAATAAAAAGAATGGAATTTAGAATCTTATTAAATAGGAGTATAATAAATTACTTCTCCAGAAAGAATAGACTTCAACTGCTACTATTTTTCATGAGTAATAGGGTTGCTTAGGAACTGTGAGAGTTATCAATTAAGGGTAATGTGATGGAAACCTACGCCTTAATCCTAAACATTGATAAATCAAGGATTTTGATTAAAACTGTTCTAAAAGTGTTTTTCTAAAATATTATATTAAGTATTATCTTCATTTAATTTCTCGAAAATTATCAAATTAACTGTCAATTATTGTATTTAAAACAAAAATATTATTTTATATAATATATTAACTGTTTTTAGAAAGGGTTTAAGAAGCTGCTTAGCGTATTACAAGTATAAATTAACCCATTTACATAGTATGTAAACGAGAAAGCTCCAATAATTAGTGGTAATTAATGTAAGTTTAAAATTAACATCACCTTTTGAACGTGCTAAGGACCTAGCTAAAAAAGGAAAGCTATACTTTAGCTGCAAACAAACACCCACCCGTTTACATTCTTCTCTTTTATCACAATTAAAAGTTTAATTTAGCTAATGAACAGATAAACAAACAAACAGGTTCCATAATTATATTTTTGCTTTGGTCTAATCAATAAAAAGCGAACTGAAAGCAAAGGATGTAGCAAATTGTTGATAATGTCTTCGATCTTAGCCAAAAGTCCGAGAAAGTTACAGCTCATAGGATACTAATAATGCTATCATGAAAATCCTTTCAAGTTCCATCCCAATCTCTCTCTCTCTCTCTTTCTTCTTTTTCTTTCTTTATTATTATTTTTTTTTGGGTTGGGGGTCCTGCTGATTTTCTTTCAAATTTTCCAGGTTAAATGAAAGGAACGGAAGTCAACTCAATGACTTTATTTTCGATTCAATCAATTAAATAAAAATATTAAGTATTTTAAAAAATTGAATAAAGATATTAAATATTTTAAAAATAATTTTAATATTAAATAAATATGAAATATAATTAATAAATAATAAAAATAAATATTTAATTTTAATACGTAAGCAAATATCCAAATAAATACATAAATAAGGGATTCAAAGCTTCAATCTAGTCCCTTTTGAGGAAGGATAAAAAGGATAATGTGTGCGAACTCTTGCTACTTAGTTTTTAAGTAACAATTAATAAACAAGAACTTTAAAGGTAGAGGTATGAACAAAAGCAATAAGAGAGAATGACAATTATTTTTCCACCTAATAAACATAATCTGAATTGATATTTCCACGTAGAACTAAGCTGAGACATATATTTCATTTATTACTTCAGCTTATTCGAGATGATATTAATTAAGATTTCGTTTGGCCTATAATTTTATTATTAGAAAGTGGAAAGTAAAAAATAAAAAACGAACCAATCGAAAAGAGTCTTTATAATTTAACAAAGAAAAACAAAAAAGAGTTGAAAATTTGAGATATTACTAAAAGGTTTGATGAGATGTGTCAAAATGCTTCTTGACAATGAGGATAATTTCATTCCCAAATGCTATAGGTTAAAAACCTTTAAAAAAATACAATTTAATAAATTTTTATTCGAATTTTGATATTTATAATTTATTTTTAATTATAATCTTTTTTATATAAAAAATTAAATAAAAACACTAATCTTAAAGCAGTGAAAATTCTCTCTCTTTCTCTTTCTAGAGTAGGGACCAACGAAATCAATAA
>JBBYHM010000001.1:269161-279601 GCA_038381775.1 Adansonia rubrostipa | reverse complement strand
ATTTGTTTCAAATCCTACCATTCATTACGTGTGTTTTTTTGGTTTTTTGTTAAAATTGCCACAATCCTCCCCCCCCCCCCCCCCGGCCCATAAAACGCAAACACTCAACCAACCCAAAAATTAAGAACCAAAAAAGGAAAATGAACTGCTCAGTATCTCCCGCCACCCAGTCAGCCAGCCATATGCTCTCTTTTCCCACTCCACCGTCCCGTTTTCATTGATCCCTCTTCGGTTAGCCGACTAAATTCACAGAGCCAAAGGACATCCACACTCATAAAAAAATAAAATTAATACTAAATTATTTATTTAAATTTTTTTTTTAAAAAAAGGAAAATTCATAAGCGATATATGTGTGTGAGTGTCTGTGTCTCAAAAGACGAAACTCTCACCAAAGCGTCTGCTCCGTTGCCGTACTCATTTATTACGCTTTTCCTTTATTTCTTTATTTCTCCCTCTCAGTCACTCTTTCTTTGACTCCTCTTCATAGAAGTTCGAAAGCTAGGGCTTGTTTGGCTTTCGAGCTATAATGTGAAATTCTGCTAAGCGTTTTTATTTAGGTTTCCTTTTTCGACGAGATCCGGAGAACGCACGAGGCTACGCTTGGCAGAATGGGGAATTGTTGTAGATCTCCGGCGGCCGTTGCAAGAGAAGACGTGAAATCGAGCTTCTCCGGCCACGATCACGCCCGTAAAGATTCTGTTTCCAAACAGAGGCCACCGATCACCGTACTATCCGGAGTTCCTAAGGAGAACATCGAGGATAAATACCTCCTGGATCGCGAGCTTGGCCGAGGGGAGTTCGGAGTTACTTATCTTTGCATCGACCGTGGCACGCGGGAGTTGCTTGCGTGCAAGTCTATCTCGAAAAGGAAACTGAGGACTGCCGTGGATATAGAAGATGTGAGACGAGAAGTTGCGATTATGAAGCACTTGCCGAACAATTCGAGTATCGTGAGTTTGAAAGAAGCGTGCGAGGATGACAATGCGGTTCATTTGGTGATGGAGCTTTGCGAAGGTGGTGAGCTTTTTGATAGGATCGTCGCAAGAGGACATTACACAGAGAGAGCCGCCGCGGCAGTGACGAGGACGATTGTGGAAGTGGTTCGGCTTTGCCATAAGCATGGAGTGATTCATAGAGATTTGAAGCCCGAGAATTTTTTGTTCGCTAATAAGAAGGAGAATTCTCCATTAAAAGCTATCGATTTTGGGTTATCGATATTTTTCAAGCCGGGTAAGTTGTTTTGATTGTATGAATAAATAAGTGTCTTTTCAAGATGGTATTTTTGCCAAGCTGGATTTTGATTTTGCCACGGAAACTTTTGACTCCAAATAAAAGCACATGGAAAGGATGATGTAGGTTATTAGTTTGGACATGCCGATTTGCTCTAGTCTGTGTGCATATATTTGTTTATGGTCTTGTAGTGACAAAATTCGCACTTTGATAATTTTATATGCCTTCAAGGTTGCTTTTATGAGTTACTGTAGTAAATGCAATCCCTTTGAATCAATGTTACTAGGCACTTATTTTACCTGAAAGGAAACAAACAGAAGAATGAGGTAATGCATGGTTCAGCCTTTTAGTGCAATTCCTTTTAATCAATATTACTAGACATTTGATTTGCTTGAAAGGAACGAACTGTAAATATTATTCTAATTAGGTTAATGTCTGTGTACCTATAGTTTGACCACTTTTGCTATTTTGAATTGTGGTTTTTATTCTTCAACACTGTGTTCTGATGCCTATATTGTGTAAATTTCAGGTGAACGATTCTCTGAGATTGTTGGAAGTCCATATTACATGGCTCCTGAGGTGCTCAAACGGAATTATGGGCCAGAAATAGATATATGGAGTGCAGGAGTTATTCTCTATATTTTGTTATGCGGGGTTCCTCCTTTTTGGGCTGGTTAGTTATTTATGTGGAATTCTCTTCTCTGTATGCTGGTGCTTACATATCTGTTGGATGTGCATTAATGTATCAACTCCTATCTGAGGAGTTGTGTTTTGCAGAGTCTGAGCAAGGTGTTGCACAGGCAATTCTTCGTGGGTTAATAGATTTCAAACGAGAACCATGGCCAAATATTTCAGAGAGCGCTAAAAGTTTAGTCCGGCAAATGTTGGAACCGGATCCAAAGCTTCGGCTCACTGCAAAGCAAGTGCTTGGTATTAACAATTCCTTTACGCTACTGCTTGCATTTATGTTTCGAGGAGGGTGGTGGATGAGTGAACATAGGTGTTTAGGCATATCCTTTCATGATTCTATTGATGTTATGATGAGTTTTGTCTGCATCTTCAAATATGAAATTTAAAACCTCATTAATATTTGCTTTCCAAGTTTACTTCAAAATACCAAAATCTGTGCTCCTAATTTGCCCTATATTAAATGTTAATTATTACTGGTATTTTGACTAATATACTTGTTCCCCTTTCTCACAGAGCATCCTTGGCTCCAAAATGCTAAAAAAGCTCCCAACGTTCCTCTTGGTGATGTTGTTAAGTCAAGGCTTAAACAATTTTCAATGATGAACAGATTCAAAAGAAAAGCCCTACGGGTTGGTTCACTATTACTAAGAATTCTGCTAGAGTATTTGTTATTACTATTATTATTATTTTTTGGTTTTTCTCCATAGCTAGGGGAATCTTAAAACTAAATTTGAATTAGGTTATTGCTGAGTTCTTATCTGTTGAAGAAGTTGAAGACATCAAAGAAATGTTCAAGAAAATGGACACTGACAATGATGGCATCGTTTCAATTGAAGAGCTGAAAACTGGATTTAGAAATTTTGGTTCGCAGCTTGCAGAGTCTGAAATGCAGATGCTTATTGAATCCGTGAGTGTCTTTTGGTTTATAAACTGCCATAAATTAAGAAATGTTATGAAACTTTATTTTGCTGCTTTGTACTAATTCTATCAAAGCAGCAGTCTTTCTCTTTTTCTTTTTCCCCCCTCCAGTACCCTATGCATTTTGCAATTATAGTCAGTTGGTCATAAGAGCTAGTAGTTGACCAAGACTTTTCATAATTGAAAAATTATTTTAGTTGGGTGGAGGCTTTTCATAACCTATTCCAGTCTACATAGGTGGCCATGTAGGATCTTTAACTAATTTGAGCTGCATTATTTTGTATCACTTCATTTATGGCATTAGAATATATTTTTGTCTATGCCGTTTTCGTAATAATTCATGGATCTCCTGTTGTCTCTCATACTAACTCTCTTTATTAGTATTAATATTATACTCTGCCCGGCTAAAGTGGTTTGTGCATAGATAGAGCAGTGTTGGAGAAGTTGGATGTCTGATGATAGTTTCAGTAACAATTTGGAAAAGCGGATGTCTTTGGGCTCCATTGCTCTCACCTCCTGCAATTATAAGCGCGCGCATGCCAAAACCATAATAATAAGGAGGCTGAGGTTGCCTAGTAATCTATGTGACTACATTTTCCAAGTACCTGTTTTGGTTTTTGAAAGAGTAGGCGTGTCCTTTAGAAAAGAGAGTATTTAGCTGCTACTCAGCGAACATGCTAGTTTTTCATTAAGGATTTCTACAGTAGTTGATGAGAGATTTTGGTGGTTCCTATAGTTGTAATTTTTGTTGTCGATATTAGAGTCCAATTGGTAATGCTACTTCCCCTCCTTTCATCTCTTTTCCTAAACATTATTCAATTTTGAATTTGGAAGACACCTTCAGCAGCTTTCTTACCTGTCAAGGTGGCTGTAATACCCTGGCTACATTCTGACATGTCCAATTTTATCAAAGATAGTGGCATCATGGCATATTCACGCTACTTTTGATTTTCAATGCTAAAAATATGTTTCTTAACAACAGGTTGATGCTAATGGGAAAGGAACATTGGGCTATGGAGAATTTCTTGCCGTTTCTCTCCATCTGCAAAGAATGGCAAATGATGAGCATCTTCGAAAGGCCTTTTCCTATTTTGACAAAGATGCCAATGGTTTCATTGAGCCTGATGAGCTTCGAGATGCATTGATGGAGGATGGAGCAGATGATTTTGCTAATGTCGCAAATGACATCTTCCAAGAAGTGGACACAGACAAGGTGATGACCAAATATTGTCACAAATAAATTCATTTGGCATTTTTCAATTTGGCTGACGATTCTTTTGTAAATGCAGGATGGGCGCATTAGCTATGATGAATTTGCAGCAATGATGAAAACTGGTACAGATTGGAGAAAGGCATCTAGACATTACTCAAGAGGGAGATTCAACAGTCTGAGCATAAAGCTGATGAAGGATGGTTCTCTGAATTTGGACAGCAAGTAGAATCATGCCCGTTCTGTGTTTAATTCATCCTTGAAAGAAAAGTAAAGTACTAGATTTTTCCTTGTATATCTTAGACTTCTCTTTTTCTTGTGATTATTTGTTTGTGGGGGGGGGGGGAGGGGACTCCGCATGAAATGGGGTCCTTTTGCCTGTGGTTCTACAGGGATTGTGGAGGCCCGAGTACATCTCGTCTGTCTATGCTGAAGTTAATTTTGGAGAATATCTTGTGGCCATAGTTGGGCATTTATGATTTGTCTTCTACCACGATCAACCTTCTGTTATTGTTTATGGTTGACAACATGGGATTGAATTTGCGTAGTGCTTAGTATATTCTTATCCGAAGAAAATATGGTATCTAGTCGTCTCTTGTGCTTTGGAATCCAATTGGCTTTCATATCGTCATGCTTGGACATGTCGGCCACATATAGGGACTCTTTAGCGCACGCCAATTGCCCCGTTTCCGCTCTCACTCTGGAGGTGTTTGATGGTCTATTGCCTACTACAATGAAAACATCGGCCGTAGTCAATGCATTTGTTATAACAGGCTTAATTACAACGAAAATAAGTTATCTCTAAACCGGCATATGTCGCTCCAAATTCCAGTTTTTAGCAAGCATCCTGCCAATATCATCCACTGCAATCTGCTTCCATCGGGCCAGTCTAAGGATTATAACAGTCCGTTCGCTTTTACTAGACCAGTCTTCAAACTGTTTATAAATCCCGCAGAACTTAAGAAATTGCCGCCACATCTGTTTGTTAACAGAAAAAAAAATGATCTAGTTTCCAAGCTTTCATAGCAACAAAAAACAGTTTATTTTAGCAAGGGAAATCCCCCAAAATTCTTGTGTATATCTCTCCCGATCAAGATCAGCTTGGAAGGTGGATTTTTTTGCCCTTTGTCTGTCGAATAAGCTTCAGTGTAAACTCTTTAGAACAACAATGTACCAGAGGTTTCGAAAGTCCGGGACAGAAATTAATTCTCATGTTGGTGTTGGCTGATCCGTTACTATTCTGAATTTGTCTTTGCGGCTCAAAGTTTAGTTCTTGTGTTGGTCCTGGGTAAACTTGATTGTTGTTCAGATTTCTGACCTTATCTTTCCAGCCCAAGGCTTTTAACCCATTGTTATAGAAGCTTCTTTAAGTCCATTGGGTCGTGGTTTTCGGAGCGTAAGCGACAGAGGTTGATTCTTGTTGTTGGTGTTGGGGCCAAGTTTAAGTAGTATTCTGCCCGTATCCTTCCAGCCCAGTATCAGTTTGGAGGCCTGTTTTCTGTTGAGGCATCTCAAATCATAAGTGCATTTCTTGGCTTTTGTATGAACTACAGAGTCCAGATATCAATCCTTTCAGTGTTGTCATGTTGACCGAGTTTTGCGGGTAGTTAATACTTAATAGTATCACTTGGAATCTTCGTCGCGGTTCAATTGCAATTTGTTAGTAATAAACAAGGGAAAGGAATGAAATTTGAGACAACTCACATAGAGCTAAAAAGTGTGCTGTTTTGATTTTCTCATGCTTTCTTGTGTAATAATTGCACCGGTAGACGCTTCAAAATGTTTGTTAGGCGCTGAAAAGTTGTGGTCTCTCAAGTCTTTATGATGCAATCCAAGTCGAAGAAGCCAAATAAAATCGTATTAAATCTTGCTCCAATCTGCCCAAATGTGCCAAATTCTCTATTTAAACAGTACGATTAGTCACAGTCGCCACCGTGCTGCTAGACAAGCGGGTTCTTAGCATCAGTTTTTTTTATGACCTTGCCTAGCAACTAGCTCCATTTTCATGAGGACAAATCAACAAGACTTATGTTTGCTTTATTCATCATTAAGTTAAATATGTTGGTTTTTTTAATTATATGCAGTCAATTTTCAGGGGCTACTAACTCTTGAGATACATACATACATACATACATATATATAAAATCAATGGTCAACATTGAAAATGGAGCCAACATACATTGGGTCAACATTGAAATTTTAATAAGCAACTCAAAATTTTTTCAATATTATAAGCTTCGGATTAGATATTGTGGGATTTGGTAGGCATGGTTTTATAGTAAAGCGATATTGCAGAATCTATTCAATGTAAAATTTGGTGATGATTCCAAAGACAGTATCTGGACATGGAGCCAAAATACCAATATATATTTTCTCAAATGTATATAAGTTGCAACTTTAACTGGCTATATGGTCAAAACTTAAAAAAGCACTAATAAGCATAAAAGGTTGAAATGCCTATAATGTAATTCATCAATGTAGAATTTTTAGTGTTTACTTGTAGAACTTGTTAACAACTTCTGATGCTGTCCACGACTTTTGTAGGCATTGCCTTTTCAAAGACCATGTCAGAACAGGCCAATGTTAGCATACACGTTGTTTTCCTGGAAAACATTAATTGTCATAGCACAAAGGAATAGTTGCAATCAAAAGCATTTCCATTTCCAGGATTTCACACATCACACCGGCCCCCTTCTCCAACCCATATCCACATTGGATTCCACTCCTGACCCTGGTTTATTGTTTCATGCGTCAAAATCAAGCCGTTCATTGGTGGAACAAGGCCCTTTCTTGGCCTATTATGTTAAGTCTCCTGGTCGACAACATTGTTTAAACTCAAACCTCAGGCTTACTTTGAAAATACACTGCTCTTGCACTCAAAACTTGCACTTTCGCTCTCACCGTAACTACACCGGCAATCAAGTTTTAGCCGCGGTCCCATTAATTAAGGAAGCAATCCCCTTAATTTTGATTTGATTAACTTTGGTTAATTCATAATATCTTATATGCACAGAAAATATAGTTATTTACAAAATTGCCAACTATTACGTAAACGATAATATATATAGATAAATAGTGAACCAAATGGTATTAACTGTTAAAAATATAATTATTTGTACTTATTTTTAAAGATTTTTAAGGGTTTTAATGTTTGCTCATTAATGAGGTATTATCAAATGATTTATTGACAATGTATAAATTCGATATTGATAATGCATCAAATGCAAATATATGTTTTAATTAGGTAACATAGTTATCATTGAATCATGTACGTATAAGTAAATGAACAAGAAACGATCTTATAGTTAATAATTAATTAAGTTGGTTTTAACTACATGGCATGTTGATGAATGATTAGTAGCATGCATTAATTTTTAATTCCGACTTTCATTTGTATGCGCTGCGCAGGCTATTTTAAAACGTTGATCATATCATACAACAGAATATGGAAAATCATTGGGACTAGTACTTATGCATGCATACATCATATTGAAAATAGTCCAATTTTGAAAGTTAAAAAAGGAGAGAAAGCAGGAAAAAAAAAAGTATTATAGGAATAGTAGCAAAAAATATACTCAATGAACATTTTAGATCGATGCTCTCAACTTAATTTTATCTTTGACAAGAACAGCACAGCTGTTGAAGAACGAAGATTATATATTTATAAATAAAAGGAGCTTGGAATTTCGAACTCCAAAAATCTTTCCTTCAATCTGTATGTATTTATGCGTGTTCAGAATCGTAACTGTGGAGTGTGGACTTGTTATTATATATAGTTAATTAAGATATAGAATTGCTAAAGTAACAAATCGTAGAGTAAGGTTCCATTCGATGCTTAGCTTACCACCACTGCGGTTGCGGTGGAGATTCGGTTCTTCCGGATCGCATTACAACTGTCAATGGCCTTTTGGCTCCAATGCAGGCATTGACAATAAATGCCAATCGCACCCTCTCTCTCTCTCTCTCTCTCTCTCTCTTTTGTACACGTAATACATAATAATACATAAATCACCATATAATTAATATGTATATATATATATTAATACATAAACCATCATGTAATATATATACATTTAAATATAAAGTTTTAGTGCATAGTCGTCTTAAGAAAAATCAACAAATAGTTGAAATCATATTTACTTTTGATGGTGTGGCTGGCTTGTTGCACCTTTTTTTATTTTTTTTTAATAAAATAGCTTACAAGCAAATGATATTCTTGATTAGCATGTTTCTAATATATATATATATATATATGTATGTATATAAAGTTGTAAAACTATGGATTATAATATATATATATATATAGTATTAATACATCAATGAATCCTGCTTGTATGTCTGTCTGTCGATCGACTACTTTGATTATTTAGAAAAACTTGAATCATAAGTTTGTGGTTTTGAAAATGATATAAATAATTACCACGCTTTTGTTTTAAAACATCAATTGCTATTAAGCAATCTTCCTTGATAGAAATTGACGATCCAACGTTGCAACGACAACACTCAAGCAAATAAAAAAAATTAATAAATAAAAAATAATAACTTTTATTTTTATTTTTATTTTCTACTTTATACTTTTTCTATATTTATTAAACTGTCACAGTTAATTTTTGAATTTTGACCTTTTTTATTTTAAATATTTTAATTAAATGTATTTAAAAATATATATATATATATATTTAAAAGCTACTTCATTTAATATAAAATAATAAAAATTAAAATGTGGTAATTTTGTAAAGAGTATTTTTTTTCCCCAAAAATATGGCTGACGTCACTGAGGAACATATACGGTCACGTGGGTTGTGACTAGTGATTAGTGAAATACTATTTATTCAGAATTTCTTTCTCCCAACGTTTTACACGTGGTTTAATTACAGTTCTAAAAGGCCGGGTGGTGATGTTCCAGTTCCAGTTCAAGTCCAGATGTCGGCCAATATATATATATATATATATGTATATACTTTCGACCTTTCGCTGCTGGGTTGCGGTCCATCACTTGCTCTTGGTTGGATTGGAGTTGGACCTCGATGATCGAAAAAATTATTGATCTGAGTCCTAGCCTACCCTATCCGACCACAAATACTACATCAGTTGGACATGAAATTAATAACTCATTAATTAATTAGCTAGCTTAGCTAGGAAGGTGTGTGTCTCAAAAATGTTGAAAACTGATGAGGACTCACTGACTCTGAACGGTGGAAATTGTCTTTATATGTGAAAGAAGAGAAAGACATGAGTTAAGCATGCAGTTCATCAATTTTTTTTTTTATATAAACTGGAATCTTTCAAATATATATATATATATATATATATATATTGTCAAATTGGTTAAGAATTCTGATTTCGGAAGCAAAAGATCAGTACAAAAGACATAAGAAATGGCGGAGGATTGAGGAGGACCTACCTTACCTTATCATCGATCAATTATTATAAAATATATACTAAATTATTAATATAAATTTTCCACTAATAATTAAAAAAAAAACAATTCAAGTACAATATATATGCACTAATTACATATTTTAATTTCATATTCAAAGTGATTTTCAAAAAAAAAAAAAAATCATATTCAAAGTGACATGCAATACAACGCCATGGGGAACGAACATCACATACAAACCTAATTACATTAGGATCGACATATATATATATATATATATATATATATATATATATATACTTTCCGCATTCTCATCCAATTTGAAATAATAACGAATAAAATATTTTTTTTAAAAAAAAGCCTATTTGAAAGAAAGAGGGCAACATGCAGATGTAGGGAACCATTCACTTTCACACCCTATTTTTCTCCTAATAATTAACCTTCATTTAAAATGTTATATTTTGTGATATATATATATATAATTCATGCTTGTAAATAAAAATTTTGCTAAAGATTGTTTTAAGAGTATGTTTTAATATTATTATACATAACAATATTAATGAAAATGGTGATATAAAATTATCAATTATTATAATAAAAAAATAAACTAATTTTTTTAAATATTTATATATAAAAACACTTGATTAATAATAGAATTCTATATATGTAATACAGTTATGTCGGCCTGGACAGACGACGAAAGTTTTCATCATATTTTTCCAAAGAACTTCATGCATTGGAATTTGCAAATGAAAATTTTCGTTATATGCCGATGTCGGCATAGTTATCCAATCCACCGGGCGCAGACTTTTTGAACATCATTCATTCCTTGATAATTAAATAATACAGAACAACAAATATACGTCTCCCAGTCAGTCTGATCTGATATTTTAGTCAATGCGATGCTAATGCTATCAAAGCATCCGCTGCTGCTGCTGCATGTCTTTATCAACAACGGAGTTTGCTTTTCTTTGTACCTACTATCCTATGGATTTATTTGATTCACTGATTC
>JBBYHM010000001.1:220083-253926 GCA_038381775.1 Adansonia rubrostipa | reverse complement strand
TTTATGATCTATTTATTTAATAAATGACTCTCAAAATTTTATTTATATTTATTTAATTTAATAAATAAATAAAAATTGAATTATTTATTGAACGTGCTATTTATTTACAGCTATTTGTGAAGACAAAACGATCGGAGCACTCATCTTTCACAGCAGATTTACCCTTCAAAAAGAGATCGATAGATGGGATGGTTGTCAACTTCACATCAGATGATTTTAAAGTACCCATGAAGTCCTTGTACTACATGATTTTATGCATTCTAGTCCCTATACAAAAAAAAATCTAAGCAAATTAATCCTTGTACGTTTAAAAATAAAGCAAGAGAGTAATTTTGGTAACAGACGTAAATAGAAAGGTTAAAACACTGATGTGTTATTTAACACCTTTAAATATGATGACATGGCTCATTAAAATAACAATAAAATGAATATATATACATTTTAAACGTCATCTTTAAAAAAAAAAACAAAAAAAGAAAAAAAAGCACTTTAAGCCCGTCAATGAAACCAAAGTTAATTTAAAAAATTTAAATTTTTATCCAAAAATTTGAAACATGGGTAACTAAAAGTTTCAAACCTTTCCTCTAAAGTTTTTTATCCTATTGAAATAAAAAAAAATAGAAACCAACTTGGAAAGCAAACCTTATTCCCATCTGGTTTAAAAAATCGTGTTCCCAAAGTTGTAAAACTTGAAAAGCAAACTCAAATTTATCTAGAAAATTAAAAATAAAAAGACCTAAGATACCTAAATCCCAAAAATTATTGAATCTTAAATCCCAAAATCATCAAAAAGTAGACTTTGCGAAGGGTTCAGATAAGAATGGAAGAAAGGAAAAAGCATAGAAGAGGTTTGTTCTTTAATATTTTTCATTGTTTAATTTTTTAAGGCAACTAGACATGTGAACTGACTTGGGGGTCCATTGATTATTTTATTTTTCCTGTTCTTATAGTGGTCCATTAGGAACCTTGTTTGTTTTTATCTCAGATATATGGGTGTTGATGCCTACCTCATTGATGCTCCATTATTTGTTGTTAGGTTTCTATTTGCTTAGTGATGCTAGATATATTATTTTTCATGAAGATGAAATAAAAAATTATTTTATTTCAGAATTTACACATGCTTAGTTTTATTTATGACTTGTTGTGGATTAACATATATGTAAATTATTGTCACATAAATGGTAAACAGTGGAGTTATTTTTAATATTCTATGTAGGTCTAGATTTCATAATTTATAGCTTTTTAATCGCATCTGTGGACCACATCAATAGTTCTATTTATTTAATTTGGTTGTTTCTTACTTGTTTTGGGCTTTTTATAAAGTAATTTAAAACATATAATTAAAATTTTTCTTGCTTTTTGTAGGCCATGAGGATACCTTTCAAAGGAAAGTGAAATTAAGGTTTCATCATGGGGGAACCTTTATTCGCAGTCCTAAAGTCTTATATGTGGATGGGAAAGTGGAAGTGGTAGAACATTATGATGTTGAGGAAATTTGCTGCTGGAGTTTACTCTCAAAAGTCCATCGATTGGACTATAGGTTAAATGAAGTGAAGAGTTTGTATTTCTTGGAACCAGGTATGAGCTTGGATAATGGGTTGAAATTATTGGTTGATGATACTAGTATTATTCAACTGACAAATCATTTAAATAACTTGGGTGAAATATCAATATATGTTGATCATGATGAGGATATTTTAGGCAAATCTAGTCAAATTCCATTGCCTCAACCTTTCTATGAATGCATTGAGGAGTTGTCCGATGATGTGTGAAAATAAGGAGGACGACGATAATGCTGAAAAGAGTAATGAGGGTGATGATGATGGTGGTAATAAAGGTGGTACTGTAGGTGGTAATGATGGTGGTGATGGTTAAATTGGTTCGGATTAATTGGTGTAGTGATGAAGGGGACGATAAATTGGCAGCTAGTCAATCGAAATTAAGGTAATACAATGAAGATTTGGAAAAGTTGAGGTCAACAATTGAGAAAGGGATTCATGGTAACCAATTTGAGAATAGTGGCTCAACCACTACTATTCCTGTTCATAGCCCAGGTGACGTAAATCAAGTTGGTGTAGACCTTTCTTAAAACATAGGTCTAGTGGGGCTTGTCATGCACAAAAGCCAAACAATGGATTCAAAATCGATTACATTGATTCAGATGACCCTGGCAGCTACATATCAACAAGTGATGCCTCTAACGCTGATGATGCACAAAGAGTGAGGTCAAGAGGCTTCCATTATAATTTTGATACGGGGATTGAAGACTTTTTTGTGGGTCAAATATTTAAGGATCCTGCTCAATTCAAGGTTGCTTTGAATAATTATTCTAAGAATAAGCAATTTGCATATTGCTACAAAAAGAATAATAGAGTAACAGTGAGAGCAAAGTGTGTTGCTAAAGGTTGTAAGTGGGAGATACTAGCATCGAGGCATGGAAATGATAATTCATTTAGGGTCAAGACTTATTATTCCGAACACTCATGCTTGCCTACAACCCAAAACAAAAGAGTGACGCCTAAAGTCATAGCAGCCAAGTTGAAAGATGACATTGCAAATATGCATTTCATGGAAGGTAGACATATACAGGCATTAGTAAGGCAGAAATTGGGTGTTATGATTAATATGGATAAAGCAAGGAGGGCAAAGCTAAGAGTGATGAAGAGCATCCATCAGAGTTACGTAGAGGAGTTTTATCGATTAAAGGAACATAAGGATGAGATTTTTTAGACTAATCTTGGTAGTACTGTGAAATTAGAAGTTAATAGGAGCTCACCAGATTCACCACTAGTATTCCATCAGATGTATTTCTATTTTTAAAGCTGTGAAAGATAACTTTAGAGAAGGATGCAGACCCATAATTGGATTAGATGGGTGTTTTTGAAGGGTTTAGTTAAGGGACAGTTACTAGTGGCTGTCGATAGAGATGGAAACAATCAGAAGTTTTCGTTAGCATAGGCCATTATTGTACGAGTCGAGAACATGGATAATTAGAAATAGTTTTTGAAATTACTGATGATTGATCTTGACATTATAGATTAGATGGACAATGATGAGCGACATGCAGAAGGTAGATACTTTAAATTTTGATAATTTTCATGCAGTTGGTGTATGATATTTTTTAATGTGTTTTCTTTATCCAAACTTTCAAGGTCTTTTAAGGTCTATTAATGAACATCTTCCTTTTGTGGAACAAAGAATGTGTGCTAGACACATATATGCTAGATGGGGCAAAAGATTTAAGGACCTAGAACTAAAATTGCAATTTTGGATATGTGCACGGTTACCTAACCAACAAGAATTCCTGAAGCAAATGGAAATTTTAAAGGACCAAAATAAGGCTACTTATAATTACTTAAAGGAAAATTGGAATCCACAATATTGGTCACATATTTTCTTCTTGGATTTCTCTAAATCTGATGTGGTAGATAACAATATGTGTGAGCTTTCAATGGAGTGATGGTTGAAGCAAGATGCAAGCTATTATTTCTATGCTTAAAGACATAAGCTATATGTTATGAAAAAATTGTTGAGGAATAGGCAATTGGGTAGGAGTTGGAATAGTGAGTATAGACCTCGAATTTCATCAAGATTAGAAAAGTCAAAGGTATTAGCCTTCAAATGGGAAGTTCATTGGAATGGGGGAATCTTTCATGAAGTCTTTTGTGAAAATACTGAAACAAATAGTCAAGAAAGTTACACAGTTAGCATTAGTAGGTTTACATGCTCTTGTAGCGCTTGGGATATTAGTGGAATACCATGTCCACATGCTTTCGCTGCTATTATGTATGAAGAAGATGACCCCAGAAATCATTTGAATTCTTTTTTTAAAAGAGAAAAGTATTTGAAAGCATATCAGTACATGTTGAATCCTCTCAAAGGTCCTATGTTTTGGCCAAAGAATAATGCAGAAGTGATATTGGCCCCAGCTATAAAGAAACAATTTGGTAGACCTCAAAAAAAAAGAGAAGTGAAGAGTTAGAGGGTCGTAAAAGGTCAAAACTGTCAAGAGTAGGAAGGAAAATGCGATGTAGTATTTGCAAACAAGAAGGTCAAAATCGGCCAAGATGTCCAATGATGTCAACAGTAAACTCTCCAAATGCTTCAACCTCACAAGTAAGGGATGACCCTTGAATCTTCTTTAACATAAAACTTGTTTTAAATATCACATTAATGTTAATGCACATTCTACAATTTTTTAGAAATGTAGAAACAAAAGGAAAACCTTTGCAGTAGAGTCCCCATCGACAAATGCAACTTAATCTTCACAGAAAACTCAAAAACAAAAACAAGATCCACCTAATGTTTCATCTATTTTGAATGTAAGCCAATAATATATATATATATATATATATATTTTTTGTTTACTTTAAGCTAATAATATATATTGTGTAATGCCTATTATTGATTATGAAATAATGTTTTAATATAGTTTGGAAGACCGAATCAATTGTTCATTTCAAGCGGAACTAGAGTCAAACATGCTGCTGCAAGAAAAAACACTTAGTAAAATCATTTGTTTAGCTTCCAACTTCTTGTTTTCTGCTTGGGTACAATTGGTGAATACTAGTATTTTATAATTTTCTAGGCTGAACCATTAAAAAGAAGACATGATTGTGCGATAGCAGAAACATGAGTAACCCAATAAGAATCATGCAGATAGTGGGCATATGTTGGCTAAGATCAAGGTATACATTTTCTTGTTTTATGCCTAAATATTTGTCTTTAAATTTTTCTTCAAACATTCAACTAAGTTGATAAATTATAATGTGATTTTGCAGATGTTTGGTATCAACAGGCAAAAGCATGCTAAGTTAAAAAGAAGAATGAATCTTAATTTGATATTTAGTGATGCATGTCAATGCTTTTGTCATAAATATTAGGCATATTTTTCTTTTAAAATGATTTTTTTTGTTCATTAGTCATTCGAATGAGCCTGTAATTGATCTTGATACTTTTTGAAGGTTTTAGTTAGTTGGTCATAGATGGTAATTGTCTGTTGAACCTCAATTGAATGGAGTATAAGATATTTCAAGTATATATATATATATATATATTTTGTTATTGTCATACACATCTACAAATTTTTTTGTATTGTTATTTACAACCAAATTGCCTAAATTAGCAAGGTGTTAGTTCATTATGATTCCATTATTCTTATTCGATCATGATATGTAATGCTTAAACTGAGTAATGAAATAAAGTTTACATTGCAACTAATAGACAACATAAATATTTATAGAATTCATTTAGGTTTAATTCAAATTCATCCAGTACAGCAAGACATAACTACCTTGTCTAACTACATGAGTGTTTATGGGAGGCTTAACAGTCCACTTTGTTTTCCTTCATCTCCTATGTTCATAAAAAATAAAATTAACAAAAAAACCCCATATAAATATGAGAACAATCTTATATAAATTCTTCTCTTTTTCTTGTTTTTCTCCAACATTTATGGCAATTTCCAACCTCTGTTGTAGCACTTCTACCTCGGTTCTTAAAGTGCCAATTTCGTCATATAAACCTTCACTCGCCGACGACTTCAATGATATTTGCCTCGTTACTCGATTTTCGCATCTTAATTCTATGTTTTCTTTTGCAATTGCTTTGTAACCATCTCTTAGATTTATTATTACTTCTCTTGTGCATACATCATTAATATGACTATCGTGCCAACAAACAAACTGACAACCACCAAGCTACAAATAATAAAATTATTATATAGTAAAACCATTTATAAATTTAAAAATATTATTAAATAATTAAATGAAACAACAACCAAGATTCGAATCTTATAATTTCCATAGCCATAAAATCTACGACCCAAATTTAAATTCTTCCATGATATTTGTCTTGGAGCTTTTTGACCATAATGGCAAATCATCGGAGGACCCTCGTAACTGTAAAAATTTGGGGGATTACTCATATCCAAATTATCTACTAAAAATTAAACAATTCAATTCTTTCATGCAACATGCAATGATATTTAAAACAAAATTCAATAATAACACTGCTAATTACTAAATAAATGATATAAGACAAGACTAGTAGCTACGAATCAACCCCCAAGATATTCACCAACTTCATTTTTTTCTCAAGTATTCACAAATCAACACCCACCATATTCACCAGCATAATCTCCAGATAAAGAAACTTCAAAAAAATCAAAATCAACCAAAAATTTTTAGATAAATACAAAAATATCAGGAAATTGAAGAAATTACCTGATTTTATTTTCTTTCTTCCTCAAGTTCATAATTTTTGAGATTTTAGATGTTTTAGGGTTTTTGATTTTTAATTTTCAAGACAAATTTAGGTTTGCTTTCCAGGTTTTTCAACTTTAGTAACAATGTTTTAGGATTTCAGCAAATTGGTTTGATATGAATGATAGGTTTTGGGCAAAATGATTTGTTTCTTTTTTTTTTTTTCAATTTTTCTTTTCTTTCGACAATGTTGGTTTTGGTCAAATTGTTTGAAACTTTTAATTTAGATAAAAGTTTTATTTTTATTTTTAAATTACGTTTGATTTTAATCATGGGCTTAAAGTGTTTTTTTCTATTTTTTTTCAAATGTGACGTTTAAAATGTAAATATATTTATTTTATTATTATTTTAATAAATCACGTTATCATATTTATCGTTATTAAATAATACATTAATATTTTAATTTTTTTATTTACGTTCGTTACTAAAATTATTATTTTATTTTATTTTTAAACGTATAAAAATTAAAAATACATAAAATTATATGATACAAAAACTTTCTAATTACTTTTAACTTTGTAAAGACAAAACTATGAGGGCGCTCATCTTTCACAGCAGATTTTCTTTTGAAAAAGAGATCGATAGGTGGGACGGTTGTCGATTTCACATCAGAGCCACATGAAAAATTCTAGACATACGCGCAATTAACTGCGGTTGGTCTAGACTCTAGAGTGTACGGCGCAAATTTTCTCCATTTACTCTATTTAGTATTGATCCGTGTTAGTTTACGCGCCATGCTGTGAGACTAATCATAGCGGGGGATAAACATCAAACAGCCTTACAGTTCTAGTTTTAGAATTTAATTCCAGAGTGTAGAGGAGACCAAACCCTTACTACTTTAGTTTTAAATTGCACATAGCGATCAAAACATAATTAACATGTATAAATTTATAATATTTTTAAAATATTAAAAATAATATTAATATTAATATATAATTTTTTATATTTTTTATATTTTTTTAATAAAAATACTCAAAATAATCCTTCCAACACCCTAAATTTCATAGCTAAATTATTCTAAAACATAAATATAATTAAAATTGAATGTTTTCATGCATTGGAGATAACTTTTAATTTTTTTTTATAAATTACAAATTATAAATTTTTACTGTTAAAAAGAAAAAAAAAGGATCGACTAATGTAATGCCAGGCAGCTAATGTATTACCCGGCAGCCGGTCAGTGCTCTGCTGACGTAAGGAAATTTCGTGGCCTCATTTGGTCTTTTAACTTCATGTGGATTTGGTGTTTTGCTTGGCCCCATAGCCTTCTCGAGCCAGAACGGCTGAATGAAACTTGAAAGCCCAGATGGTCAGGGCTAAGACGTTCAAGCCTCCAAAAGCCTAGGTCTTATAATAGATAAGAAAATTTCAATTACCTTTTTTTTTTTTTTCTTTCTCCAAACTTTGGTCAGGTCGGTTTTAAAAATATTTCAAAGCTTCCAGAATTTGACACACGAGTTAAAAAAATAATTTTGTAGAAAAAAAAGTGAATAGTGTTATAAGTATGATATTTTTTGATAAAATATTTTTTTTATCAATTATATTTTATAAATATATATATATATATATATGAAACTAAAGAGATAAACGTGTTTATATTCAATTTTGATATTATGATCGTATTTATTTATTTTATATTTTTATTAATTGAACTGATATCAATTTACATGTAACATTAAACACAATAAAAAAAAGAATATTAAAGTATTTGATTATTATGTATGTGAAAGTTTAAGAACTCATTTCAGTTGTAAACTCTTTTCTTTCTTTTCTTTTAATTAATTGAAGAACTTTTTCTTTCATTTTCCTTTTTCTTTCATTTCTTCATACGATTCATTTCTGCCCAATGATTTGTTGCTTCTCTTTTAATAAAAGAACAAAATGTATATTTTCCTTTGCTAGTAGAATGCCAATATAAAAAGGTACCCTAACGCAGAAGCCGCCCCTCTCACAAAAAAAAAAAAAAAAATTCCAATTGTCCTTGTAAATTCTTCTTCTCAACTCAAATATAATTTTTTTTTCTATGTGATTGTGGCCGTACGTACTACGTAACATGGCAATAGAAGCTCAATGCTTAGTAGAGCTATAAATGAACTAAACTTAAATGGATAAAACTTTATTCATGTTTATTTATTTATTTTTAAATATATTCATGTTTGATTGGTATTTGTGGAAAATTTTTAATATTTGCTCTTGCTCCCAATAATATTTTTCGAGAACTGGCTTGGCTGCCTTTCTCTTAATTTCAGATAAAAACGGAAAATAATTAGAAACAGAATAAAAAGATCATATCAGAGTCAAAACTACCAGAGAGGTGTTCACTGCCTCAGACTTTTAGACCCGTTTGTGTGTCCAAAAACCCCAGTTGAGAATTTGATTGAATTTGTTGTTTCTATGGCTAAAAAATTCTTCCTTCTATGTAAAAATCTAGGCTTTGAAGTATTCCTTGAGATAAGTCCGGCGGAGGGTCCAGCGTAGATATGAAGAACAGGCTTTAAACAACATTCTGAAATGACAAAACTCGCCAGTTCAATACCAGCGTTTGGGTTTGAGGTGAGATAAACGGAAAAATTGTTGTAGGAGAATCAAATAAACAAGCTGGCAAGTTGGAGGTGAGATAAACGAAAAAAATTGTTGATGCTATCAATCTTGTTTCCCCGACAACCTCAAAGAACAAAGATGTCTCCTTTAATGTTCGCTCTCCTCTCCTCGGCAACAATAGAACATAACAGAAAATATTTGAGAGTAGCGTTTGTGCCGTTGAGAGAGAGTAGGGGAAAAGCTGAAAGATTCCTAGCTGCTTGGTTATTTGGCTAGAAAAAAGGGGTCCGGGCTTTGAGGGACATTTTAACTTTTATCTTATACATATTAGAATTCACAAACTCACTATTTTTACCATCGTTAAAGTGTTTGTTGTTATTTAAAGAATAAATTGATATTAACTTATTTAATAAAATTATTTAAAAAATAATTTATAATTAATAAATGTTTTAAAACATTAATCACTCATCATATAATTTTTTTAGAAAATATATAATGTTATTTTTTTTCACTTAAATTGTAAGTATGGGAAAATCTAATATATATATATATACACATATAATGTATATTGTGTTTCTGGAGTTGCAGAAAGGAGACACGACAGGTTGAGCCTGTTACCTGGAACTGTTAAGAGTAGAGACTTTTATTGAAGACAGTGAGGGAGGTGTGCGGTACCACTGCAGTCTGAGTCTGAGAGGCATTGCGGTGCAGTGATTTTTCTTTCTTTCATTCCATTTGTTTGTCACCATTATTTTGTTTTTTTTTTTTTTTTTATGAAAAGCAAATTTTTTTTATTTATGAAATTATTCTATATATCTAAATAATAATGCTGATAAACAAAGAGAAGAGAAATTCTTGGCATACTATATTAATAGTAACAAAACGTATAAAAGATGGTCCAAAATATTGACCAATACATAAAAATGGTCCAAAAGGGGGTAAAAGTCAGCCCAAGTTCCTTCCAATTTTGAAAAATGATAATATATATATGTATTCAAAAGAAAACACACAATTATTAAAAACCTTATTATATATATTTTTAATATTCGTAAGAAATGTATATGAGGAATGTAAAAAAAACATATGTACTATTTTACACATGATGAACTTTTGAGTGTAGATTAAGCTAAATTCCATCACACACACACACGCAGTTACACAGGAATTTTTCATCGAGTAAGTTTGTTGCAAGGAGCTTTCAAATTATAAGTCCAAACAAACAAAGCGCAGGCTATGCAAAATGTAAAAGACATACAGCCCAATTAAATGGAGACTTCATTTTGTTTTGGGCCCCTTCCAGAATGTTGTCAATGTCAGTTGTAGAAGTAATCCAATTTTAACTGCAACACCCAAAAGAAAAGATTCATCCTCATCATCTTCCACTCCAGAGATCCATGCTTCCTTCAAGTTCACTTTGCAATTTTATCTGCCGTGGGACTTTTAGAAGTGGCTTCTTAATTTTATCCTCATAATCTATACATATATATTTATGTTTACTTCTTCTACGTCTACAGAAGCAGAAGTAAGTTCATAGAATTGGCAGGAAGTTGCCCTGCCTGGAAGGAAAACAGAGAGGATAAGACCTTTGGCTGCTGCTGCTGGGGAAACCTTCAAAATTTGCCATCTCATTTTTCCTAACATTGAAACATTCATTTTCCAATTTCAATTAAAAGAAAAGGTTGTTCAACCAGACCAGTCAAGCACTAATTTATTACACCAATTCAATGCATCTGTTACACTTACACGCCTTCATTTTCATAATCCAATTTCAAATACAGAAACAAGTTTTCTTGCATACTCTCAGTCAACCCCTAACTATTCTTAATTTCTTCAAGTACTAATGGTGACCAGCATTTTAATTAATCAATTAATTTGTCCTTATTTGCTGCCGTAAATTAATTCTTTATCTTTAATTAGTTAATGTGGCTATTATGTTTTAAAATTAATCCCACCAAAATCGATGATGAAATGCTGATTTTTGCAACAACCCTTTCCATTATCAAAGACCGGAGTTCTGATAACATGTTTCAGACAATGCCGTACATATAGGATTAAAAATTCCTATATTGAAAAAAGTTTTCAGCCGCTTGATTAATTTGTCTTTAGCTTTACAATGACGAAAGCTAACTCCATCGTGCGTGGACATCAACTCATTTTACTGATAGGTGATCAACCTTACTTACAATAAAAGCATGCATCCATCTATCTGCTGCTTTCTTAATTTGGTTTCCCTACAATCTTCACTGTAACGTCTCAACTTTGCCTTACCTAACTTTTTTTTTTCATCTTTTAATTATTCATTTGATCGATGGTCTTCCTTAGTATCATCCAACACACACACACACAGATATATATATATATATATATATATATATATATATATACGCATATATAAATATATCTTACACTTCAAAGTTGGATAGATATAGAAAGAATTAATGAGATAGTATATAACCCCTCAAAATGTCGGGACAAGTTAATGAGACAATGAGCCCAATGACCGACTCTCTCAGTAACATGCATGGTTAATATTCATTACGTTGGTTAAAAATACAGATAAAAGCATACCCTTCATAAATAATACTAAAAAGTTTTTCAACCATGGCCGTCTTTAATTAATATATTCACGCCTAACCTGACAGCTATTTCATTAGGAATCAGCCATCTGCCAACATAAAAAGCAGCATACGTATATATATATATATATATATATATATATATGTATGTATTATATATGCTGATTGCAGGAAAAAAAAAAAAAAGAAAAGAAGATCCTGAATCTGTTTTTATTAGTAATCCATTAATGTTTCTTTCTTTGCCTGGACTGGAGAGATCAAGGAAGATAATTGATTTATGCATCAGGAAATAGAAAAAGTAGAAGTTCGGCTTTGTGAAAACAAAGGGGACCCATCAGTGAAAACAAAGTTTTCTTATCATTCCAAACAAGTATGGCCTTCCGTTTCGTCCAGAGAAAATAATGATGAATATGTTTTAATCAGGGTTCTGCTGATACCAAGTGCAAGCAACAAGTGAGACCCACTTTGGGCTTACAACAAAGACTAACGAACACTAATTAGGAAGACAGGCAAAGTGTTGTCCCTTCCTAAATATCAAAAGAAAAGAGACAATAGGTGGCCTCTTTTTTCTTTCAAATTGACCCTCCCAAGTTTTCATTTTGCTCAACAGAAGGTTTAAGATATTTATGCTCTCTTCACTACTCATATACTATAGTAATACTCGATTTTTTTTATTTGTTAGCATGACTATTGACTAGCGTAATTTGGTAATTTTACTTTCAGAGGCTGAAAACTGATTACGAGAGTCATGATCACATAATCCAAGATTTCTCACTTTGAGAATATCATTATATAAACAGAAAATGTGAAAGATCACTTATTCTTTCAGAGTTTAATTAAGATAATGCTAGTACTGGTAGAGTATTTTTAAAAGAGAATTTCACATTGAAATTGAATCAGAGTTATAATTCGCATCATTGAGATACCAATTGTAAGGAACAATATATACTAGTTTTGCTCTACATTGGTATAATCGGCATCGTGGATTGTGATGTTTTGGTTTTAGTACCTATCGATTCATATTGACCAATACTCCTTGGTATCAACTGTACACCACTGGTATTTGTTTTAACAAGTTTTTTTTCCCCCCTTCTGTTTTTAAATATTTCCACTTATCTTATTTTTTAATCAATTGATAATGTTCTTTCTCATGATTTTTTTTTTCATTTTTTATAATTTCATCTAAAAATAATGAAATATTCATCAAATTAGCTTATCGAACATTAACTTACTATATATATTTCTTATATTTATTTATATTTCTTTTACCTATTTGATATTTAAAAATTTAAAAATATTAAATATTTAAAATATTTATTTGCATATAAATAAATATATGAAGGTGGTATATATATTTTACAGAAAATTTTAGATAATGCCAATAAATCTAAAATAAACATGGAAAGACATCAACAATTGATACATTCAAATATATATAAAAAAATATACATCAATCAATAAAATATTAATTACTTTAATTTGAAAATATTTAATTTTTAAGCTTCATATAAGAAATGTAAATCCTCTTTAAAATAATTGTAACCTTTAGCCTTTGAAAAACACATTAAAAGGCTAACATCATTTTTCAACGAAATTGAAAAAAATTAATCATAGTAACAATTAAAAGAGGAAAAAAAAAAATATGAGCTTGGGAATAGAGAAGATAAAGGTTAAAAGAAAGGGGTTGGTATGGTAACAAAATAAACTCATTAGTTTTATTCAAAGACCAATGATTCTGTCTGCTTTTCTAGCTGTTTGTTAAAATGCCCACAAGCCCCCGATACCACACAAACACTCAGCCAACCCAAACCAAACATTATTTCCCCCCGGCCAGCCCTAGCCCCAGCGTCGCTCCCACCTTTCATTTCATTTCCCACTCTACCGTCCCGTTTCCATTTCGATCTTTTTCATTATTTCTTCGATTTAGCCGACAATTTTCGCAGACCGAAACACACTTTTAAAAATTAAAAAAATAATACTAATTAATTCATCTTATTTTAAATTTTAAATTAAAAAAAGAAAAACTCAGAAAACAAAGAACAAAGAATAAAAGATATCAAAAGACGAACTCCCACTAAAGTGTCTGCTCCCCCGTACTCACTAATTCCGCATTCTCTCTCTCTCTCTCTCTCTCTCTCTCACAATCACTCTCTTTGATTCCTCTCTACAGAAGCTAGCAAGCTAAGGCTAGTTTGGCTTTTAAAATATATTTATAATAAATGTGAAGCCCTAGCAAAGTATTTTTATTTAGTTTTTGCATTATTTTTTTCCTTCTTTCTGGTTGGACGGATCCGGACACAGGATAAGGCTGCGTTTGCCAGAATGGGGAATTGTTGTAGATCTCCGGCGGCTGTTGCAAGAGAAGACGTCAAATCGAACTTCTCTGGCCACGATCACGCCCGTAAAGAATCTGTTTCCAAACAGAAGCCGCCGATCGCCGTGCTCTCTGGAGTTCCGAAGGAGAGCATCGAAGAGAAGTATCTTGTGGACCGCGAGCTTGGCCGAGGTGAGTTCGGAGTTACTTATCTTTGCATCGACCGCGGCACGCGCGAGTTGCTCGCCTGCAAATCCATCTCGAAAAGGAAACTGAGGACCGCGGTGGATATCGAAGATGTGAGACGGGAAGTTGCGATTATGAAGCACTTGCCCAAGGATTCAAGTATAGTGGGCTTAAAAGAAGCGTGCGAGGATGACAATGCCGTTCATTTGGTGATGGAGCTTTGCGAAGGTGGTGAGCTTTTTGATAGGATCGTCGCCAGAGGGCATTACACGGAGAGAGCTGCCGCGGCAGTGACGAGGACGATTGTGGAAGTGGTTCAGCTTTGCCATAAGCATGGAGTGATTCATAGAGATTTGAAGCCTGAGAATTTTTTGTTCGCTAATAAGAAAGAGAATTCACCGTTAAAAGCTATCGATTTTGGGTTATCGATATTTTTCAAGCCAGGTAATTTGTTTGTGATTTGAATATATAAATAACTAAGTGCCTGCACCATATTTAGTCAGAAGTATGAGTGATGATGCTAGGTTAGAATTGTATTTAATTATGTAGCAAAGATGGTATTTTGTGTGGCTGGGTTTTGGTTTTGCCAAGGAAACATTCGACTCTAAAGGATAAGTACATGGAAGAATGATCTAAGTTTATCGGATTGGTCATGTCGATGTGCTCTAGTCTGTGCGCATTTTATTTGTTTATGATCTTTGTAGTGACGAAATACGCACTTTGATTATTTTATTTGGCTATGCTTTAATGGTAGCTTTAATGAGATATTGTAGTAGGTGCAATTCCTTTGAAGCAATGTTACTAGGCACTTGTTTTGGCTGAAATGAACAGAAGAATGAGGTAGTGCATGGTTCAGCCTTGCTCAAGAGCAGTTTTTCATGTATGTTGTCTGTGCTTTTGTTTTGGAGTCACTTTTGATTCCTTTCCTCTTATTGTGGATAATGGAAGCCTACTTTTTTTTTTCCCTTACATTTGTCATAAACTGTAGCTTTGTTCGATTGATACATGGTGCCCCATTTCCTATAGGGGCTGTCACGAGATAGCACTCGTTAACCTTTGTTGGTAAAGTGTCTCAAAAAGGTAAAATTTTTCTTCCACCACTTGAATGGTCTGATTTTTTTAGGATTTCCTAGTATGCTATGAACCGTCTGTCAGCTTTGGGTTTTGTGAAGATTTTCATGTTCTATCACCCAGGACGTGGCTGAGTTCACTTGTATTAACTCTTTTAATACTTC
Source organism: Adansonia rubrostipa (assembly GCA_038381775.1). NCBI lineage: Eukaryota > Viridiplantae > Streptophyta > Magnoliopsida > Malvales > Malvaceae > Adansonia > Adansonia rubrostipa. Next base: position 238,811 of record JBBYHM010000001.1, on the reverse strand, counting down.
CGTTGCTTGTAAACTAGAATATCAGGCACTGTCAGTCCAAGGTTTCCTGGAAACAAAAAAAGTTTTTCCCCAATTTCTCTACTACAACCCATGTGTCTCTTCCTAAAGATATCTCTGCCTGGACAATAATTTCTCAGTTTTGATTGCAAAAAATTGCATGGTTAGGTAGGATGTGGTGTGGGGACACTGGTGGGGTATGAAAGAGTAACTATTATGCTAAGTAGGATAAGGCCCGTGTACCTATAGTTTGACCAATTTTCTTTCTATCATTTTTTATTTAATATTGTGTTCTAATGCCTATAATGTATAAATTTCAGGTGAAAAATTCTCTGAGATTGTTGGAAGTCCATATTATATGGCTCCTGAGGTGCTGAAACGGAATTATGGGCCAGAAATAGATATATGGAGTGCAGGAGTCATTCTCTATATTTTGTTGTGCGGGGTTCCTCCTTTTTGGGCTGGTAAGTATATTTCTGTTTAATTTCCTTGTCTCTATGCAGGGCCCTGCATATATATTGGATGTGCACTATTGTATCTAAAATGAGTTGAATTATTATTCTACCTGAAGAATGTTTTTTATGCAGAGTCTGAACAAGGTGTTGCACAGGCAATTCTTCGTGGGTTAATCGATTTCAAACGTGACCCATGGCCAAATATTTCAGAGAGTGCTAAGAGTCTAGTCCGCCAAATGTTGGAACCGGACCCAAAGCTTCGACTCACTGCAAAGCAAGTGCTTGGTACTAACATTTCCTCTGTGCTACTTCCCATGTGTATATGTTTCAGTGGGAGGGAAGTGAATGAGGGTGCATAGGCGTTTAGGCTTATTCCTTTCATGATTCTATTGATCTTGTGATGGGCTTTATATGCCTCTTCAAATAACCTTATTAATAACAGCTTTTTAGTTTACTTCAAAATAACAAGATCTATGTCTCTGATTTGCCCTATGTTACATGTTAATTATTAGTGATAGTTTGCCTGATCTTTGTTGTGTTGCCTCTTCTCGCAGAGCATCCTTGGCTCCAAAATGCTAAAACGGCTCCTAATGTTCCTCTTGGCGATGTTGTTAAGTCAAGGCTTAAACAATTTTCAATGATGAACAGATTCAAAAGAAAAGCCCTACGGGTTGGTTCAGTTCTACTAATAGTTCTACTAAATCTGTTTTCTGTTTTCATAGTTTGAGATATCTTAAAAGTTAATTTGAGCTAGGTTATTGCTGAGTTCTTATCTGTTGAAGAAGTTGAAGACATCAAAGAAATGTTCAAGAAAATGGACACTGACAATGATGGCATTGTTTCAATTGAAGAGCTGAAAGCTGGGTTTAGAAATTCTGGTTTGCAGCTTGCAGAGTCTGAAGTGCAAATGCTTATTGAAGCTGTGAGTATGTTTTGGTTTATATTCTACCTTACATTAACAAGTATAATGATACTTTATTTTCCTGGTTTATACTAAATATAAGCAAAAAGCTGTCAGAAGTATGTGAACTGATACAGTTGCCCTGAAGAAGTAGGATGTCTGATGATAGTTTAAGTAACAATTTTGAGAATATAGCCCTTTGGCACTGTGTCTTAACCTTGTGCAGTTAATTATAAGCGTGCACAGACAAAAGCCATAATAATAGAGAGGCTGAGATTGCCTAGCAATCAGAATGACCACATTTTCCAAGCACAAAAATGAGAACCAGTTTTAGTTATTGAAAGAATAGACTGGTTTATTGAAAAGAGGGGGTATTCAGCTGCTATTTAGCAAACATGCTAGGTTTTCATGAAGGATTTCAGAAGTAGTTGATGAGAGATTTTACTTTAGTGCTTCCTGTAGTTTTAACCTTTTGATGTCAATACTGGAGTCCATTGGCAATTGGTACTTCCCCTCCTTTTATCTTTTTTCCTGACTGTTGGTCAAATTTGAATTTGATAGGCTTTGGCAGTTTTCATACTTGTCAAGATGATGTGGCTGTAATACGCTGGCTGCATCTGATTATCCAATTTTAACACAGATAGTGGCATCACAGTCTAGGTTCGTGTTACTTGTGATTTTAATGCTAAAAATGTGTTTCTTGACAACAGGTTGATGCTAATGGGAAAGGAGCATTAGACTATGGGGAATTTCTAGCTGTTTCTCTCCATCTGCAAAGAATGGCAAATGACGAGCATCTTCGAAAGGCCTTTTCCTATTTTGACAAAGATGGCAATGGTTTCATTGAGCCTGATGAGCTTCGGGAAGCATTAATGGAGGATGGAGCAGATGATTGTACTAGTGTCGCAAATGACATCTTTCAAGAAGTGGACGCAGACAAGGTGACTGATGACCCAATATTTTGTTCACAAATAAATTCATTAAGCATGGTTGAATTTTACTGACAATGGCTTTGTGAATGTAGGATGGGCGCATTAGCTATGATGAATTTGCAGGCATGATGAAAACTGGTACAGATTGGAGAAAGGCATCTCGACATTACTCAAGAGGGAGGTTCAACAGTCTAAGCATAAAGCTGATGAAAGATGGCTCTTTGAATTTGGGAGGCAAGTAGAATCGTATACCAGTTCTCTGTTTTAGTTCATCCTTGCAAGAAAAGTACTGGATCATTCCTTGTATATCTTAGTATTTGGTTTTTCTTTCTCTTTTTCCCCTCTCTTTTGATTATTTGTGGAGGAGGACTGTGCATTAAATTAAATTAAATGGGGCCCTTTTGGCTGGTGGTTTACAAGGATTGTGAAGGGCTGAGCATGAGCACATCTTGTTTGGCTCTGCTAATGCTACATTGTAGTTGTGGAAAACAGTACAGCTTGTGAGTATAGTTAGGCAGGCAGGCATGTATGATTCTCTCCGACCACTTTCATCAACCTTTGGTTTATTGTTCTGGGTTGATAGACAATATGGGATTGAATTTTGTGTAGTGCCTGGTATATTCTTGTCCACAGAAATATGGCATCTAATCTAGTCTCTTGCTTTGCGTTTCGAAATCCAAAATGGCTTTCATATCGGCAATGCTTGTTTGCTAGGACATCAAATCTGGCATGGCTCACGGTGGTGTAGTGTAGGAACATTTTAGGACGTGTCAATCGCCTCGCACCCGCTCGCTTACACTCGGGAGGCTTGTGCTCTATGTTATCGTTGGTTGAACTGTGCCCATTGCTGTATAACATAAGCGTAAGCTGATAAGCATGAGTCAGTAGTCGGTCCAAAGGGGCTGGTCTGGGAAGGGCAACCTTTTGTGTTGGGCATTTTTTTTTGGGGGGGGGGGGGGGCCGTCTCTTAGGTCCAAGATCAACCTGGAACTTGGCGAATTTTAGTCCATTGTCGGCAGTGTTTATAAATTGTTTAGTAGTTGTTCACTGGAGCAGACGTTAATTATTTTATTCTGTTTGTTTTTTTCTTTCATAAAGCAGGGGTTAATAATTGTGTGATTGATTCATTTTTTTATTCGAATCATGTTTTTGTGTCCAAGATCCATTGTCGTGTTGTGTTGGTTGTTATTCAAGAGTTCTGACATATGGAATATAGCCCATTGTTACATTGCATAAATAATAAGCTTCAGCAACTCCAGGATTTTATTCCTTCGTTAATTATTACGACTCCATTTCACTCCTATCCCAAAAAATAAGCAACTCTTCTCTTCTCTTCTCTCATTTTTTCCATTGATGAAAATACTTTTACACTTGTCTAACATATCTTTTTATTAATTATTTTTTACCAAAAGCATCCTCCGACATCTGAAAGATTTTAAAACATACACTTAAAATAAATAAATAAATGATTACTTGTTGCTTATGAATTGAGAGAGATGAATGAAAATCTAGTTTTATGATGGATAACCAGCCAGGTAAAGCCATACCCAACAATAAAACTTTACGTTTGGCAAGCTTTAGCCACGACAAAACGAGTATCAATGTCAAGGCACTCTGTATGCAGAAATGAAACTAATAGAGCCAATAAATTTTTATTACATTACATTTGATGAACCTTTCACCACGTCTACTCCGATACATTATATTAAATCATATATATATATATATGTATACATCAATCATTAGATTATTACATCCTCTCAGGTAAAACAAAATGCATGCATGCATGCCTCATTCATTCATTCCTCCTTAAAAAAAATTGCTGATTACCCCTTTCAGAATGTCAGTAACTTGATTAAGCCATCCATCAAGCATTAATAAACGTACTGCCTAGTGCCTCCTATTCCTTATACTGTGAAAATCTTCCTTACTTTTTTCATGTTCCTACCACAAGCGGGGCAAGTTCCAGCTGCCTCTACTAGTCTGCACAACATTAATAATTACAACACATTTCAATTTAGAAAAAAAAAAAAAAAAATCACTGGCTTCCACACCATGATTAGTCTCAGATAGGAGCAAATTTCAAGTTCTGGGAACTCAGGCTAACTAGTTTGCTAAATATTGGAACCATTGAGAGTGACAATCAGCATGCAATTGCAAATTCAATGCAGGGATTACAGAGCATAGTACTTACCTAGTTCCACATGCATGGCAGGCCACACAGTGCCCACATGGAAGGAAGAAGCAGTCCCTTGGAGCATCAAAGCAAATTGCACAAAGTCGCCGTGTATTGTTACTGTTTTCACCATCTCTTGTTGATGTCCCTTCAACAGAACCTGCCAGAAAGTCTTCAAGATCTGCTTCTTCACTCGAGACAGAATCGTAAGATGAACCCCAACTGGAGCTGTCATCATCTTTGCGTGAAAGCAGAGGGGCTCTTGTGGAAGCAATGTCCCCATACGGGACACTTGCTTCATCTTCACGGAAAAATTGAAACTTGTTTAAAAAGTTGAAGGCACCCAACATGATTGCAGTCATTCCACCTTTCACAAGAAAAATAGAATTTAAAGTTGATATATTTTTAATGTTGTAATGGGAATAACCAAAAGACAGAACTTTACCAATGCCAAAGATATATGTAATCCATCTCGGTCCGTATGATAATCTGACAGACCAGTCATCTGCAGACGTACTCTGAAGCAACCAAAGAAAGTACGTAAAGACTTTGTAAATGAGGATTTGAAAAATATTCAGTAATGAAGGAACCATTAGAATCACGTCTCTGCTATGAAGATGTGCGAATCTATGATTCTAATGACATGAGAATGCCTCTGTAACAGCCTTCAGGACAACATGATCTCAAGAAAGACATAGAAAGCAGGATTTTAGGTTTAAAAGAAAGAGATTTTCTGAGACCAAAAAAAAAAAATTTACCTGCTCTGGACCAGAAGTCAATACAACGGAATTTCCCTGAGGAAAAAAGATACTCAAGCTACACAGCCCATTAGTGAAGCTACAGCTGTAGTAAGCTTCAGTTGTATTGTAAATGAAAGCCCTGATTGTAAGGTTTAATTCCACCTGTTCAATGTTAAATTTTTGTGTGAAAAAGATGAATAAACCAAAGAAGAGGAGGGCGGGGAATAGCATCTGATAGAAACAGGTTTAGCGAAATGCGATGGAGTGGTAGGCTTTGTTGTCACCTAGAGCCTCTCAAATCTGCCTTGGCAGGTTCAGAGTTTCTTCGAACTAATATTTTGAAGTCATAAACTAAAATAGTTGTTATGAGAAAGGATCCATTGCAATTCGGCTTGCCTTCTAATATTCATATAAACTTTTAAAATAATACATTGAGAGACAACCAACATTAGTATTCTCGTGTTTCAAGTCCTTGTTATTAAAGAACGCACTAAAATGATTACTTTTATCATACAAATATCAATTCTTGTTATGGTTTCCCATACTTCTATAACTGCAGCCTTGCCGAAATAAACATCCTCATCCCAAAGTTTTATTTGAAATCGCTGCCCCATGACACTATCCACCACAGTTACAAGGTAACATGCTTTAATGGAAGCCCTCTCTTAGGAAGTTGATAATATTCTTCAACCATATATTAATACCAATTCTGCCAAACTAAGGGGACATGAAAAACGGAAATGTTTCTATTTCTGAAGATGGAAAAAGAAGACAATTATCTCAATATCTCAAATATTTTAGCAGCACTCAGGTAAAAAGAACCATACCAACAAACCAAGATAAGCATGTCAAATTTTCAAAATTACCTCCACGTCCTCTGAGTTCAAATTACCCAGTGCAATATAGTAACTTGAAGATATATTTATGTCCTGCTGAATCATGCCGCTCCCTACCAAAAAAAAAAAAAGTACTATCAAAGTCGGTATAAAAACTTTTTATGGTAAGAACATTCAATACTTTTGCACTTCCTTCTCACCATGAACAATGTTCCACGATAAAGTGGTGTTAGGATAAGTTGGGTTCTCAAGCCATTGAGAAAGGCCCTCACTCCCTGCAATGTGACAAAATAACTTGAAGCATTAAATTCCCAAGAGTCTTATCACTTAATCTACGCCATTTCCACACCACACTTTGAGGAGATGATTCCTTTGGAAACACTTTCTGAAAAAGCTTATACTGTTTTAGGATACCTTGAGCAATTATAAGGAAAACAGAGAAGCCTACTGAGTTCACATTATATGAAATATTAACTTGAGAGCCCCTGTTCAGGTAATGAATCCACTCCTGGATAACATCAGAAAATTGGAAATCAAAAACATATTTAGAAGCAAATCATTGAAGCGAAAATCAAAACAAAAATCAAACTTGCCTTGTGAGAATCAACTTGAACAGTGGCATTATAAGTTTCAGACCAGGTAGTCGCAACATCAAGAGATGGAGATTCATAGAATCCATATAATTTGAGCGCAGGCTTGGTACCATCTACCTCCTCAACCTAATGCAATGCCAAAAAGGCTATAAAGCCTAGACCACCCTCCATCTAAAGAAAAGCATAAATGAATAAAAAATTTAGAAAAACAAAAAAAAGGCAAATTACCTTTACACTGTGCACAAAAAGAGGATTCGGTTGAATAAGAAGGGAACAACTTGGACCGAGTTGTATATTCACCGCCCCGTAAACCCCCAAAATCAAAGTCATCGAAACTGTTCCATTCAAAAAAAATTAAGCTAGAAAAGATTCAACATTAAGATTAAAGCCTTTACTTTTTGAAATCGTAAAATTGTAACAAACGAGAGATTCATGAGGAAGGATGGTAAAGGGAAAAAGGGAAAAGATACGAACCGAAAAACCAAAAAGTAAGAACCACGATGATGCAAGACCACGTGTCATCTGTAATCACCATTGATGAATCATCGAAAGCAGATAAGTTTCCTCTATCAGAAGCAAAGCCGCCAATGTGGCGATTCTCTAGCTCTGGATTATGAAAATGCTGCTGCTGCTGCTGATACACGTGATCTTGCTCCTCCGCTTCCTCGCGAAACTGAGAAGAAAAACCCGAAGACGATGCCGCAGCGCCTGAATCCTCCCTGTAAGACGAAGATGAAGAGGTGGAGGCGGAAGGTGAACTCCGACTTGGCTCAACCATTCTAGATTGGATGATTTGAAAAAAAAATGTAGTTAGAATTTTGAGAAATTGGAAAAGAGACCCTGACGCTAGTGATTAAAGAATTGGTACCTCTGAGTTGGAGAATTGGGGGAGAAAAGTCCATGAAGGAAAGTGGAAGAATCGGAGTTTAAGTGAGAGCTCACCAGTCAGTCTTTCCTCTTCTTGCTATGGATATGCTATGACATTGATTGACCGGTAGTTAATGGAAGCGGGTTCGGTGACGGTTTTATATTACTAAAGTAGTTATACCCCTGGAGTCACAATAATAATGCGAAATGTATACGTGACAAGTGATGATTGGATGGTTGAAAGTCAAACGGGAACTTAGTTAGGTGGTGTACATCCGTCGTCGCTTTCGTGAAGCATAGTTGTCTTGTCGGTAATTGCCGGCTGCCGTCGCTGCTCATGCTATGCCCACAACAACCCAAAAAAAAAAAATAAAAAAGAAAAAAAAAAAGCTCATCTTCGCATCGTAAATGTAAATGATGGATTTAAGCGTATTCCATTCCAAGTTGCGAAGAGACTCACACTCTATTAATACCGATTCTTTCACAACTTTGCAGGCTGAAATTAATTGCAAACTATCCATTTCAGTCCAGCAGTAAGAGGAATCTCTTCTCTTGTCTTCTCTGCCACATTTCAATCTCAGATTGAAATAATTAATAAAAGAATCAAAGAGTCATTCATCAGAAATAGATGGCAATTTTGTAAAACAAAGCCAAGCAGCTGTCATCCTACTCTATAAGTCATTTTATGTTGTTCTGTTCCTGTTGAAACTAGAAAAGACAGCTTATCATCATCTTTGTATATGCTACGAAAATTATAGAAGGATACAGCTGGGAGGTGTATGCTCTGCTCCAATCATTGCCCAAAAAAAAAACAAAAGAAAATTGTTAGCCATCGCCACAAAAGGAAATGAAAATATAGATATAATGCAAGTTATATACAATTATTAGTTCTCTTCGAAAGACAAAAAATAATAATGATTTCGAAGAAAAATCTCGCTTTATGAAGTGTCTAATCAGATACGCATGGAGCTATAAGTCAAAGCTGTGGGAGAACCTGCTAATTGATTAACTACCAATCTGTTCTTTGGTCCAAAACAACTATTGGGACCATTTTTCAACAACGGTTGATCTGACAATGACATCCTTAACATCAAATAAATATTAACTCCACGTGGTTGCTTTTTATCTTATCCATATGAGCTTTTATGTATGTCGACAGAGACTGGATAAGGAACATGTAGTTTTTTTTTTTACTTTTAGTTTGACTTTTACTCGATTTATTCATATCAACGTGGATATTGGAGAGCTTGAAGTAACATTGAGGTGTTACCGTGTTGCGACTAAAAAATTTTAAGTTTTAAATTTATATCTAAATTGATTTGATTCTATCAATTTATTTAAATTTAAATTATTATTTATTTTATAAAAATTATTTTTATATTTTATAATTAAATTTAAATAAAAATAAATTATTTAAATTTAAGATTATTATTTTAACTCAAGTTAATTTAAAATAAGAAGATACAACTCTAGACTCGGATTCGATCGGACCGAATCTGCTAAGCAAAGTGGATTACCTGACGTCTAAAGTAACCTTTGCTATTAGGAATCTGCCTTTATTTCCAATGGCCTCTACTCATGATTTATTGAAAGTTTCAATCAGGGTTTTTCCATGATTAGAGAAGAAACATATTTTCGGGAATATGATGCAGAGAGCCAGAGCAACTTTGGCTTGACTTGCAATATATTTTCAATATCAGGGAGGAAGGCCACTTTGCAACGAGATAGTTGTAGAGCTCAGCATTTGCCATGTCAAAAGAAATGGTAGGCTTGGCTTATTGATTAGGATTAGGACTATTTTCTATTATTCCCATTGCACACTTCGAGATAATTCAAGCCCCGAAATGTTAATATTGCTCTTCCCGTCTTGAATGATGGGATCATAGATTGAATCCTCCTCGAATTCAGTTGGTAATGACCTCCAGTATAAACTTGGTTCCCACTCTGCCTCTCTCAGGGCTTTCAGGATTTCTTTAGCCACTATCTTGCTCCCCTCTGTGGACAGATGGATTCCATCTCTGTAGAAGAAGAAGAAATTAAAAACACTTCTATGAGCTTTGTATTTCACCCGAATGATTTAAAACATAGAATGACATCTTCCATCCTCAACAGTTCCAGTGAAAAAAAAAAAATCATATATTACGAAAAGCAAACTCACATAAAGCAAGCTGTTTTCCAATCATCTCTTTGCTGGAGTGCGGTCCAAAGATCAACCCCTTTGACATCCACTTCTTTGCATAGTTTTAAACAAGCTTCAGAATAAATCCGGCCCGCTTCATTCGTTCGACCTCGAACACCAATGGTTTGAAATATTTTTTCTTCATTCACTGGGGGAGTACTAAGAAACATTACGCGAGTTTTGTCTGATAGGCCCTGAATATCAACAATAAGCAAAGCATCACCAATATGTACCTAATTAAGGACACATAAGGAGAGAATCGGGTCTAAAAAAATGTATCATATAGTGCCTTGAAGATGATTCACTGACATAGTGTTCATGGTTCATAGATACCAGATGATTAATGTCAATCTTCTTGTGGTATATGTTAATATATAGTTTAGGTAGCTTATTAGGAAACGTTAAGAGAATGATTGAAATAGTTGAAGACGTGCATAGAAGATATTAGCATTTAAACAATCAGATTGTGGACTTGTTCTTCTTCTACTTACCTTGAGATGAAAAGCAATCTTCTTCATGTTGTCAATGTATTCTGGAAGAGGTACATGAGGGCCAAGGCCAGATGGGTGGGGTTCCATTGAATCGTTGCCACCGAAATACACTATAACCAATGAAGGTTGTACAACAGCATCCTACATATCATTGAAAATTAACAGTGCTTTAAATTATGGCTTTCAGAACATACAAAGGTGAAAGAACAGATTTGTATATGAAGTCAGCCATAAAACATATTTATGATACCTTTGGAAAGACTTCATGGAGAACATTTAAAGCACGCCTTGAGTTCCAGCCAGCGTATCCTCGCAGTAATATGTTTGCCTATATCCAGTTACAGACAAATTTTAGTTTTAACACATTCTTTTCTAGAATTAATTATACATTATATAAAAGCCTTTTACTTATGCAACTTAACCTTGGTATTAGTTACAGAGCTTCATTCTTTTAGGTTCATCCAGACATATCGTTTCACTATGATTAATATATATTGATATTCTAGGCATGAAAAGAAAAGAAACCGTTACTCTTCAAAGTGTAATAAAAGAAATCATAAACCATTAAATCATGGCACCAAATGCAATGCAGTCGCTTACTTTATTTGTTATCTCTTTATTTTTAATGCAAAATATCACATTGTTTTGAAACATTAAATTTTACATACAAATAATGGTTTTTTTTTTCCCTTGTAAAGTAGGAGGATGAGAGTAGAATAGGTGTAGACAAAAAAAAGCTTAGAAGTTGACATAACAAGGCAAAAAACCATTGGTTTACTTGCCTTACCTATTTAGTTTTTTTCCCCCAACATAATGCCATTTTCATATGCAGAATTATTAACATAGTAGTGGACAAACTTCCATGCATCCTCAACTTTCTATCCATAGATTAGATTGTCAAGATATATATATATATATATCAGCTTTTCTTTTTCAAATAACAGTCTATATCTATCTATCTATCTATCTATGGAGTGAATGGTGCTCTTATTTATAATAGCATAGCAGACAATGATACTAGGCTAGCGTGGGTAGTTGCATTATCATTTTCAGCCATTCAGAAACGACTGCCCCTATCCACCACCCGCGGCCCTCCTGTATTTTTAATGTTAGGTTAGTTACCTATTTTATTATTTATCTTTAAAAACAAATTAAGGTTCAAGAATCAAGAGCCTGTTATAAGCAAAGGGAATTAATAGAAAGAAAGAAAAGAAATGAAAAAAAAAATGTTTTCTTATTTGTACAATTTGATGCATCGCTAAATACCAAAAGCATAATCAACAACGAAACCTATGTCTTTGAATCCGTTAAGAAAGAATAATGAATCATTTTCTTCATTCCTTAAAAAAGAAGAAGAAGATCTTTTTTGAGAAAACAGAGATCAAAATGGATGGATCCCAGCACTAGGAGAAGGTGGGAATCTAGCTCTTCTCTGTTCATCAAAATAGAAGTCCAAATTAAAGCTGAAAAGACATACGTAGAATTCCCAATCAAAAACAAAACAAAACAAAACATGAACTAAACCAAAACCAAAACGCCAAATCTGTAACATTTTTAAGAAGATGATACCGATTCTGGGTATCAATGAAATCACTCTCAAATCTCAATCATACTAATTTTCAACCCCAGAAAAAGATAAATAGAATATTATTGAAGAAGAAGAAGAACAAGAAAAAGGAGGGAGAAAAAAAAGGGAGATTAAAGTAGAAAAACAGAGATATAATACCTTACGAGCATATATATCAGCAAGAATTGCACCCCAACCTTCGTTGCTAAAACTGAACTGAACGATGGAAGATCCAAAAAGAACGAAGAGAGGTCTGGCTGGACCAACCATGTTTGGTCTTATAAAACCTTTTGAGGTTTTTCCTTTGCAGCTTTTCCGTTCAAAACAGAACTCGACTCTCCCTTTGCACTTACGTCTTAGACTTGTATTTTACTTCTTCGGATGGGGAAAGCTCAGAAGCAGCCATGTATTTAATTATTTATTATTATTATAATCCACGTTGAAACTAAGAAAGACAAAAAAAAAGAAAGGAAGGTTGGAAGAAAGAAAGAAAGAAAATATGTATTTTTTTTATTTGAATACTTTTAATTTATTTTATATTAAAAATTTTAAAAATTAAATATTTAAAAAAAATAAAAGATATTCAATTTGTCATTTTTTTTAGTTAAAAATATATTTATCCAAAGATGAATAAAACTTTTTTTTTTTTAATTTTACTTTTAACCTTTTTTACCCCAAAGATAAAGTAAATCACCACTGGTTTTTTTTATTTTTTTTAATCGGATGATTCCGAAATCCAAAGAAAGCCTCCAGCCGATTTGTCCTTTTCACGCAACTTCGCACGCCTGATTCTTATTCCCTTTCAACCTTTGAAAAATAGAAAAATTGTAAAGCAAAAAAGACTTAAAAGGAGTATTTCAGTTACCGGGAAATACTAAGCCAAGCCTGTTGGGTTAACACTTACCCTATACGCCCAACTAAGCCAGTAATTTTTTGGGTACATCGCTTCTGCTTGACCATATAAATCGGTCCAAAGCTGTTGCCTTTTGGGCTCCTATACTAGGCCGAACAATTTCTTGATGGATTTGTTGGAAATATTTCTTAAATTGAGTACCATGCGGGGATTTGAACTTGATGCATGCCTACTGCATTTTACCAATTACCATTGCTTGTTTAACGAGTAGTAACCCTCAGAAATCGTTCCAGGGTAAAATATACTTAGTTGCCGTCTTCTGCCACATGTTTTAACAGCCTGCTGCAATGTAAAAATCATTGTTTTGAATTGATCGTACTATATTTGAGAAAAAGGAAGTTATTCTGTGAATTTATCTCATCATCAAGTAGTTATAGTGGATTTTCAATGTTTAGAATGTAGCACGAAAATCATAATGAATTGGCCAATATTGTAATTTAGCTAATAGAGAGAACTCAAATCAGATAAATAACAGAAGTTGTTTGGTTATATCAAGTGGAGCCAGTTGAGGGGTCATCCTACATCGCCCAACCCCTTCCATTCACCATGAAAACATTGGTTTGGTTCGAAGTTTTGGTGATTGGACACATTGAGTTCCAAAGGAACACAGAGCTTGACCTTGAGAAGAGTTTGTACCCTGGAGGAAAGTACTTTGACCCTCTTGGCTTGACCTCTGACCCGGATAAGGCCTCCCTTCAACTGGTTAAGATCAAGCATGCTAGTTTTCTCATGGTTTCTTTCCTGCGCTTTGCAGTCCAAGCTGCTATAATAGGCACAACTGGGCTAACCCACTTTGAGTGATCTTTTCACGTAACCATTATTCACACCTTCACCTCTTAAAAACTGTAGATGTCTATTTTCAGTCAATAACATATGACAAAGATACTTTAGTATAGATACTTTGGAACGGGCACTTTAGCACAGACAATTACTTTGGCACAAATACCTTGGCACAGGTACTTTAGAACATGTACTTTAGCACAGGTATTTTGGAACAGGTATTTTGAAGCAGGTACTTTCACACAGGTATCTTGGAACAAGTACTTTAGCATAGGTACCTTAGCACAGGTACTTTGACGCAGGTATTTTGACACAGGTACTTTGGCACAGGTACTTTGGCACAGGTATTTTAGCACAGGTACTTTGGCACAGGTATTTTGACACAGGTATTTTGGCACAGGTACCTTAGAACAGGTACTTTGGCACTTGTACCTTAGCACAAGTATTTTAGAACAAGTACTTTGACAGAGATACATTGACATAGGTACCTTGGCACAGGTACCTTAGCGCAGGTATTTTGGAACAGGTACTTTGGCAAAGGCACTTTGACATAGGTATCTTAGCACAGGTACTTTGGCACAGGTACCTCAGAACAGTTACTTTGGCACAGATACCTTAGCACATGTATTTTGGATAGGTATCTTAGAACAGAGGTACTTTGACATGGGTACTTGTGCCAAAGTATCTGTGCTAAGGTACTTTGGCACAGGTAGCACAAATACTCTGGTACAGGTACTTTGGCATAGGTATTTTGGAATAGGTACTTTGGCATAGGTACTTCAGACCAGGTACTTTGGCACATGTATCTCATAACAGGTATTTCAGCACTGGTACTTTAGAACAGGTACTTAGGCACAGGTGCCTTGGAACAGGTACTTAAGCACAGGTGCTTTGGAATAGGTATTTTGGCACAAGTATCTTGACAAAGGTACTTTGGCAGAAGTACTCTGGTAGAGATAATTTAGCACAATACTTTTTGGTAGTAGCGTTACTTAGCACAGTAAGTTTTACGTAATAAAGATCATGGAGTCAACCTTAGAAGGTTGGCAGGATTCTTAGGTTTTCTCCACATTTGGGATATCTTGGAGAGTATGGCTTGGAGGCTTGAATATGGAAACTGTTAAGAAGTGCTTTTCTTAACCTTTCCCTAGAATACAAATGCTATCATTTTTTTTGTTGCACAGGCAGTACATTTTTAAGCGTGCTGTCATATAACCAATATCCATTTTATGTTACCGAAACATCCTTAAGGGAGTAACTTCTATAATTACCTTAACCCACTACTTTTGTAACTTACTCCTCAATCCATTACTTCTGTAACTTTCATCTTATCCCACTACTTTTGTAACTTCCATCTCAACACACTACACTTGTAATGTTTACCTCAACCCACTACTCTCATAACTTCTCTTGAAGAGGCTATAAATAGGGATTCTAAAGTTTCTCTGAGGGGGGCTTTTTTTTTTTTTGGCATCTTTGGGTAAACTTATAGCTTTAAAGAATTCTCTACGACTCTTTTTCTCTGAACTCCTATAACCATCGTAACCTTCACCATCTTTAACGACTTACCACCTTCGTTATTACCGCCTGCCACCGTACTTGTCTTCCGGGGACTGCTCCAATCTTCCTCTCTGCCATCTCTTTATTACATTCCGTTTTACTAGTTTGCAACGCTTCCTCGTCCATTCAAAAAGAACCCATTACAAAAACATTCCTTTGCTTTGGGTATATTTTGCTGCATCTATCATCTATACGTGTATATATATATATATACATATATACATATATACATTCGACAGTTTTGAGCAGAGGATGCTATTATATAAATATAAGCTCATATTGTATATTTTTTTCTAATAAAGTGGGTGATGAAAAGAACTCTTCCCCTAAACGGAAACAAGTAATTAATTAATGTAAGAAAGGAAATGATAATAGAAAAGAAAAGAAAAATCTTCTATATGTTTATTAAGATACCAACCAATCCAGCCACATAATTTCAAACAAATGCAAGACATTTTATGGGTATGATAAACTATCATTTCTATTCCTCATAGCACTCGGCTTTTTCCTGGCTAAATAAACGAAATTTGATTGAAAAGGCAAGAAAAAGAAAGTTGGAACAGGCCCATATATATATATATATATATATATATAGATATATATAGATAACACCCAAAACTCCATTTGGCCTGCTTACGGACTAAAAAGAATTTGATAATCTAGAAACAAAAAAAAAAAAAAAATTGCCACGAGGTTTGAACACAAAAATGGAAGACCTGAAGTGGGCCGTTATAATTACGAGTAAAAATTTTAGCTCAAGCCCAAATGCGGTTTTAACTTTAGAAAATTGAGTCTACTTCAGCCCTCTTTACGACTCCATGCTTTTTGCTGACGAGGCCACTTTTCGTTTTCAGCGGTCTTTATTCTTTAACGCCAAGTTTCAAGCTGAAGATACGGAAAGACGGCCGCAAACAAAAATACCAAAATACGCTAAAGCCGGAAACTATCTCTCGCCCACCCTCGCTATTACCCCCCCGCTTCTCTTGCTCTCCAGGTAATTGAATTCTTCCTTGGATGTTTTCTTATAGCGCTTGCCTCGACAAGTGCGTTTATACTCTTTCCTTTATTCAGCTGCCACAGCAAATAAGATGTTCGATGTTTTGCCTAACTCAACCTAACTCAAAATATTGCCATTCCTGTAGTATGTAATTAATGGTGAATGGCCCGATTGTCCGTATTTCATTGTTTAATTGTTTTTTCATGTTTTCATTTTCAAAATTTAGGGACTTTCTTGAATACACATTTGTCAACTCTTTAACTTGTAGTTCTTTGGCAGCTAGGTTGGAAGTTTTTACATTGGCCGACATTTAACTTGATAGCTAATTTACAGCAAAAATTGAGAATTTTTTTTTCCAGTTTTGATTTTGGTTTTGATGTCAATTGTGAATGTAGATGGTCCATTCTTAACCTGACATGCGTCTGTTCTTGAAAACGTGGAAATGGGAACCTCTAGTGTTTTATGGAGTATTGCAAAGAAGTGTTTCTCGGTTGGGCTTATCACGCTTACGGTTTCAGATCGATTTGCCAGTATAGTTTCGGTCCGGGGTGCCTCAATGTCTCCCACATTTAATCCCAAAACCAATACCTTGCTTGGCTCATTGATTGGTAATACTTTGAGAGAGTTGAAATTAGTGTTTTGCATCACTGTTCATTTTCAGTGGTTGATCATTTCTTTGGCTGCAGATGATTATGTTCTGGTGGAGAAGTTTTGCCTTAACAAATACAAATTTTCACATGGTGATGTGATAGTTTTCCGGTAATTGTTCCCATTGATATTACTCATATACTGTCTCAAATCTCGATTGCTTGTTAACCCAAAAGCCGGCACCTCCTTAATGAAGCAACATTTGGGGTTGGCTTTCTTTCGTAGCTTCTGCATGTCAATATCGTATTTAACCGCTGTTGAGTTAGGAATACTAATAGATAGTCATCTTCACTAAAGAAAACCAATATTATAATCTTGTTCATTGTAGAACTAAACTCTAGTGCATTTTCTCATGGTCCTCTCGTTAAAATTGAAATCAAGGATACAGTAGAGTAATTGATAGTGTTAATAACAATCACATTTTTATGAGTTTATCTGACATGACCTTGGAAATGCTTTTGTTGTCCTGTTAAGAAATTATACATAGAGTAAGGTTTGGCTGTTTTTTTTTTAATTTTTTCCTTGAGGAGTATTGTGCTGAAATATGGATTTCACGTTCCGTACATGCAATGCCCTGTCTCCTCAATCAGTTCAAATTTGACTGCTCATATTTCTAAATACTCGGTTCCATTGGTAAATAAATAGTTCTATTACCGAAATCTGATGTAGCTTTGGTTGCAACCTTTTGCAGCTCTCCATACGATCACAAGGAGAAACATGTAAAGAGAATTGTTGGGTTACCAGGTGACCTCGTGGGGACTGATTACGATGTGGTGAAGATTCCAGAAGGACATTGTTGGGTTGAGGGGGACAACTCAGCTACCAGTATGGACTCAAGGTCTTTTGGCCCTGTAAGTTGCTCCATCATGATTGCATAGCTTCGCATTTGCAACTTGGCAAAGATTAAAACTTTTTTGAAGTTTATTCAAAAAGTGTTTTCCATTGTGAGATTTTACATGTTGAACTCTTTAAAGTTGGGTTACTATGAGCTTCTTTTTTTCTTTAAAAAAAAAAAAAAAACTTGAAGGTGGTTTGATTTGCAGGTTCCTTTGGGTTTGGTTAGTGGAAGGGTGACCCACATTGTGTGGCCTCCACATAGAGCAGGCAGCATTGACAGAAAAGTTGGTCAAGACAGAGTTTCTTCCTCCTAATTGGATGATCTGATTTTGCGTTGGATTAATTTACAAGTTCGTTTTACCCTCATCTTGAAGCAGTTGCCAATTGCCAAGACAGAATTGTTTCATGTCCATGCAAAATTTCACATTGTGGAGATCTGTCGTTGGTATATTTTAAGCCTTGGTTCATTTCAGAAATCTCGAGCGTTAAAATGTTTTTTTTTTTTTTTATGTAGCATATTGTTTGTGGAGGAAGGTAGTTAGATTTGGAACAATATCATTAATCACATCCAAATTAGATGTGAAGGATTTATATTTATGAGGGGAGGAGCGTTGCTTAAAGGTTAAGTCTAACTTTGGGATATTTCCAAATTCCATTGCATTCCATGCCATGTTTTGTTTATGATATGATTTTAGCCACTAAATTACTCAATTCATGGTTTGGTGAGGAGGAGGATGAATGAAATGATAATATCAAATCATATGTAAAATAAAATGCCTTCTCATTTCAGAATCTTCAGTACTTGTGTGTATACATATATATATATATATATATATATATTAGATAATCTATAAATAAATGTTTTACCGATAACGAAGAGTTTTTCTTTTTTTCTAAAAAAAAAAAAAAAATTGGCCAGTATTAATTATGCACGACCGGTGAAATCACCGTCATAGAGGAAATGACACGCACGCCGCAACAAGTGTCGTTTTAAATTAAAAAAAAAGGAGCAAAAAAAAGAGACTTTTTGAATTTAAAAGATAAAGATTCCAATTCCAGAAATTAGTAGTAAATATACGAAGATTATGAATTACGCTCCCTCAACTCAACAAATTCATAATTTTGCGGTGGTAAGTATATAATTTATACATTTTCTGATATATATATATATATATATATATATATATATATATATATAAGGGTTGGCTTGGCTGGCTCCGATTTCATCACCATCTGGATTTCTCCTTCGCTCTTTGTAA
>JBBYHM010000001.1:197079-215043 GCA_038381775.1 Adansonia rubrostipa | reverse complement strand
ACCAGAAAATAAAATTATATAACCAAATTAAGTAGAAAACAATTGCCGGTTGAGCTGGCAATCATCCACTATTGCAACTTGGAACCAACTTTTAAGGTTGACAAAAATTTTGTTCGTAGATATTTTTCACCAATAGGGTTACATTTCAAAATCAAGTGTTAATATATATATATATATATATATATTTTTTTTTTCTTTTGACTTAAAGGTGAGAAATTTGTTTGTAGAAAGTTTTCATTTACTTTGATTTTTGTTTTCTTTTTTATCTTTTCTCTAAAAGTCGGCAAGAGGATCGGTTTTGATATTGGTTGGTTGGGAACAATAATTTCGTAGATGATTGTCTACTCAAACTATGGCAAGGATTCGACTGCTGAGTTGGAAAAACTCATTGTGAAGAAGATAGAATTGTTTGAACACGATTTCTTAATTGAATTTTGGTAAACTTACAATTCCCAGACAAATAGTTCCATGCAGGCAAGTTGACCAAGGAATCACTGTAAGAAGAAGGCGCAAGCAAAACAAGCAAGAACCCATTTTCGTTTTCCGTCATAAATGTCAAAAGTAGCTCCATTATAATATAACAAGTTGTAGGACTATGGTTTTGATTTCTACAACTCCAAAGCAAAGACTTTAAAAATTAAAAAGAAATCTTATTGCTGGCATTGCCCAAATGTTTCCAAATATATGTAGGTCCATCGTCCAGGGTCTTTCGAGCTATGTTTGCAGTTGCTAGAGTTTGTTTTCACGTAGAGCCAAAGACAATGTCGAACTCAATACACTCATCAAAGCCAAATACAAAATATCAAGTTGACTTGTACATGGAACTTTATGAAAAAACTTTCCTTTTTCCCAATCTGCTTTTGCTTTGATTTAAGCGAAATTTTCTTTGGCTTGTGCAGAGAAATCTGTATCTAACCGAAACATCCGGTTGCTTTCATTTACTTGTTTATCACTTCATCTTTCTAGGGAAATTTTTTTTTTCTTGCTAGCATCATGTAAACCTTAAAGTAGTATGAATTGTTGGACAAAACAATCCAACAAGTCAACAAAAACTTTGCCCATCTAAGTAGAGAAATGCATACAGCCAAATACTAATGTTAACTCCTAGTATTATTATTAATATTAAAGCAAAAGCATCGTCCATCAAAGTCACCAACTCCAACTGTCTCTTATCACCAAAGTGTGATCACAAGGTTTTCGATAAAGTGTCGTGCCTTACTTGGTAAAATCGACCACTGTTGTCACTTTCAATATCTCTTTCACTCCTTTCTGTTAATGCCCAACCTTTTCGTTTCCTCCTATTTATCAACGCCTTATAGTCAAATTTTACAACTCAATTCTTATAACCTTCGATAATAAATGAATCATTATGTCTGCTCCACCATTTTTCGTGTCCACCATCTTTAGCGGGGCTTTCTTTCTGAATTTTCTTCAACCAAACCTTACTTTTCTCAGCGTTTTAGCCGCTGGTAGGCTACTTCGCTTGCATTTTTCTGGGCTGTTTCAAATAACTCGTTCTACTACGTACTTTGGTACCTTCACTTTTTCCTTTTTTTACTTTTTAATTTATGATAAGTGTTTGGCTTTTGGTGATTTCAGGATTGAATAAGGTACCAGGTTTATATGGGTTCAGGTGAGTAGCTACAAGCCTACAAGATTCTGAATTGGTATCTGGCGTTTTCCATGAGTTGTGGTTGCTTTAATTTGTTTGACTGGTTCGACTTCAACGGAAAGAATAGCCGTGCCCAGACACAAGGTCAAGGTAAGAATTTGAGGGTTGTAAACGCCTGCAAACGAAATGCCGCTCTGCTTGGTAGTGAAATTGTGTGAATTTGTGGTTTTGTTGTTTCTTTTGGTATTTCTTTGAAAATACTTATTACTGGCATTGGTTTTGGACCTTTGGTATATCTTTTGGTATATCTTTGAGTATCTGATCGATCAAAAACGTTGAAGAACAAAGAACTTTGAAAAAGTCAACATTGGGTTGCTTCATGAAATTCTCTAATGGTTCCTTGTATTATTCTCATTTGCTGTCAAATGGTTTGCTTTTAAATTTTCTATTGGATATGTCTGTATCATGTAGTAAGTACCTCAGAAAATTCTCATATGGTTTCTGTATTTGTGCACGGGTAGAGTTTGCCACCGACAATGTAAGGCTTTTTTCTTATAACTCGTTGAGATCAGCAACATCAGATTTCCGTCCATCAAACAGAATCGGTGGAGGTGGTTTTGGAGTTGTCTATAAGGTAAATAAAAATGGCCATTCTTTTCTATTCAGATGTTTCTACAGTAGCTGCTTGGCTGCTCCACTCTTTTGGAAGAGAGCATCCATGTCTGCTGGGTGTTTTTGCATGTCTCTATGTATGTGAGGGAGCAAGAGAGATACAAAAGCAGGTTTTTCTGGTTTTTGATATGAATGCTTGTTTCTGGTACTAATTAAGGCCATTTTAGAATTAGCAGAGAGAAACGCTACTTACAGCATTGTTTTGTGATTGCAGGGTGTTTTGAGAGATGGTACTCAGGTAGCCATTAAGACCCTCTCTGCAGAGTCTAAACAAGGGACTCGTGAGTTTGTGACAGAGATCGATATGATATCAAACATTCATCATCCGAACCTTGTTGAACTAATCGGCTGTTGTGTTGACGACAATCATCGGATCTTGGTTTATGAATATATGGAGAATAATAGCCTTGCCAGTGTTTTACTTGGTAACTGCTAAATCCTTTGCCTTAAATACTTGCTACAATGAATTAAGAACTATGGATTGGAGATACAGCACAAACACACATGTAAATGAGATAAGTCTATCCAATGCATTATACTAGAGAGAAAAAAACATAGATAGCTTTCAAGCTTTTAGGGTATTCTAACGTCCAGCAATTCCAATTTCAGGTTCAAAAAGTAAATATATAGCTCTGGATTGGCCTACAAGAGCTGCTATTTGCTTAGGTACAGCTTCTGGTGTTGCATTTCTTCATTATGAAGCTGTACCTCATATTGTCCACAGGGATATTAAAGCTAGTAATATACTTCTTGATGGAAATTTTCATCCTAAAATTGGGGATTTTGGGCTGGCTAAGCTTTTCCCAGACAATGTCACTCATGTCAGTACTCGAGTTGCCGGAACAATGTAAGCATGATTTTCATTGCATTTCATCCCTCGCAAGAGTTGCCTAAGCTATTTAACTATTTCAAAATTCATTGACGAAGATCTTGTTGTAAGTAAGATTTCTGAAGGTTTCATCATGACTCATAAATGATAAAACCATTTTTTTTAAACATCTGCAAATTATCTGTTTCAGACTTTCAGCGTTAGAAGCAGGAATAGGATCAAGATTTCCCTCATTTATTTGTTGATGATTCAGGAAGTGAATGTAAAAAGAAAAAAAAATGTAATTTTACGATGACATGTCTAAGCCATTGTGTTAGACTAAATACATGCAAGCATGAAATCTTCCACATTATATTCTCTCTTTGGCATCTCAATTATAGTCTTATATTTTCTCAGCGGATACTTGGCCCCAGAGTATGCCCTGTTAGGACAGCTAACGAAGAAAGCAGATGTATACAGCTTCGGGGTGCTCATACTTGAAATTGTTAGTGGAAGAAGTAGTAGTAAGGCAACCTTTGGAGTGGAATTGATGCTTCTGGTTGAATGGGTATCTTTCAAACCCTCGTTTCATCACTTTATCTTTTTTTTTTTTTTTCACTTTTTTGTTGAATTTCCGATCAGGCATGAGAACAGAAATAAACATGTTAACAAATGGATTTGAACTAGTTGGCCCAGTGAACTACTGATTGAAATTTGAAATTGCAATGTGTTGCAGACATGGAAACTTAAAGAAGAAGAAAGACTTCTAGATGTTGTTGATCCAGAACTGATTGAATATCCAGAAGATGAGGTGTTGCGGTTCATCAAGGTTGCCCTGTTTTGCACCCAAGCAGCTGCACATCAAAGACCCACTATGAAGCAAGTGGTGGAGATGCTTTCCAAAGATGTACACCTTAACGAGAAGCTGCTAAAATCATCTTCTTCTTTAAAGACCAAAGTCAAGCAATCAATGGATTCGTCTTCCTCGACCAACGTTGTTAGCTCTCACAGTATAACACAGTTGCTTCCTAGATGATGGCCATTCGCCGTTGTCTCTCGTCTTACTTACAGCAGTCCATAGCTGACCCTTTCGACTTTATTACGTTGAGAGTTTGTAAAATCATTGCCAGTCTTTTTTTTTTTTTTCTATGATTTGTGATTTTTTGTAATTAATGAGAAATTAATATATCCAAAATTGGTCATCCAAGTAGTAATTCTTCGCTCTCTTTTTTCTCGGGAAAATTTTACGATTTATTTTCTTTTGGCGGCGGTGGGCCAGGGGATTGTGCTCTCGCTCACAAGTATCTGATGTAAGATCACGGAGATCAAGCGGTAGAGAAGCGATGTCCGAAATCAAAACAACCCATATTCGATGTCACGTGTACAAAACGGTCCCACCGTCCCATCTCAAACACTTAAGAACTGAATCATGATTATCGCATCTGACGTTCGCATTTCTGATGGGCCGAAAAGAATCGGACCGTACATCCAGTTCGGTATTTTTGCAATTTTATCTAAACCCATGCCTTTTTAAAAGAGGACATCATTTTGCTTATAAATTCGGGAAGCCCGGCGAGACCGAGGATATAATAGAGCGGGAGAGGGAAGAAACAGAGAGGGAAAAGGATAATGAAGAAGTTCACTTCACGGGTTCTTCTTTAGCCCTAAAACCTGCGCACATTTACTATTTTACCGGCCATTATTCAAAATTTCTTCCTTGTTAGTATCGAATAGAAGTGGATTTTAATTTTTTTAATGAGTCGATTAGGGTTTAAATCATTGGTTTATCATGGAGACGTTTATTTGGGAGAACTGGACACTGTCCCTGTCTCGGACTCGAATTTCCAATTCCCAAACAACGAAATCCGAATCCACCACTTCTCACCTACCAGCGAACGATGCATTCCTCTTTCCATTCTCCATATGATTTCTTCATTTCCCGTTCGTTGCAAGCTCGAATCCTCTTCTCCAGTCGAACAACAGCGTTTGATTCACCTCCATTCGTCTTGCTTTTACGAATTCAAGGTTTCCTTGAATTTCTCTCGTTTTCTAAATATTTTAATTAATTAAATTAATTAGTTTTGACTTTTTTTTGTTAATTTCAGACGGCGGTGGTTTTGGTTGGAGATGAGGAGGTTCACTTAGTGGCAATGCCGAGTAAACGAAAGAAGTTTCCGTGCTTTTGGTGCTTTTGGGTTCGTACGGGACTGTACAATTCCTGCTTAGGGATGCTTAATTTGAGGTGTCTCGCTATTGTTTTCGATCTTGACGAAACGCTAATTGTTGCCAACACAATGAAGTCGTTTGAGGATAGAATCGAGGCTCTTAGGGGTTGGATTGCGCGGGAGACTGATCCAATTCGTCTTTCGGGTATGTCAGCTGAATTAAGAAGATATATAGATGATCGATTGCTGTTGAAGCAGTACACGGAGAGTGATTGTGTCGTTGATAATGGGAAAGTATTTAAAGTTCAGATGGAAGAGGTTCCTCCTTTGTCTGATGGCCATGAGAAAGTTCTTCGGCCCGTGATTAGATTGCAAGAGAGAAATATTGTTCTTACTCGTATCAATCCTGAGGTTAGAGAAACAATTTTTGACATGATGTATTTTGTTCATTTAGTTGTTTATATATCAGTGGATTTGTGTTTGTTATATGTTAATATCTACAAAGATTGTTAATTGAAACGTAATAACCATATTTCAACTGGATTTTATTGGTTGTTTTAGTCTTTTAGAAGTTAGGACAAAGAAGGTCCGCCCCTATGTGCCATTTTTAATGGTCAAAATATATCCGGATTTATGTCATAACTGAAGACGTAAGATTATCATGTTGAATTTATTGAGCTGATTGGCATTATGATAAGTACTTAATGTAACACATTTCTGCAGAAGATTGGATAAGTCTGTGGACTCTGTTTATGAATAGTTTTCTTTTTTCAGATTCGTGATACCAGTGTGCTTGTGAGGTTACGTCCTGCATGGGAGGAATTGAGAAGCTATTTGACTGCAAAAGGACGAAAGCGCTTTGAAGTATATGTTTGTACTATGGCTGAAAGAGATTATGCATTAGAGATGTGGAGGCTTCTTGATCCAGAGGCACACTTGATAGGATTAAAGCAACTACTGGACCGAGTCATTTGTGTCAAATCTGGCAAGTCTTTGTAGCAATTTTAAATATCTTCTTTTTAAATTTTTTTTAGCATATTTGGAAACTGAGGCTCCAAACAATGAACCTGTAGTAGTAGGTAGTCTCTCTTTCTTGCTGGTACCCCCACCTTGCCATCTACTTGCGCAAATTTTAATGTCCTTTTGACTTCTAATGATTTTTCAGGTTCTAGGAAATCTTTGCTAAATGTGTTCCGGGATGGCAAGTGCCATCCACAGATGGCAATGGTAATTGATGACCGTTTAAAGGTCTGGGAGGAAAAGGATCAACCTCGAGTTCATGTAGTTCCCGCGTTTGCTCCATATTATGCTCCTCAAGCAGAGGTATCTGTTATTCCTGTTTGTGAGCTGCTTATTGAGAATTTAATATATGATTTTCTTTTTCTGATTTTTTTTTTCATTTTTGCAAATCTTCTCCTCCTTTGTTAGACTGCAAATGCAGTTCCAGTCCTCTGTGTGGCAAGAAATGTTGCATGCAATGCCAGGGGTTTGTTTTTCAAGTAAGCCATTAGTTTTGTGCGGTCAAATCTTTGTAGATGGCTATCCATCATCATCATCCTCTCATGTTTGCATTTCTAATTTCTGACGGTACTTTTTATTCAGAGAGTTTGATGATAATGTATTACGGAAAATATCTGAAGTTTTTTATGAAGATGAGGTGGTAAATCTGCCTCTTGCCCCTGATGTCAGCAGCTATTTGATGACAGAGGTACAATGTATGATGATTAATTGAGAGAAACTTTGAATTCCCAATTGTATTTCAAGTGTTCAATTGTCACTAATTTGCAGGAAGCTGGTTTTGCTCCAAATGGGAATAATGGCGCTCCAATCATTGAAGGAATGAATGGAGTTGAAGTTGAGCGGAGAATGAACCAATCAGTAAGTTTGGGTTTTTCATGGTGAATGAATATAAATTTATGCCACAGCCTTGGTCGGTTGGGATGAAATTTTAAATGAATGCATGCCTTAAAAAAAATTATGATAAACCATACATGTGATGATGTTACGTTGCAATTTGTCTTTTGGATATAGTTATTCTTTTCAGGTGCTTCTATTCACGTGCATTGCCATTTTGGATTTTTGATTACTTTGAAATGTTTTTTCCTTAATTTTCATTATTATGATATCTATCATTTATTCAGGAGGAGAAGCATGTTTTGGACTCTTCCACTCATCCACTAACAATTAGCCCTGAGTTGAGATCTGAAAGCTCTCAGCCACCTGTTACAAATGTCGTTGGTCCTGCATCTTCAATAGCACCATTGCCTTCTCAGAGTAGGGTTCCCATTTTAATATTTTTTATTGTGAATAGAAGGCATGAGTTACTGGGTTAGAGTGTGTTTGACTTATTTTTTTGTTCTTAACTGCTTCTTAGAACCTAGTTTACTTGGGGCTCCTGGTCTGCTTTCAAATCCTACGTCGCTTGGAGCTTCTGTAAGAAGGGATAACAATAATAGCGATAGTGATCATGACATGAAGAGAAGAGTGGTTGCCACAAAACAGAGTTTAGACTTAAGGAATCAGAGCTCAGTCCAACCTCAACTCCTACCTAAATTACCAGTACAGACATCATCATCACTACTGCCTCAGGGAGGTTGGTTGGTGGAAGAAGACATCAATGAAGCACATCAAAACGATCGATCATCAGGCTCTGCACAAGGATCTGATGCAACAAAATCTGATAAAGTGCGAGGTTATCATAACCCATTTTCGCATACTGCACCAGTCTCTGTCTCCACTGGTTTACCATCACATGCATCCCAAGTGAAGGCTGAAGAGGTTTGTTCAAATTACTTTGGATTTATCTCATGTCCTTTTTGTGTATCATAAATTGTATCTTGTTTTATCTGTATACTTCAGGCATGTACCGGACTTGATACACCAAAACAGAATGTTCTGCCTACAGCTCATGTATCAGGTTTGTGAGGCTATTACTCTTACTCCATCTGTTTTATGTCAGGCAGTTGTTGAATGATATTGATATGCTATTGAAAGCAGGCTTTTGGTCCTGTGAATCTATTACTTTGTAAAATAGTTCAAATATTTAATAATCAGAAAATGCTACGCATGGCAGATAAGTTATGCAGTATAACTGTCGAAGGTAAATATGCTTGGTTAAAGTGTAATTTATAAATACACATACTATTTTTTTTTTTTTTTTTTTAAAAAAGCTCTCTAGAAAGACTAAAGCACCAAGGTTTGTAAATGCACATCCATTGTTATTATAATTTGGAGTAAAAACTGTTTCAAATGACTGGTTCCTAGCTTCAATATATGATGGTTTGAATTCTCTTGTAGAGATTGGTGGAACTCATAATCATATGGCTCCTATTAGCAGAGAATTACAGTCTGAAGGTGGAAAAATGAATCTTCTACCCTCCCATTTGTCAATAGGTGTTCTACAAGAAATTGGACGAAGATGTGGTTCAAAGGTACCATTACTTTAAGGATTAGGATCCCCTCCATTATTTTTCTACCTATTGCTGTCCAAGACAACTTTAATCACGATTCATAAGTATGATTGTCACAATTTATAGATGGGTCCCATATATGTGAATGGTGCTGATGAGTGTATTTTATTGAAAAGTTATCAAGAAAAATGTAATGGAGGGTAGCCCTGCCCTTACTTTAGGTGCAAGTTTAGTTATACTTAAGCTTTATTCCCTTGCTTAATCAATTTATTGTTTTCTAAATTTGTACGCTGCAGGTTGAGTTCAGGTCTGTAGTAAGCACCAGTAAGGATTTGCAATTTTCTGTTGAGGTCAGTGTAAGATGTATTTCCTTGCTAGTTATCCATGAATTTCTTTGGAATTGATCTGAGTTTTGTGTCTTCTAATATTGTGAAAATGCTTTGTTTTTTTTTTTTCCTCCATTAATGCTCTTTGTTCCCTCATTTCCTTTTCCCTCTCTGATTGTACTTTGTGAATATGTTTTATGACTTTTGAGAAAGCAGCTCATTTTTCTGGCTTATTTTATTTAGGTTTTATTCACTGGCGAGAAGATTGGTGTTGGAATGGGCAAGACCAGGAGGGATGCTCAGCAGCAAGCTGCTGAGCTTGCTCTTCATAATTTAGCAGGTGAGTTTATTCATGGTTATTTTCTTGCTGTACTTGTAATTATAGGAGTTTGTTTGTTTCAAGACTGAAAGTATGCACCTTGATTCGCATATGATTGGGAATATGGTCGTTGTGTTATAAGAGGATTCATTTTGTAACTTTTTCAACGGTTCAATGAATTGTTTCTCCATAATATTTGAGTTTTATTTAGTTGCAATGAAAAGAGTTGAAATTTTTAGTTGCTTTTTGGAGCCTTTTTGGGCTATGGATATAGATATTTACATGCATCATACTTGCTGAGTAATATGCTTTTGCTATAATAACGGTGCATCATTTAGATTATAAAGATTTTCTTTCTCTTCTTCTGGTTGTTTCTGTTTTTCTCAACTATGACATCAAGCAAAGGTGCAGGAAGGAACTACTGACTATTTTTATACATGGCTTCTCAGAAAAATATGTGGCATATATAGGGCCTCGTTTGGGAGCTGTGGATAGAGATTTCAATAATCTTTCTCTTGGAACTGAAAATGGATTTTTGTGGGACGTGAATCCTGCATCAAATGAAGCACTAAGAGAAGATGGGTTATCTAAAGATAATACTTCTGAGGTGGGCATTCCTGATGGTGCTTTCAGTACTTGATTTGATTTCTTTGTTAAAAAATGGTGATGCTTGGATTAAGGGTATCTGGGCAAAAAATTTCCAAGGTAGTGGTTATCTGGGGCGAAACCTTTCCTCTTTGTATTTTGCATTGCTCCAAGGTGTGAGAGCTAAAACACTGAAGGAGAGTGGACTGGCTTCATGTCTGCTACTGCTGCCTTAACTGGCTCACTTTATCCTTGTAAGAGGTAAGGACTTGGTGTCAGTCCTTGGTTTCTAACCATTATCCAAGTACTCCGGATACAATTATTTCAGCTATTTATTCCCTCTCTTCAAAGTTGATATCCTGGACATAATTTTGCTAAATGTGAATTCTCTGTTGATATCCTATTAATGAGTTTTTCAGGCAAAATGAGTTGATTTATGTACTTTACTTGGAGAATGTTTATTTCATGTCTGATTTTGCTTACTTGTTACCTGATAATGAATTGTTATGAGCAAACCTTATTAATGAGTTTGTCAAATAAAATGAATTGATTTATGTATTTACTTGGAGAATGTTTATTTCATGTCCGATTTTGCTTGGGGCAGGATTTGAGGACTAAGTTTCTTAACACTTGAATCAGATTTTAAATGGCGTCATAATAATTATTATTATTTTCCTGAATGATCAGGAGCTGTTGCATTTAGTGATTTTAACTGGCATAGATAACCACGTGTTTAATTGATGACTAAATTTCAGGCTGCTGAAGTTAAGCCTGGGAGTAATTCATCCGGTCTAGCAAATCAACCAGTGCAAAAGCGTGCCAATTCACCAAGGTAACATAAAGAAGGGGCTGAGGTCAAGGGGTTTAGAAAGCAGGACATAGGATCTCCTTTTGTCTCTTGTCTTGGGATGACGTATTTAGGCCCTTACCCATGAAATTTTATGGAATGTAAGACTTACTGACAGAGTCCTGACTGAGTTCTATCTAATTGAGTGTCTTTTTAATTACATTTCCCATATGGCATTCTTACTCGTAGAACCTTTTATTTTTGGGTATTTTTGGTCCATATCTCATGGTTTGCATGGCTTTTAAATCATGGAGATTCATTTTCCTTTTTCTTGTGAGCAAGGTTTTGTGGTATTGGACAATTTATTTGCATTTTTATGTACGGTTAGGACTGCTATTGCAAAGGTTAATCAGACTGTGACGTGGTATTATTGTGGAAAATTCTTTGTTTCTCGCCTATCAATCACCAACCTGGACTCACTTTTGAATGGAATTTTTCGAAATCCAAAAGTGCTGTCTTTTCTTACCTTACTAGCTTCTATCTCAGAGTTCTTAGTATCAAAGGATGGGGAATTGTTTTTGAGCTTTAATTCTTTAGGGAATGGATGTTTTACTCCCTCACTTTTGTTTTTTCTGTTTCTCAGATTGTCGGAGTCTATGCCGAGCAAACGATCAAAGGAGTTCTGCGTAGATTAAGAAATCTATCATCCTCACGGCAACCGAAAAACGAGCATCCTGCTTCATGAAGAGTCTTGAGAGCGTTTTGAGACGACAATACATGAATTTAGCATGCCAGATGTGCAGAGATTCCAACCTTTTCAGGGTTAGAGTTTTAATTACTAATGCTGAGGTGAACAGATCTCTTCTTCAGTTTTTGGTTCTTCTGGAAATGTGGCAATCTTTTATATATATATTTTGGTCATTTTGCCCTGTCATTTCCTGCATTGTGTGTGATCAAAGGCAGAGCTTGTCCCCAGATCTCGTAATCGAGAGATTATCTTAGCTTTTGGATGTCAGTGTTCAATCATCAACACAAGTCTCTTTCACCAAATCCAACGATTAAAATTTTTCCTGTGCAAGAATCATCCATTAATCGTTTTATCTCTTGCTTGCATTATGCATTTGCGAATATATTTGGCATTAGCAGACGTGATGTATTCTATTATATACCATTCTTGTCAAGAAGAAATTTCAAATTTATCATTCATATTCTTGCACGAGATTTATGCAGAATTATCTCAATTCATTTTCAATTATTTGTTTATATATATATATATATATATATATATATATATATATATAATGTTCGCATATAAGTAACATGTAACTAACAAAAATGTGATAATTAAGATCTATTCATCAGTTGACGGTTAATAAAATTTAAGTTAATAATCAATTGGAGAAAATTTTTAAGTTCCAGTCAATTTATCGGGTACCGTATAGATATCGACTCTAAAAGCTCCGTACATCTATCTAGGTGTAGGCAAAATTAAGCACGCTTGAGAATACTAATGTATAATATCGTTTGAGAATAAGAAAATACAACAGTTAATACCAATATCCTTTTTTTATCGGTGTAATTAAAAATATTACATCTGGTAGGGGATAAATTTAATGACTTCGATGACTTTGATATCAAGCAATTTGTTCACAACAATAGCCATATGCATCCGCTGGCCTGGCTCTGTGACAGCACAGGAGAGTCCAATTTTCCTCATCGAAACCAAGCATTCGTGTATTACCCTTGTGGCTTTAGCTTGAGAATCCTGGTTTCCGATTAATGCTTTCTCTTCTACATAATCCTCTCTGTTTTCTCTGTCCTTGTTGTGGACATTTTCTCCTTCAGAAAGCATTGATAGGTCAACAACCTCCATGACATGTTCAGGCAAAGCAATGTCAACGAACTTACAAATGCCGAAATCTTCTTCAAAGCCGCCGTCAGTTGGCCTTTTCCCTGTAATCATCTCCAGTAATAGAATTCCATAACTGTAAATATCTCCATATATGGAAACTTGGCCGCCCGTGCCATACTCTGCAAATTGTAATAGACTAGAATTAGCCATCTTTGTATTTATGTACAAAACAAACATTTTTCAACAGAGGAAATTGCTTTTGTTGTTTAAAGGCAATTTAGGATTTGAAAATTGAAAATTTGCTTTCACCTATGATTATTTGATTTATTCTTGTACAAACTGTTAATCATATGAAGAGTGATCCATCAAAATGATAATCATACCTGGAGGAATGTACCCTATGGTACCCTTTAGCCTGACTGACGGGGCTTGATTCCTGGAGTCATTACTCGATGAATCAAAGATGAACCTTGCCAATCCAAAGTCTCCAGCATGTGCAGTCATACTTTCATCAAGAAATACATTGCTCGGCTTTAGATCACAATGAACAATCGGCGTGTCACAGTACCGATGTAGATAATCCAAAGCAGAGGCAACATCAATGGTTATATTTAGTCTCTGGACAAGGCTCAGCTTCATGCTTCCATGCTGCTCATTAGCTCCAGCATGCAGCCACTGATCTATATTTCCATTAGGCATAAACTCATATACAAGAGCTTTGAAGTCATTTCCTTGATGAACAACAGTAGAGCAGGCACTTTTGATCTAGAGGAGGTTACGATGTTGCACACTTCTCAAGGCATTGCATTCATCCAAAAAACTCCTGGATGCTCCTTGCTGTTGAAGGTTTAATACCTTAATCGCAACAAATGTTCCATCATCGGGGATGATTCCTTTATATACGTTACCAAAGCTACCCGAACCAATCAAATTTTCTTCAGAGAAGCCATTAGTTGATTTAAGATCAGAGTAAGACATACCGAGTTGGCATTCCTTAGAGGATGATGTACTGGATTGACTTTTCAAGTTTCTTACTAGATAATATGAAGACAAGGAACAAAAGAGAACAAAAAATATGACTGCACTTGTTATAGAGATTACTGTCCTCAAGGCAAGACGTCTTCCTGGAGTTTTTCTATTGCATTTAGGTAAATGCAAGTCCTGGACACCGCCACAGAGCCTATTGTTTCCAGCAATGGAGAAAGCACTTGCATTCGCAAAGATGCCTGATTGCGATACTTCTCCCTCAAAATCATTATAAGAGAGATTGAGATGCCTGAGAGATGAAATGTTCCTGAGAAAGTCTGGAATTTGACCGGACAGATTGTTGCGGGAAAGATCTATTTCTTCTAGACCTCTTAAAGACTTAAGAGATGAAGGAATTTTCCCTTCAAATGCATTGCTTTCCAAATAGAGGCCTGCTAAACTCGTACAACTAGCAAGGCCGCTAGGAATTTCACCTGAAAGTCTATTCTCTGCTAAATCTAACTCCGCAAGATTGTTCAAGTTACCGACTTCAACTGGAATTGAGCCACTCAAAGAGTTATTAGACATGGACAAAGAAATTGAAAGTGAAGAAAGAGCCACAATCTCTCTAGGTATGCTGCCACAGAGATTATTAATAGAAAAATTCAGTACAAGCAAATTTTGGCAGTTTCCCAGGCTTGGAGGTATACTTCCTTCAAGTCTATTCTCTCCCATAAAAAGCCTAGTTAATGCATTTAAATTTCCAAGTGAAAATGGTATCGATCCTGAAAATCTATTAAACTCCAAGTTCAGTCCCACTAGCTTTTGAAGCTTCCCAACAACATCAGGTATTGTACCACTTAACTGGTTACCTTCCAGTCCTAGAGAGTACAAATTAACAAGGTTTCCAATCCAGGAGGGATGCTTCCATAAATCAGATTCCTTCCTATGGTAAAAATCTCCAACTTGTCTGAAAGGTTGGCTATGGAGCGTGGCAGTTCTCCTTCAAAACGATTTCCAGCAAGACCTAATACTTCTAGAGTAGAAATATTAGTCAAGAAATTAAAGAAGCTTAGCTCACCACTTTTCCCTGTTCCAAGTTTGTTATCATCAAAATTCAGTCTAATTAAATCTCCAAGCCTTCCAAGATTTTCAGATATGGTCCCAGTAAGGCCATTTTCAGCAAAATCAATTACCTGGAGTTTGGAAGCATTTGACAATGATACTGGGATCGATCCGGTAAAATTGTTAACACCACCAGCAAATATTTCTAAATTAGGAAGAGTTCGGCCGACATTTGGTGGTAGATGTCCGTGCAACTGGTTTTGAGCGACAGAAAAGCAGTATATGGAAGAAATATTATAAATCGTAGAAGGAACGGTACCATACAGATAATTTCCATAGAGTTGAAAAAATCCCAAGCCCGATAGCTTGCCAAGTTCATCAGGTATGGTTCCTTGTAAATAATTTACTGCTAACGAAAGACCATAAAGAGAAGAAATGTTACCTATCCAAGTTGGGATGATTCCCGTAATGTTGTTGCCTCCTAGTTCCAGAATTCTCAACTTTGACAATGAGGCAAGTTGGTTTGGAATTTGCCCAATAAACCCATTGTCAGCAAGACCAAGTGTTTTAAGTTCTGAACAAATGAGTTAGATTGGTAGGAATTTTTCCACCGAAGGAATTGAATGTCAAATTGAGATGCTGCAGGTGCAATAGACGACCGATTTCTTGAGGAATTTCACCATGAAAGCTATTATTTTTGAGGTTGATTCCAGTGAGGAATGTAAGGTTGCCAATGGAAGGTGGTATGGCGCCGACTAACTTTTGACCCTCTAGGTTCAGAATTACTACTCTTCCATTTGATGGGCTGCATGTGACACCAATCCAGCCGCAAAAATGAACAGACTTGTTCCATGAGGCCATGACTTGAAGAGGATCCTGAGTTACCGGACTTTTGAAATCAAGCAAAGCAACTCCATCAGGTTCATTGGCAGAAGCATGTATTGCTGCAGATTCCAGACGTAAAGTCATCCAAAAAGGCAAAATCCCCCGGAAGCAAAATGAGAACAAACTTCCAGAATTCAAAAAAGTGTGCTTCATACTTTTGGTAATAGCTGCAAGTCCTAGGGGAAAAAAAATAACAGAAGGCAATACGAACATAATTGCACATGGAAGATAAAAGGACAAACAAAACAGAAAGAAACTCATTAAAGGACCTTATTTTCATGAAAAATACCTGAAGATGTAGAAGTTTAACTACCAACCGAAATGGTCCAGGTTATCAATATGATTTGACTTTTGCTGCAACTGAGAGGTTGAAGGGAGTGTAAAAGAACAGAACAGAAATGAAGAGGAACGGTTGAAGAAACAAGCTCTTAGTAGTTGGGCTGTAACACTTCATTCAAATATATTTAATGCACATCATTTGGTTGAGCTATATAACTGCCTAAGACCAAAAAAAAAAAAAGGGAAAATCTCTTTATTGCTTTTGTAGCTGATTAGAACCAGAGAATAGAATAGCTGAAATGTTTGGCCAGTAATAAAGAACCATAAATTCACAATTGAAAATTTGTTCAAGCCCTGCTTTTGCTTGATAATGACCAAGAATTTCACTGTCATGGAACTCATGTTTCCAGGTCACAAGAAGCTACGTTTTTACACAGTCCTGTTGAACTCGATTATTTTATCAAGTCTTGAGTTATATGATTAGATTTTTTTTTTTTTTTTTGGAAGGCCTTCACCTCAAAATTTAAGGCGTTATCTCTAGTGGCTTAATTTATATTGATTCGGAAACGGGGCATTAAACATGGATTAGATCTGATCCCAAGTAAAAAGAAACTTGGATCAGTAAATGCTTTACATATCCTCTTAAGATTTTCCCATTTCGTTCTCAACAAGTAAATGTAATAAAGGCTTGTAACTGTGCCTATTTGAGTTCAGCTAGCATGATTGATTGATCTAATCAAACAGAGCTTGTTGCAGGCTTCTATTTTACTCACAAAATTTTGTGTTTATCATAAAATTTTATCGTACTAAATATTACTCTCTGATCTATAAAATTATACTACTGCTGGTAAAAAGGGTCCTGTTGATTTTGTTGATACAGGTAAAACCTTTTTTTTTCTTTTCTATTTAATTTGGTAAAGTTAATGATTACCCACCGATTCCGTGCTTGAAGATTGTCAATTCATTTATTATCACTGCGGTGTGCGTTTTGGTTAGCATTGCATTCAAATATATGTACATCAGTTTGTTCAACTATACAACTGCCGAAGACGAAAAACCTCGTCATTACTTTTGTAGCGAATTTAAGGTCAGACAATAGAATACTTGAAATATTTGGCCAGTAATAAAGAACATTTAATATATGATGCTTCAAACTTGAAAATTTTGTTCAAGCTAGGAATCGCTTGATAATAACCAAGAATGTCACTTTCATGGAACTTGTGTTTCTAGCGTCACGCAGTGCCTTCCACTCTAAGAGGCACGAGACCCATAGTCTTCGCTCAAGTCCCTGGACTCAACTTCAGGCTTGGAACGGGCAGACTAGACGTTAGCCACAAAGGATCCTACAACATGGGTGACGCCAACGTCCCATCACCTCAATGCCCCACTCGCATCACAAGCTTGTATACGTTAGCTCGACCAGAGGTTAGGTGTTCGAGTCCGTGTCCTCTAGTGCTGTAATAGTGGTTTTATTTATAAAATGTCTGATTTAGCGGAAAAAAAAACTCATCTTTCCAGGTTGCAAGAAACAATTTTTACAGTCCTGTTGAATGCGGTCATTTTATCAAGTCTTGAGTTAACATTTGCTGCCATTGTGCCTAGTTGAGTTCAGCTAGCATGATTAATTGATCTAATCAAACAGAACCCATTTGCAGGCTTCTATTTTTACTAACAAATTTTTGTGTTCATCATAAAATTTAATCGTATTAAATATTGCTATCTGATCGATAAAATTATACTACTGTGGGTAGAAGGTCCTGTTGATTCGGTTGAGACAGGTAATACCTTCATTCTCTTTCATATTTAATTTGATAAAATTAATGATTAACTACCGATTCCCTGCTTGAAGATTGTCGATTCATTTGTTAGCATTGCAGTGTAGGTATTGGTTAGCAAAGGTTTCACCAGATAATAGCTTGCTTTAGCAATGGCATCTTGCTGCTAGAAATTATGCAGAGAAACAATACTGCAAAAATAAAATAATACGGTAACAGAATCAGAAAAATTAAAGATACTGCTATAAACGAAAGCAGAAACTATACTAAAATTAAACTTCGAAATTGATATGAATTACTAAAGATGATGTAATCAAGATTAAATTGATTGAATCAAAATTCAAAAAATCTAATTTTAAGATAATTATTGTCCTTCTCTCACGTCCTTAATAATTTTATAGAATTCGTCTTTTAGATTTTCTCAATCACATCATAAATTGAAAGAATTATCAATCGCC
>JBBYHM010000001.1:182827-196979 GCA_038381775.1 Adansonia rubrostipa | reverse complement strand
TCAAATTTAAACTTTGTACATCGCTCGAACGTATCAAATTAAGCTCCTGATAGAGACAAATATTCTGATATATATTATAAATTTGTTCTCGTTTCAGGTATTTTGTGAGGAAGAGCTCATTGAAGCAATTGATAAGGCAACAGGAGCCAAGAAGGACTGCTTGTGCTTCATTGAGGTGATAGTTCACAAGGATGATACTAGCAAAGAGCTGTTGGAGTGGGGCTCTAGGGTCTCTGCTGCCAATAGCCGACCCCCAAATCCTCAGTAATTTCTTGCGCTGCCTTCAGCATGGGATGCTATTAGCTTTTAATCTTTTAAGATCATTAAAATTTCTCGTATAACTGTATGGATGCTGAGTTAAATCTGTCTTTTCAATATTTTGCAAAATCTGCGGAGTGCTTGCTGATTTTGTGTACATTCACTTTCAATTTCATTTCTGGTAATGAATGTTTTGATTTCATTTTTCTTTTTCTTTTGTTAATTTGATTATAAGTCGAGAGCGACAGAAAGAGCTCAAATTTGACACAAAAGAAGGGACCAGCTGACATGATAAAGACGAAAAGGCGATAGAAACATGTACGTACGGTTGCTTAACCTGCTTACCGAAATATCTGATAGAATGACCCACCAAAAATGCCGCAATAACATATTTTTTAAGCTAATCCTAGCTTGAAAGGTAATTCCATGAGATCACAAACGGCTGAATCGGTGGTGCATTAGAATTTAAAAGTGTCAAGAGGATATGACTTGCCTTCTTTCGAAGCAGATACATATTTTTTTAACGTTGGGAGTGAAGAAAACTGAGTACATGGATCATATCGAAAGATTACAAAGCTCTGGGTCCAATGAATATAATATGTTCCAATATACAATCAAATTGTGGTCTCTTATTCGTACAAAACGACAGAGGCCTGACGATGATATTTCATTCACGTACAGATGCCGGTTGTTAAGCAAAAGAACCAAACTGGCCAAGGAAAATATTCCAACAAAAAAATTGACTTTTCTTAGACTTGACTTTTGCCGTATAATATCTGCCGTGTAAAATATACTATGAGAATTATGCTTATATTGACTCCTGTTTTGACCATATCCTGGTGTCTACGTTTCCACCGAAAGAAGAAAAAATTTTCTAGTCCAGCTATAGTTACCATTCCAGTAGAAATTAAGTCCCAACCCCTTGGAGTCGAGTCACTTTAGTTTATCAGCAAAAGGTTCTTTTGACATGCATTGGTTCTCAATTCAAGTCTCCATCGAATTGAAGTAGTCGAACATGATTTAAATCCCATAACACTAGAAGAATCAGTGCTAGCCTAGCATACTTTAGTAATCCAAATAATAGACGTTTATTTTATGTCATTGCGGCTTCATTGAGGGCTTTAACACCAATATGGATATTTATCACCATTAACATAACATAACATGCGTCTAATCCTATGCTTAACCAAATCTACTGAGATTAGCAACAGTTAACATGGATTAGCGAGAGAGAACCCCTTTTTGAAGCTTCCCCATCCCCACTTGCTCTTCATAACTTTGCAAAAAGAGGAATTAATCACAGGCAGTTTTTTTCTGGGAGGCTAATAAGGTGAGTAATAGTTTGATAATTTTGCTAGTGTTTTCCATTGTATCTACAGCAATAGTTCTGGGAAGCATGTTCTAATCTATAAACACCTATGGGTCACAGCCAGAGTTACATTGGGCAGAGGGACTAGACGACCATTTTTCTGTAGAGCAGCAGGAAAGGAGCTTGGCAGTTATCACATTATTATTATAAAGCAGGTATCACATATATTCATCATCACAGGGGATAAGAATACTTTCAGAAGTAACTATGCATGTTATTTTAACAAGTTGTAAAATCCTCAAGACTGTTTAAAATCAAATTAGACATATCAGAACTCAAGCTCTAAAAAAGTTACATTTCATTAAACACGTGGACATTAACGATATTTCTTAAGGATAAAAAAGTCTAAGGACATATGGGTTCCTATGCCAGGAAACCTGAAGAACTTCAAAAAACTGGCAGGTTCCACCGTCTAGAAATTTCAAGCATCTTATTTACCCAACAGTCGTGTGGACGTCGGACATACAAGTCATACATACATACATACATAAATTCATACGAAAGGCTTACCAGTTGGCGGCTTTAGCTATTACTTTGCAGCGGAAACCTCCCTTCGTAATCGTATACCGAGGAATTATATCTCATAGTCATACAAATTAAAGCGAAAAACTTTTGGAGTCGATGTTCTTTTTGCTTTGTGCAGCCTCAGCCCTAACCTAGAACAAAATATTTGGTCCGTGAGTCAAGTCCACTAAAACAAGACTGGCATTATCAAAGATTATCCATAAATTGAATTCCTTTACTTCCTCAAGAACAATATTATTAGATCCCTTTAATCCTATGATATAACCCACACAGTTCCATCGGCTCTCTGTTTGGTTACTGGGAAATGGGCTTTTTTCGTGTCAAGGCCCAACCTAAGGCCTCAATTTGTGAGGGAAACCCAAAAAGAACCAAAAAAAAAAATTACATCTTATGGACGACACTTATGAAGTGACTGAAACTAAAAACATTGCATAAATGAAACTAAAAAATGATTTTTCCATTACTTGCTGTTATGATATTATTTTTATTATCTTAATTTCCTTTTTACTACTAGACCTCATATTCTGAATATGTTTTCAGGCGGCATTTGAACACTATTTTAAAGTGGTAGAATCTTTGTTGTTTGCAAAAATTAAAATCAACAAACAATCACACAATCAATAAAATTTTCAGATCAAAACATTTTTTTTTATAATTTCAATTTTTTATTTTTTAAAAAATTCATTTCTCTTAAAAAATAAAAAAAAAATTACATCATTTTTATTATTTAAAAAAAATCCAAATTGAAATCTATTTTCTTTTCTAAAAATCAAATCTTATTTAAAAAAATTAGTCATTAACATAGAAAAAATTGAATTTGGGCAAAAACTATGGTGGGGATTACTAAATGTCTGAAAGTCAATAATGATGAGATCTGTCAGTTGTCACTTAGTGAATGTTTTTAACCTCACACACACATATATATATATATATATAATATGTACATATTTCACATTGTCAACGTTTCTCTCTTTAAGGAAAAAAAATGGTTAGGCAACGCAGAAAATGTGGAATTGGGGCAGTAATGTCAACATCTGCTTTGTGTGTAACGAGGTGAAATCATGTGAACCATAATTTTATCACAACGTTTGTTTAATGTTAGAGGGATAATTTTCTGGCCTACTGGGGGAGAATTGGAGCAACGCTCCAAAATAAAATTCTTTTGTTTTGTTTTTTTCCTTTCTCTTTCATTTTTGTTAGACCCAAGAACCTTTATTTAATTGCCGCAGTAATTGCATGTCCTCTCGATCAGTAGTTGAGCTGTTTCTTTCAGTAGTTGGTTATTTGCTTATATTAATGTCAGGCTGGTTAGGTTAGGCAGGACAACGACCTGAAAATTGTCACAATTGACACCAATCGGATAAATGAGGCCTGAGCGAGGGACGGAAACCCAAATGATAGTACTTGGTTTACAGTAAGTTTTTAACCTACTCTTTGCTTTCCCTGCTGCATAAAAGAATCAATCATAAAGAGGTTTAAAAAAACAAAAACCAAAAAAATTAAGATTAGCAATCATCAGTGAAGTGTACACTATAGCATTAGTTATAGAATACTAATCAACCAATGAATCTGTATGCTGATAGTAAATGTAGTAGCATTATTGAGACAGGCAGAGATAAAGATGAAAAGTCTTGAGAAATGTCTTGTTTAATATACTAAAAGATAAACGAATGAAGCTGTTCATAAATTCATTTATTTTAATTTAATTTATCATGAGAATATATATAGATTAAAAAAATATTTTAATTATATTCAACAAACTACATTGATTAAATATAGTAGCATTATTGGATTATTAAATAAAATAAAATAAAAAGAGTCAAATCCTGAATTCCTAATGAGAAGAGTAAGTACAGCAATCACATGGAATGATCTCTTTCATATGATTTTGTTCGGGTTTTTTGACGCAGGAGCCCTCCAATAATATCCTTCCACGTGAAAGGAGTGCAACAGCAAAGTCTCAGCCTACAAGAGAACAAATTGATCTGAGGCATTCGCAACTGAGAAAGGGAAGAAATAACCCAAGTGTGAATGAGGCTTGGTTGGTCTAATTACATTAATTTAATTTAAGGGTGGGCCAGCAGCAGGCAGCAACTAGCAATCAAAAGTCTTTGGTTTGATTTTTCAAAAATTAGCTAAAACTTCAAAAACAAGATGCTGCAGCGCTGCCTACCTTCACCCAAAGTCTTGATAATATTAAATAATGCTTAAAGAATAGCCGACAAATGAAAACGCGTCCTCTATCATACAATTAACAAAAAATGCGCAAAAACGCGGTTTTACTTTTGACGGTTCTTTCTTTGCTGACCCTCCCCATGCCATCCCATCCTTAGCCCCTACCCCTTGTTTCTCCTTTCCTATTCAACATTTTTGGTTGCCATCCAGGGCCAAAAGGAGTGGCTATTTGGTCCGCCACCACTAGCGTAGGATATGCTAAAAGCTCATGCTCTTGGGCCTGCACCTTCCTCAACCTACTATCGTTCCTATCTTCTTCATTGTAGTTGTATGGATATCTCTCCTTACAGTTAGTCACAAATGAGGATTTCACCCTTTTCATTGATTTTCTTGAATTCATTTGTAGTAGCAGCTTTCTTAAACATCAATATAGCTCTGGTTTCTGGCCAATGTCAAAGCGATCAGAGACAGTTGTTGCTCGAGTTGAAAAGCAGCTTCAATTCTACTTCATTAGGAAACCTTGTGGAGTGGAATCAAAACACGGATTGCTGTTTTTGGGATGGTGTAACTTGCAATGCTACTGGTCGGGTCATTGGCCTTAACTTGAGTAACCAATCACTTTCGGGTGCAATAGACGATTCAAGTAGTCTCTTCCGTTTTGAACATCTCCAGCAACTCAATTTGGCTTATAACAGCTTCATGCCCGCTTTTCCTTCTGGGTTTGATAAGTTGGGGAATTTGAGTTACCTTAATTTGTCAAATGCCGGCTTTACGGGGCAAATTCCAGCTGCAATTTCGCGGATGACAAGCTTGGTTACACTCGATTTATCTGTAAGCTCACTTCTTGGAAGATCATTGAAACTTGAGATGCCAAACCTAGAGATGCTTGTTCGAAATCTCACAAAACTAAAATTCCTTCATCTTGATGGCGTCAATATTACAGCAAGGGGAAATGAGTGGTGCCAGGCCGTATCGCCTCTGACCAATTTGCAAGTGTTGAGCATGTCCAACTGTTATCTTTCAGGACCTATAAATTCTTCACTTTTCAAGCTCCGATCTCTGTCGGAAATTCGCTTGGACAACAACAATTTGTCTGCTTCAGTTCCACGATTCTTTGCAGGATTCCCAAATTTGACATCCCTTCGTCTTAGTACCAGTGGCTTGAGTGGAAGACTCCCGGAAGAAGTTCTCCAAATGACTACATTACGGATTCTTGATTTGTCAAATAACCAATTACTCGAAGGCTCGTTTCAAAAGTTCCCTGTGAATGCTTCTCTTCAAACACTGGCACTTAGTGGCACAAAGTTAGGGGGGCAAGTACCAGAATCTATTGGTAACCTTGTACACTTGACAAGAATAGAGCTTGCGAATTGCAACTTCAGTGGACCAATACCCAAATCAGTGAAGAAACTTACTCGACTTGTCTATCTGGATTTTTCCTGGAACAATTTTTCTGGTCCAATGCCATCGTTCTCATCATCAAGAAATCTTACACAGCTAAGCCTTGCTTATAATCAGTTAAACGGCACAATTCATTCCACCGACTGGTCAGGCCTGTCTAAGCTATTCAGTATTGATTTACGCAACAACAAGTTAAGCGGAACCATTCCACCAACTTTGTTTGCCATTCCATCACTGCAGAAAATTTTCCTTTCCCAAAATCAATTCAATGGTAGCCTCGGTGACCTACATGGTAAGACTACTTTACTGCTTGATACTCTGGATCTAAGTAGCAATGAGTTACAAGGGCAATTTCCAATGTTTGTATTTGAACTTCAAGGTCTTAAGATCCTGACAATTTCTTCGAACAAGTTCAGTGGCTTCATACAATCGACTGATATTCAA
Organism: Adansonia rubrostipa; assembly: GCA_038381775.1. Classification (NCBI taxonomy): domain Eukaryota; kingdom Viridiplantae; phylum Streptophyta; class Magnoliopsida; order Malvales; family Malvaceae; genus Adansonia; species Adansonia rubrostipa. Next base: position 190,807 of record JBBYHM010000001.1, on the reverse strand, counting down.
AAATTGAGGAATCTTTCAAATCTTGATCTGTCATACAACAACTTGTCTGTTGATGCAACTTCTAGTAATTCTGCCGTGTCTTCCTTTCCCAACATTACCGCATTAAAGTTGGCTTCCTGCAACTTGAAAAAATTCCCTGGTTTCTTGAAATATCAACTCAAATTAAACCATCTAGACCTTGCCAAAAACCAGATTTCGGGGGAAATACCCAATTGGATTTGGGAAATTAAAAGCCTTGCTTACTTAAATCTTTCTCAGAATTTTCTTACAAAATTTGAAGGACCTTTGCAGAACATTACGTCTTCTCTAACTGTTGTTGACTTCCACGGCAACCAGCTCCAAGGGCAAATACCAAGTCTTCCACCATATGCCACCTATTTGGATTACTCAAAAAACAATTTCAGCTCTGTTTTGCCACCTAAGATTGGCAACTCCCTCCAGTTTGCCTATTTCTTCTCCCTCTCAGGTAATAACTTCCATGGGAGTATCCCCAGCTCGATGTGCAACAGTTCATATCTTAGAGTGCTTGATCTGTCTAATAATTCCCTAAGCGGGCGAATTCCTCGATGCCTGATTCAGATGAGTGTTTCTCTTGGAGTACTGAATCTAAGGCGAAACACTCTCATTGGCAACATTTCTGACACATTTCCAGAAAACTGTGGATTGCAGACTCTAGATCTCAGTCGAAACAAGCTGCAAGGAAAGGTTCCACAATCCCTGGTCAACTGCAAAATGCTGGAGGTTCTAGACCTTGGAAACAATCAGATCAGTGATACATTCCCATGCCACTTGAAGAATATAACCACGTTGCGTGTCCTTGTTTTACGAGCCAATAAATTTAATGGGAACATTCATTGTTCAGAGAAGAAGAGGCCCTGGCCGATGCTTCAGATTGTCGACTTATCTTCAAACAGTTTTAGTGGTAGGCTGCATGAAACATGCTTATTGACCTGGAAGGCAATGCAAGCTGCTGAAGATGAAAACCTATCAAAGCTTAAACATCTCCATTTTGAGGTCCTAAAGTTCAATCAATTTTATTATCAGGATTCAATAACAGTTACCATCAAAGGTTTAGAGTTAGAGCTGCTGAAGATCCTAACTGTGTTTACCTCCCTTGACATTTCATGCAACAACTTTGAAGGGCCGATACCAGAAGTGATTGGAACATTTGAAGCACTTTATGTCCTCAACTTTTCGCATAATGCTTTCACAGGGTCAATCCCACCATTTATAGGAAACCTGTCTCAGCTCGAGTCTGTAGACCTCTCAAGTAACAAATTTCATGGTGAGATCCCTATCCAGCTAGCAAAACTAAATTTTCTTTCATTTCTTAACGTCTCAAACAACAAGCTAGTGGGATGGATCCCAACAAGCACCCAGATTCAATCATTTTCAGAAGCTTCATTTGAGAACAATGCAGGATTGTGTGGGCCTCCTCTAAATACAGCGTGTGCAAATGCACCTTCAGAGGCACCACATACAGTGCAAGAAACAGGTGAATTTAATTGGCAATTCATTTTCATTGGAGTGGGGTTTGGTGTAGGAGCAGCCTTATCTGTTGCACCCTTAATATTTTGGAAGACAGCAAGTAAATTGGTCGATGAGAATGTAGATAGAATCCTTGGGGTAATCCTTCCAAAGGTGGGTCTGACTTACAAGCGTCTTGATGACATGAAGGTTGAGGCAGATGAAAATCTTAAAGAAGATAGCGCAGAAAGTGATGAAGAAGATGAAGACAGTGAGGAGAAAGTAGAAGAATTTCGGGGGAGATATTGTGTGTTTTGCTCCAAACTTGACAAAACCAGGAAGAAGGCAATTCATGACCTAAGTTGTAGCTGCTATGATTCGCCACCTTTATCTCCTTCTTCTTCTTCCACCTCTTCTCCCTTTTCTCCTTAGACTCTTCATTGTTCTTTGTTTTGTTTGTATTTATGTTTTGTATATAGATAACAGACAGAATCAACCCTGAAAAGGGGGTGGTGAGAAATGAGCATGTAATTTCGGAACCTCGGTAAATACTTCGAAGCAATGTTTCCTCTCAATACACTCACAGCCACAGACCATCTCCCCCCCCCCCCCCCCACAAACAAATACACAATATGACGATAACAATAATTTTCGTTCAGGAAATTCGCCGAACACGTGAAGGCTCGTAAATGATAAAACTAATCATGAAATTTATGCACAATACAGATCCTAATTTTCAAAACCAGTACCTGATTATTTATCGAAGGCCTTGAATCTGTTTATGCATCTAAAAAAAAAAAAGAGCCGTCCTCTTCCTCTTCCCCTTCCCCTTCCCCTTCCTTTCTCTTCCTACAAGTTAAAACATTCCCCGCCTAAGAAAACGTTTTTCTGTTTCTTGATCGACCTAACGTTGTTTCGTTTGATCATTTGATCGAGGCAATGTTGGGGTTGGGTCCCTTCATGTTCTAATTTTTTAGGTACAGGTTCCGAGTCCATTCATTACTATACTCTCCGATTCACCCATTTTACTTAAAGCCCATAGCTTCTTTCAACGTGGGCTGATAGTGACTTCTCATCTATACCTTCCCCCCCCACCCCAAAAAAAAAAAAAAGCTAAAATGAAGTCTGTAAATTTCTGGATAATTTTGGACAACTTATCAGTTATAAATCATTCATGCATGTCTTAATTGTCTTTATGTATTTTTTTTTTTTCTAAATAATTTACAAGAGGATTAAAGTTTAAGATTCTATAATTGAATTTCTCAGCTTTTGAGGTAATTCTAACTAGCTGGCATGAGAATTTTCTTCTAATTTGACCATTTTCATTTTCTGCTTCGATCTTAAGTGTTCTGAGAAAACAAAATAAAGGTCAAAAAGAGAATGGATTGGACCGAAAAACCTTGCACCGCCTCCAAAGACCGACAACCTCGACCAAATCAGAACCAATTACTTTTAAACCTCTACTTGATAATTTAAAGATTAGTACGGTAAAGTTTTTCGATAATTAGCAGCGCACCCTGTTCTGAAACATGTATATAATTGTACATTGACTATGCGGTGACTATTAGGAAGGTAAGTTAAACAAAATATAGGAAAATCCCTCACTATTGCTTTCAAAAGAAGACCTTAAGTAATTTGAATTTATTGTTCTTTAAAAAAATAATGCTAATTAATTAGTATTAAAATAAAGTGGCTGTTAATGTCTTTTTGAAGTAAGGGAATTGAATCGAACAAAAGCGAGAGGATGTTAGTACAACTTGTCAAGAAAAAACAAATGGTTAAAGGGGTGTCCAATTGGACACTGATATTTAAATTAATAAATATTTAAGGTGGAAAGAAGGAAGTAAAGACAGAAATGCGCAAAATGTAATTGATGGTCTTAGAGTTTTAAGTGTTACCTCACAATTTTTTTTTTTTTTATAACTATCAATTGCTGTAATAATTTATATATATATTTTAAAATAATTTGGTGACATGGAACTAGTTTAACTACTCCTTAAAAATATAAATATTTGTAAATGATTTTGTATTTGATATATTATCATTATGTAAAACTATACATCATTAGTGAACAATACAATAATATCTAATTAATATATATTAATCTTTAAAAATAATTGCAAATAATTATATTTTTTAATAGGTTTTGATTCATGTAAAAAAGTAATTAAATATAACAAAACTATGATTTGAGAAAAGTTATATATATATATATATATATATACACACACACACACACACACAAAGACATACACATGTATATGGACATAATTGATTTTTTTTCTTATATCTATTTTTTTATCTAATAAAAAACATTCATATTTTTATTTTCAAAAATGCATCACAAAATACTATGTGTATACAAATTTCCTACGTGCATACATTATTCTTCCATCGATATTCATAAATTTATTGGGGTTCACCAAATTCTAATACACTAATAACCAGGGCAAATTTAAGGGACGGGTAGATGCCTTGACGCCTGAATTCAAGGAAATTCAGTAAGAGGCAAATGTGAAAGCCTTTCCTCTAAATTCCAGGAAACATTTTCACTGTACTGCACTCATGTTTACCAAAACATTTGGTGTAATATGTTGTTTGCACTTAAACTATACCAAAAAAGCGTTCCAAAATGAGAAATCCGATGAATCCCAAATGCAGTTAATATTGCAATTATTTAATTATTAATTAAAAATATTTTTATTAAATTCAAAATAAAATGTTTAACTTTTTTTCATTCCCCCCATCATAAATAAAATAGGACAATATGATATCATAATTAAATTTCAAAATTACTTTGTAGTCCCTTAGAATTAAAAGATAACTTTCGCTTCAGTTTTGGTCAAATTATTACAATCCATCCCTTTGCTTACGTGAAGTGGTGATTCAATCCTCCATTATTTGTTTGCGAATATATATATGTATATATATATATATATATATATGTTTTGACTTTCGAGTAATTTCCTTGTACTTTCTTATTTCTTTACTGCCTTTTATTTTTGAGTAATTGTTGGCTTCATTGCATGCGCGTGTTGATTGTTTCTGTGGGCGTTAATTGAAGCTATTTTTGTTAGATAGTGAATGAAGAGTAATTAGGGTTTGTTTTAAGCCTTCCATATGGGAACTGGGGCTTCCACTACGAAGACTGCCTCTGGTATTACTATTATATTCCTATTTTTATAGCTTTTGGCTTCATCTATTAAGTTCGTAATTGGACTCTCAGTTCTTGCTTGAACTTAAGAATTCGTTATCATACCCTGTTTCTTCTTTCTGGAAATTTTATCTGTTTTTTGCAGTTTTTAACTTCTGGATTTTTTGTGTTTGGTCACCGAATCATTTAACATCTCTCAAAAGTTTTAAAGATTTGTTTGATTGTTGGATTCGATGTTTTCAACTTGAAAAGAAAAGCTGTACTTTCCTCTTATGAACTTTAATTTATTGTGCTGATTGAAATTGATTTATGTTGTTGTCTCCATCGGGTGATGGCAGGGGACTCGAAGAAAGAAATTGCTCAAAAAACTGGTTTGGAACATGATAATCAAAAGGTCTTGTTTAGAGGGAAAGAGAAAGAGGACAAGGAGCATTTGCACCATGCTGGTGTGAAGGATAAGTCAAGGGTTTTGGTTCTAGAGAATCCAACAAGCAAAGATAAGAAGGTTGAGGAAATGACGACTACCAAGGTGAAGGTTGGAGAGACGATAGCTGACAAAGAAAATAAAGTTGAGTATATGAAGGAAAATGAAGAAATGTCGAAGGCTTTTGTAGCTGTTGCTGGAGTCAGAAAAGAGGTTGACAAGCTTTCTGAAAGAGTGAGTTTGTCTGCTTCTCGTGTTTATTAGTAAGGACATTGTTGTCGACACTCCATTGAGACTCAATTAGAATTTTCTCTAACTATCTTTTGTTCATTTGGACAGGTGGCTGCATTAGAAGTGGCTGTGGACAGAGGGACCAAGGTTGCAGATGAGGAATTTGATGTTTCGGCAGAGTTACTTATGAGAGAGCTGCTGAAATTGGATGGGATTGAGGCTGACGGAGAAGCTAAGTTGCAGCGGAAGGCTGAGGTTGGTATTGTCGGCATTGAGGTTTTCTATATTTTATTTGTTGACAGTTTTAACATGTTGCATCATTTGTTTTGTACTCATTTACTGCATCATTTGCTGTGCAAATATAGCTAAACCAGTGGCTAAAAAAGTTGAACTTAAACTGATTTTTGGAAAGTGGTCAACTGTAGTCCTTATGGACGATTATCAATGTGTGTTTGTATCATCTTATCTAAGGTAAGCTGTTTCTTGCTCATGACCTGTATAATATATTGTTGGAAAGGATTTTGTAATGTGATGGACATTTAGCAACTTGGGTTGAATGATAAGGTCCTGTGAATATGTTTCAACCTGAATCCTCTTTTCGTTGTTTGGTTATTGGGAATATGGCTGCTAAGCTTTAAGTTATTGCATTTAAATGCCGCTGAAGGACTACTCTACATGAGAAACTTAGGACCATTACTGTTTGATATTTCAATGAAATTGCCCAATAAATGGAAGATATTCACTCCTTGGTTCCCGTGTCTTCTCCTTGAGGGATTTTTTGCACTATAATCTTGTTCTTCTGCGTGTCAACTCCGACATTGAGAATAAGTGTGAAGGCAAGGCATAAACACGTAGACATAGTCATGGCAATGTACTCTTCATGCACAATTCTAGCAGAGCATCATCTTTTGTTTTTGTTGAAAGAGGAAAGGGTTTCATGCAAGTAGATTAGGCAATGCATAATCTTTTGTGGTATCATGTTTCAAGCTTTACAAAATTGTAAATTCAGTAACTAGCCAATAAGTTACGTATATGTTGCTGCATGCTGTTGTATCAACTCATTGCTTCTCTGATTAGGTGCATCGCGTCCAAAACTTCCATGAGACACTGGACAAATTGAAGGCAAGAAATTCCAATTCTTTTTAGCAACGGTATCAAAGCTGTCTTGTTGACAACAAAATGAGAGACATTTGACCCTGGAATGGGAAGCTTGACGGCTCCTCACCCATGTCATCTTCAACATATCCGACACTGGATTGGAAACAGTTTGCCCAATTCTTTGTTCTATAAAATTTATCTGTGGAATATAACACGTCTCACTCCCATATAATGGTTTTTGCTGCGGCATTTACTTTTCGAGCTAAGGGAAATTATCTTTCGCTTGAAACACAACTGAATTCTTAACGGTTGGGATACACACGCACACACGCACACACACAAACACATATGTACATTTAAATGGCATGGTCTTATAATTTATTATTGTCATTTTTATGAATTGTTCCATAACTTGTAGTTTAGCTGGTAACTTGATTCTTGTACCATTTTCAAAGTATTTTGTAGATATTCAGTCCACGTGGAAAATTTTGTATATAAACCGGGGATCTTATGTGATCTACCCTTAGAAATGGTCGCTCAAGCAGGTTTATGGACTCAACTCTTGCTTCTTGGTTAACTCTCAGCTAAATCTTGGGTTGCACGAACAAGTTTAATCGCGCGCATAATATACGTCGCACATCTTAGTACAGTGGGATCTTAATCTGTCAAAACTTCTCAAAGCTTATGTCTTTCTGATTGCGTTTGCAACAGTTTTGAATGGAAACTTAGACAAAAGTGGATGTATGAAATTTAGACGACAGTTGTCAAACTTCGACAACAGTTTTGAATGTATCAAATTATTCATCTTTAGCAGTTCGGTGGACATCTAGAATCTAAGTTCTGTCTTGAGGAGGACTAGCTGTATGGTCTAGTCTATTAAGGGCTAAAAGAGAAATTTGTTCCCAATTTGGAAGAATAAGATGCGGATTTTAGTCCTCCAAGAAAGCTAGTGAATTAACTGACAGTCTTTGATTAGTCGAAAACAAAACATTTGCATGTATCCGGTATCCTTTTGTTGAACAACTATTATTTATGGGCTAATATAAATGGGATTCAGATAGACTATGAGCAGTTTCTGGGACGCCCAGGCTGAATTCCTTTGTGATATGTACCTGCCATTCTTATAAAATCTGAGACTTGGAAAATATAATTTAATGTTATTCAATATAATTAGCCAATTATATTGATGGACAGATACATGGCAACAGTAAGACATCAAATCTTACTGATTATTGGCCGATGCTTTCTCAATTTTGAAGCTGACTGAAGTACAAGTATTAGGCTGAATTACTTAATGCCCTTTGCAACTGCTGAAAGTCAGGGAGATCGCCAGTGAAACATGGAATCCGCTGGTAGATAACGGAGGCTGCTCTAATAAGAATGCTTGCAGTCAAACCACATATGGTAAAAGCTCCTTGCACAGTTTCGAAGTCAAAACAGTGGAAAACGTACTTCCAACTATTATTCCATTGCCTTTCTTCACATCTATGATTTTCTTCCTGCAGATAGCAGAATGTAGGTTAGTTGCAAAATCATGAATGTCTAAGGGTTGCAATAACAAAGTATGTGTGATTATTTGTGGGGGGGGGGGGGGGGGGGCGGGTGT
>JBBYHM010000001.1:164370-181610 GCA_038381775.1 Adansonia rubrostipa | reverse complement strand
TTCTCTATCTTGATGGGGTAAATATATCAGCTAGGGGCAATGAGTGGTGCCAGGCCTTATCGCCGCTGACCGAGTTGCAAGAGTTGAGCATGTCCAACTGTTATCTTTCAGGACCTATATGTTCTTCACTTTCCAAGCTTCAATCTCTCTCAGTAATTAACTTGGACAAGAATAATTTGTCTGCTTTGATTCCACAATTCTTTGCAAATTTCTCAAATTTGATCTCCCTTCGTCTTAGTGCCACTGGTTTAAGTGGAAGAGTGCCAGAAGAAATTTTCCAAGTACCTACATTACAGACTCTTGATTTGTCAAACAACAAATTACTCGAAGGTTCGTTTCAAAAGTTTCCTCGCACAGCTTCTCTTCAGACACTGGCGATTGGTGGCACAAAGTTTGGGGGGCAAATACCAGAATCTATCGGTAACCTTGGGCAATTGACGAGAATAGAGCTTGCGAGTTGCAATTTCAGCGGACCCCTACCCAAAACACTGAAGGATCTTAGCCAACTTGTCTATCTGGATTTTTCGAATAACAGTTTTTCTGGTCCAATACCATCGTTCTCATCATCAAGAAATCTTACGCAACTAAAGCTTGCTTATAATCAGTTAAACGGCACAATTCATTCCACTGACTGGTCAGGCCTTTCTAAGCTTGTAAGTGTTGACTTCGAAACAACAAGTTCAGTGGAACCATTCCACCAACTTTGTTTGGCATTCCATCACTGCAGAAAATTTTCCTTTCTCAAAATCAATTCAATGGTAGCCTTGGTGACCTTCATGGTAAGCCCTCTTCACTGCTTGATACGCTTGATCTTAGTAGCAACAAGTTACAAGGGCAGTTTCCGACGTATGTATTTGAATTCCAAGGTCTCAAGTTCCTGTCACTTTCTTCAAACAACCTCACGGTTTGGTACCAATGAGTGACTTTCAGAACCTGAGGAATCTTTCTAATCTTGATCTCTCGTATAACAGGTTATCCATTGATGCCACAGCTACCAATATTTCCTCAATTTCTTTCCCCAACTTTAGAACACTCAAATTGGCATCTTGCAACTTAACGAAGTTCCCTAATTTTTTAACAAATCAGCACAGATTAACCTATCTAGACCTTTCAGACAACCAGATTAATGGGAAAATACCCAATTGGATTTGGAATGCAAATATTACTCAACTGAATCTTTCTCAGAACTTTCTTGTAGAATTCGAAGGACCTTTGAAGAATATAACTTCTACTCTTACCGTTCTTGACCTTCATGGCAACAAATTGCATGGGCAAATCCCAATTCTTCCACCACATGCCACCTATCTGGATTACTCAAACAACAAATTCAGCTCCATTTTACCAGCTCAGATTGGTAACTTCCTCCAGTTTGCTTATTTCTTCTCCCTCTCAGGCAATAAGTTTCATGGGAAGATACCTGTGTCAATATGCAACAGTTCATATCTTCGAGTACTCGATCTGTCTAATAATTCCCTGAGTGGGCAAATTCCTCAATGCCTAACTCAGAAGAATGCGTCTTTTGGAGTGCTGAATCTAAGGCGAAACAATCTCAGTGGCATCATTTCTGACACATTTCCAGAAAATTGTGGATTACAAACTCTAGATCTCAATCGGAACCGAGTGGAAGGAAAGGTTCCACAATCACTGGGGAATTGCAAAATGCTGGAGGTTTTAGACATTGGCAACAATCGGATCAATGGCAGCTTCCCATGCCATTTGAAGAATATGACCAAGTTGCGTGTCCTTGTTTTACGATCCAACAAATTCAGCGGTAACATTCAGTGTCCCGGGAACAATAGTGCCTGGCCAAAGCTTCAGATTGTTGACTTAGCGTCCAACAATTTTGCTGGTAAACTGCATGAAACATGGTTGGCAACCTGGGAGGCTATGCGGGATGTTGAAGATGAAGCCCAAGCAAAACTCAAACATCTCCAGTTTGAAGTCCTACAACTCAATCCATATTACTATCAAGATTCAATAACAGTTACCATCAAAGGTTTAGAGTTGGAGCTGGTGAAGATCCTAACCGTGTTCACCTCCATTGACATTTCATGCAACTACTTTGAAGGGCCAATACCAGAAGAGATCGCAACATTCAAAGCACTTTATGTCCTTAACTTTTCATATAATGCTTTCACAGGGCTAATCCCATCATTTTTAGGAAACCTGCGACAGCTTGAGTCCTTGGACCTCTCAAGTAATAACCTACATGGTGAGATCCCTTTGCAGCTAGCTAGCCTCAATTTCCTTTCATTTCTTAACATCTCTAACAATAAGCTAGTTGGACGGATCCCAACAAGCACCCAGCTCCAATCATTTTCAGAAGCTTCATATGAGAACAACCAAGGATTATGTGGGCCTCCTTTAAGTGTATTGTGTACTCCACCGACACCACATACAGTACCAGAATTTCGATGGACGGATGGATTTGATTGGCAGTTCATAATCATTGGGGTTGGGTTTGGTGTAGGAGCAGCAGCATTTGTTGCACCCTTAATATTCTGGAAGAGAGCGAGTAAATTGGTTGATGACAATGTTGATAAAATCCTTGAGGTCATCCTTCCAAAGTTGGGTCTGACTTACACACGTCCTGGTGACGTAAAGGTTAAGGCAGATGAAAATTTTGAAGAAGACAACACAGAAAATGATGATGACGAAGAAGATGAAGAAAGCAAAGAAAAAACTGAAGAATTCCGCGGCAGATTTTGTGTGTTTTGCTCCAAACTTGACAGAACCACAAAGAAGGCAATTCATGACCTAAGTTGTACCTGCTATGAGTTACTATCTCTGTCTCCTTCTTCTTCCGCCTCTTCGTCCTTTTCTCCTTAGACTTTCAATTTTTTTTTTTTTGTTTTGTACATAGATAAAGAAAGAATCCACCCTGGAAAGGGGCTGATGAGAAATGAACATATAAATTCAGATCCTCAGTACATAATTGAAAGTAACTTTCCTCTCAATATAGTCAGTTACAGGTTCTAATCTGCCTGCTGCTTAACTTCCCTCGCAATCAAATGCACAATATGAATAATTTTCGTTAAGGAATTTCGCCGAACACGTAAAGACTCATAAATGATAAAATTAGTTCTGCAATTTATGCACCATATAGTTCAGAATTTTCAAAATTTAGTACCTCAGAAACAATACTACTAACAGATTCTGGGATATGCCAATATGCTATGCACTTTTTGTGTATATCGAAGGCTTTGAATCCGTCTTTGCACCTAAGAAACAGCGTCCTCGTTCGTTCCCTCCTTTCTTAGTTCTTAAACTGTTCCCACCTAAAAAAACGTTCGTCTGTTTCTCAATCGGCGGCCAACCGAACGTTGCTTTTGATTAGCTGACTGAGGGAGTGTTGGGCCTTTTCTTGTTCTAATTTAGCTACTGCTTTCACGCCCATTAATTAGAATGCTCTCCGATTGAGCCGATTTTAATTTTTTATAGCCCATAGTTATTTGGGGTTTAAGACTTTGGAACAGCTCTTCTTTTAACAATTTTCGACTTCCCCCAAACAAAAATCTAAATTGAAATCTCTATATCTGGAAAAAATTATCAGGCAACTTATTTACAGGATTCGCGTAACAATATTTATATAATGTGTGTGTGTGTTCTTGTACATGTATTTGGATTTTATAATTGAATCTCGCAAGAAAAAAAAAATTATGGAATGCCCAAAAATGTATTTAAAACCCATGAAATGAGAAAAGAGTTTGTTATAAGTTAAAATATTTTTTGCTCGTGAAGCAGATAAACCATGCGTCCTTGTTCGAGGAGAAGGGCAAAACTTTTTCACGAAGAACTATTACTACTTGTTTATAGAGAGCCAAACATTGAAATTAATTTCAATTAAAACTGAACATAAAGAGCAAATTCCTCCTTGATACCAGCTACATTTGATTTTTTTTTTTTGTTTTTTACAAGATTTGGTCATATTGATACGGTCCCTTGATAAATATTCTATACAACAATAAACGATAGAAGTATATATACTGCCTTATAATACACCATACACATCCACAGGAATAAAGAGATCGAGAAGCTTATTGATTTTCATGTATAAATCATAAGGCATGGTTCTTTGGTCACCTTGGAATCAAGAATCTGGCAACGGCTGCTGTGCGATAGTTGCACTTCTGCAGGGTTTAGGTTTTGCGTTTGATGATGGGTAAATTACTAAATAGTTCCTTGGGCCCATATTTTATGATCAATCTAGAAGAATGATGCGTTCAGCGAGGGCATCCCAAGTGAAAAATAATGAGCCTGGACCAATTCAATAGGTCGATAAACTGTTGCTCTAATCAACAAATTAGCAAAAGTTGATGAGACCGGCTAGAAATATAATCTCTTCATGTTGCTGTCCACGTCTCTCCCTGCCCTGCTCCTCGCACCTTCTCTCGCCATCACGAAAATTCCAGCACCTTCTCTCTCCAGCACGAAGACTCTCGCACCGCATGTTATTTCCTTCTAGTTTCCACTTCCATATATAAACAACCTTCCTGGAAAAATTTTAGTCAGGCAGCGAATTGTAATTTGTAAGCAGAGATAATGCAGCAGAGTGTTGAGGCTCTTTTGTTTAAAGGCATGGCTAGTGATCAGGATCATCAGTTCAGGCTGTTATGCCCTTCCATAAACCAAGAAGGGAAGTTGCCAAGGAAGTACACATACGAAGGTCAAGGTGCACAGAAGAATCTGTCTCCCCCACTGGAGTGGTACGATGTGCCAGAGGGGACTAAGTCGCTGGCCCTGGTGGTGGAAGACATAGATGCACCAGACCCGAGCGACCCGATTGCACCTTGGACCTGTTGGGTGGTAGCTAACATACCTCCGACGTTGAAAGGTCTCCCTGAGGGGTTCTCTGGGAGGGAAGAGGAGGCGGGTGGAGATTTTGCATGCATCAAAGAAGGCCACAATGATTACAAAGTTCCTGGATGGCGAGGACCCAAGTTGCCCTCTCATTGCCATCGTTTCCGGTTCAGGCTATTTGCTTTGGATGAACAGTTGAAACTTGGCAACAAAGTACGTAGTTTATCTTTTGTATGAACATGTGGCGCGTATATATTGCTATCTTTCGTCTCAATTCGTATACCACCATTAACACTGATCTGATCGACTATAAATTTGTAAATCATAGCACATTTTTAGTAGTTTTTAATCTTCGTAGCAATTCTTCTTAATTAATTTCATGATGGATCTGGTTGTTGGATCTATGTAGGTGACCAAGGAAAAGCTGCTGGAGGCAATCGAAGGACATGTGCTTGGGGAAGCAGAATTGATGGCCAAGTTTTAACCGAAACTTCATGTCCATCTAAAGTCTAAACATCAGTTAATAAAATATTATGTACTTGTCTTTTTCTTTTTGCTGTAACCAAAAGTACTTCCTTTTAATGGAATTTTCTTAATTTGGCTTGAAACATGAGAGCCTTTGTTGGGCTGAATTTGCTGCATATCCTTTTATTCAGACATTAGTGAGATTAATCCTTAAAAAAGAAAAAAAATGTACATAATTGTGTTTAATTTGGTTGAATCATTTCCCATATTGGCATGGGGAGCTTAATATAAGTGACTAATTATTTTCAACTATATTTGTATGCGGCGGCTAGAGAACCATTTTCTCTTCTTTTTTTTTCTTTTAGAAAAAATTCTCATCAAGAAAATGGGAAAATAAATTGTTTTTATGAGAAGAATTCTTGTTATCAACAAAAAGAGGTAAAACTTAAAGACTTAATAGTAATTGATTTTAAACAAATAAAGTAACAATTTTTTTTATTACTTAGAAGAATTACGTTTTTATAATTATTGAAAAACTTTAATTGCTTTTGCATCTTAAGTTTTTCAACCATCTATAGATTGGTTGGAAATCAAATAAATTCATTACATGTTCAAGGCTATATATTTTATATCATACTATATCATTGCCGTTTAAACTGAAAACGCTTCATTTGGAGGTTCGTGTGCTTACATCAGACAACGTGAATCTTTTGCCTTTTATTATATGATTAAATATTTTGGTCTCATTATATCTATTTGCAATTAATTATTGCATTTTGAACCAAGGTGTCACCTTGGCATAACCCAAACGGCTAATTCCAACAGTTGTATTCGATTCTTTTTAGATGCTTTCTACATACGTAATTCATCCTACCATCTTTATGAGAAAAAAAAAAAACGTTTTAATCGGATATAATTTAATAATTTTTATATAATTATGATAAGTTTATGAACTTTCAATACAATTATGTTAATTTTTAGATAATAATAATACTATAATTCTGATAGCTTTCGATATAAATTTATTTTAATATCATTAATATATAATATTTTATCTTGTAATTTAATTTTTTTATTAATTTTTTAATTTAATTAATATTATTTGATTTATAATATTAATTCAATAGAGTTTTATATAATATAGATATAATGTTAATACATTCTTTTAATAAAACCTTTTTATTAATTTTTTTCATATATATAAATAGAAGATAGTTTTTAAATCACACAATTATTTATGCAAAAATAAAAGAAATAGAAAAAAAAATCAATAGATATCTTATGATAATATTTTGTTTAGTTAATAATTATGTTGGTAAAGTACAATGATTAAAGATAAAATTTTGATAACTTTAATTATAAAAAAAATTTTATTTAGTTAATATAGTATTAAACAAATGTTAATCAGGGTCTCTAACATTGGTTAAAATAATATTTTTTAAAAAATATAATTAATACATATTTTAAAATTTAATAAAAATAATATGTTAAATTAAAAAGAATGTTGGATTTTATTTATTTATAAAATAGTTTCGGTCCAAACAGAGGGCCAAAAAAAAAAAAAATAGAAGAGACTAGTCTCCCGTGCTTTTCCACGTGACTAAAGCTAGCAAAACCAAACTGCCGCCATCATTCCCCCAACAAAACCCTCCCAACTGACTACCCAGAATTTTCCATCTCTTTCCCGAGAAAACCAGAAGGGAATATCAATCAAATGGCCACTAGGCTCGTCCTCCGTTTCAGATCTCATCTCCTGCACAACCTCCACAGCGAGAAAGCCCGAACTCTTTCCATCATCAGATCTCCACCGTCGATCTCTCATCCCGCCCCCCTTCCCCGCTCTACCATCGACCATTTCTTCGCATCCCCAACCTTCCGCTTCCTCTCCACTTCCTCCCGCCGCATCCCAACCCGACCAAAAAAAGTTGACATCGGGGCCCGAGCACGCCAGCTCCAGACCCGCCGCCTCTGGACCTACGCCTTAACCTTCAGTTGCATCGCAGGCTTTGTAGTTTTGGTTCTCAACAATTTTCAAGAACAATTGGTCTTTTACGTTACCCCAACCGACGCCCTCGAAAAATACACGAAAAATCCGTCGAAAACGAAGTTCAGGCTCGGGGGTCTTGTTCTCGAAGGAAGCGTGGTTCAGCCGAGTTCTTCTAAAGAAATGGAGTTCGTAATTACCGATTTGATAACCGATATTTTGGTTAGGTACGAAGGTTCGCTACCTGATTTGTTTAGAGAGGGACATTCCGTTGTGGTTGAAGGATTTGTTAAGCCGTTTACGGAAGAGATTAAAAGGGACGTTTCGTCGAGGAGCGTTTCGTCCAAAGCAAGGAACTTAGACTGTTATTTTTCGGCGACTGAGGTTCTTGCTAAGCATGATGAGAAGTATATGCCTAAAGAGGTTGCAGCTGCTATTGAGAAGAACAAGAAGAAGATTGAGGAAGGGCTAGAAGGAGCCAAGGAATCTGTCGCTTGATTGGTATGACTGATTATTTTTTCTTATAATGGTATTGAAATTATTGGACGATTATTCGATTTGGTTAGTTACACTTATAGATTGGGATTGAATAGATGGGGATTACCTTTTTGACGGAAATATACCAGGATAGTAAGGAAGAGGATGAATTTGAAACATTTGAGGCTTTTTTTTTTTCCTTTTAATTCTGTTGTACTACTGCCACGAATGTGATTGTTACCATTTTTTTTGTTTGTTATTCTTACCTTGAATAATACATCCTCACAATATACATTATTTATCATTGGATGGAGAATTTGTTTTAGCCTTCTATTCTCATTCAAACTGTAACGCAGGCAAATTGAAAATGGTTGCACGGTACAATGGTTAAGTTATTTTTATTGGTATTTGGATGATAGTGTTAGAGAATTACTGTAAGTTGATGCTCTATCAGAAATGACAATTGCTAAACTCGTGATCATGAGAGTCAATTGTTTGTTCGCGTTAACATGGAAGAGGCAGCATGTGTTCTCCCTGCTAAATGTATCATATCAGCTACATGCTGTTTTTGTTATTATCCGGTAGTTTACATCTTCTACTATTTTGGGATCTTGATGCTCAACGGGAATTATGTTTCATTTAGGATCTGAAGCATATTCTTTCTGTTTTGTTTGTTGTTGATTTGTTCCCACTGATTTTTTTCCTCATAATCTGTTTTATATGTGGTGGTCATATTTCTTCCTCCTAATTTTTGGGTGTTGACGTGGGGATTAAAAGAAGTTTGTGCGTCATAGATATCTGAGATAGATTGACATATATTGAAATTTCCGTGACTGATGAAAAAATAAGGTAACTAGAATCACTTTGTTGAAAATTTTCTTTCGAATAGTGCAAAATGTACAAGGAGACAGGGCAAGGAATTGAAAATGGTTTATGGTGTTCTAATTTTAATGAATTTATGGTTGTCATAATTGAAGATAATGTGATTGTGAAGATGATTTAAGTGTTCTTTTCTGTTAACTGTGATTAACGTATAGAGACATAAATATGTCCATAGACAGAGGATTGGGGAAATTTTTATTTGGTTATGATACAATTTCTATTTTCTCTTTTTATTTCCCTTTAGCTCATTGGGTGTCAAAGATATGGATAACCCTCAAGATTAGAGCTAGAAAATTGTCAGTGGGAAGAGAACATTATGCAAAGGGAGAGAATTTTGCTTTTAGGATGCAGTTTTACATCATCAACAACTCTTCTAGGAAAAGTTTAAGAACTGCTTTGTATATTTGCTTGGAACAAATTAAGATATGCAATGTTGCAGGATCTTGTCCATTGCGTATTAGAAGGAACCTCTTTATCTCTTTAACTTGCTAAGGCTTGTCAGGTCTCCAAGAGTAAAATTACTTGCAATAGTAAACCTATTTCTAATTTGTACCTTCTGTTTTTTGTATATTAATGTTGCAATACTTCTCCCTCTTAAAGAAGGGGACTCTAAACCTATTATTGAATGAGTGATTGTGGATTCGTTATTTGATTCTAATTATGTGGATAATAAATAACAGACTTGGCTATATATAGAGGATCTGTTGCAGGACTTGGCCTGGTAGGTTCTGGGTGAGGATTAAGACTCTCTTTTATTCCTAAACCTTCTGTTGTGATATGATATTAACTCTTGTATTATTTTTGTGTTTCTGTTACTGAATGTACTTCTCTGTTGTGTACGATAACATATTGGAACTGAGTTGATCTTGGCGGTGAATGATGATTGTTTTGATGTCGGGTGCTGAAAATATCCGATATTCAATGCGTACCTGGGCTGAAAGAGCAGCAGCTTACTTAGACTTTGATAATGCATTACTTGGTTGTGTCACTGGATAATCCCAATTCCAGAGAAGACATGATTTTCCATTAATTTCTTCTCAGCCATAGGGCTTCCTTACAATATTAATGTGCCAATGAAAATCAGATTGATTATGACTCAAAAAGTAGTAGTTACTAGACTCAATTACAGCTTCGATGTTTGTTTAAGGATGGATTATGTTGGAAGAAGAGATGCACTAAAGGCAGGCAGTGGGACAATAATCTGATGCTAGCTCAGTACCCATGGCCCTGGCCCTACCAATGCCTGCCTGCATCAATGAAGTAGTGGTTGTGATATTAATGGCTCAAAATTCATATGGATTTATATAAAGAATAGCGTATGAACAAAACAATAGTGCAGTCAATAACCCGTTGCCTTCATGACATTAATAAAATATTTACCCATTATTCCCCATCTCGATAAAATTTGTCAAGCCAAAAAAAAAAAAAAAAGGAAAAAGGTAATATAATTAAGTTAATATGACTATTATGATCAGGAGCAAAGCATCAATAGATCTACATGTGAAACGGAATTCTTTGTTTTTTTATTAATAATTATTCCATCATAAATTGCCCTTTGGTTAAAAGAAAAAACGATGTTGTATTGATTTGATGAAGAAGATTTTGGGATACAATTACATCAATTCCAGCCAACTGCGCTGAGCTCTAATGCTTATTTATTTAATCCCATCCCAAACGGAAACCAACATTTCTACTTATTATTAGTTGCTTTTCGTTTTGCTGGGAGGGTAAATTAGTAGTTAAAAATATTCTTGCAACGTCAAAAGCGAAGAAACCGATTGGGAGGTGAGGCCAGGCCAGGAGGCATTGCTGGTCCAGCTGACAGGCGATCATGAAGATGATAATGATCTTCACCACAAATAAAATCAAGAAACTGCTGCTGCTTCTTCTGGCGGGCCCATGATCAGGATCAACGTCGCTCGTTGCCCGGCCCAGCATCAGCTTTTTGACTGTCTCCCCGCCCATTCTGTAATTCTACTATCGGTAATTTCCTCGTATCTTCATCGCTCCTTAAATCTTTACTGCCTCAAATTTAGAAAGAAAAGAACACTTTTTGCATAATTATTGGTTTCATGCATGCGCGTCGTGTTAATTGTCCCTGTGGGCGTCAATTGGAGCTATCGTCGTCTATAAAGAATGAAGAGTAAGTGAAGAATCAAAAAAGAACGAAATATAATTAGGGGTTTTTTTTGTTTGTTTATGCCTTTCATATGGGTATCGGGGCTTCCACTCGTAAGACTTCTTCTGGTATTACTTCATCGTATTTGTTTTTAATTTCATTTATTATGCTCCTAGACGGTTTTTTAGCTTTGTGTGAACTGAAGAATTAGTTATCATATGTCTGTTTGATCTTCTGTAAGTAGTTACCTGTTTATTACATTTATAATATTTTTTTGTGTTCTGGTCAGCAAATCTTTTAACATTTCTCAAAAGTTATACACTGGTTTGGTTGTTTGATTGATTGGTTGCTTCTAAGGAGGTAGAAGGGCTGTATTTTCCTTATGAACTGTAAATTATTGTGCTGATTGAGATTGAAATGTCTTCATTGGGTGATGGCAGGGATGAAGAAACAGACTGCACAAAAAACTAGTTTGGAACCTGATAAACAAAGGGTCTCGTTTAGAGGGAAAGAGAAAGAGGACAAGCAGCATTTGAACTCTGTTGGTGTGAAGGATAAGTCGAAGGTTTTGGTTCTAGAAAATCTAGCAAGCAATGGGAAGAAGATTGAGGAAATGACGAATAGCAAAGAGAAGGTTGAAGAGACGACAGCTAGCAAAGAGAATAAGGTTGAAAATATTAAGAAAACTGAAGAAATGTCGAAGGCTTTTGCAGCCGTTGCTGGAGTTAGAAAAGAGGTGGACAAGCTTTCTGAAAGAGTGCGTTTGTCTTCTGCTTGTTTTGTTTATGAGTATACTCTCTATTCAGACTTAATTTGATTTTTCTTTTCCATTTTTTTTGTTCATTTGGAATTGGATAGGTGGCTGCATTAGAAGTGGCTGTGAACAGTGGGACAAAGGTTGCAGCTAAGGAATTCGATGTCTCGGCAGAGTTACTTATGAGAGAGTTGCTGAAATTGGATGGGATTGAGGCTGAAGGAGAAGCAAAATTAAGGCGGAAGGCTGAGGTTTGTATTGTCGGCATTGAGGTTTACTAAGACAATGTTCATTTATTGCATCGTTTATTGTTCTCGTTTATTTCATCTTTGCAATATAAATACGTCTTAACCAATGGCTAAAGAAAGTTTAACCTAAACCGAGTTTTAGAGATTGGTCAACTGTAGGTTTTTATGGATGATCCTTTTATCTAGGTGGTTTGTTGCGCATTATTTGTATCGACATATTGTCAGAAAGGATTTTCAAATATGATTGCCATTTAGAGTTCTTAGCTATTTGGATTGAATGATTAGGTCTTGCAAATGTGTTGCAACTAGAATCCTTTTCCCTTATTTTGTTATCGGGAATATGTCTAGTAAGTCTTTAAGTTATTGCATTTTAATGCCTGTAAAGGACTACTCCACATGAGAAATTAGGACTACTATTGTTTGATATTCAATGAAATAGTCA
Organism: Adansonia rubrostipa; assembly: GCA_038381775.1. Lineage (NCBI taxonomy): Eukaryota > Viridiplantae > Streptophyta > Magnoliopsida > Malvales > Malvaceae > Adansonia > Adansonia rubrostipa. The sequence continues at coordinate 169,439 of JBBYHM010000001.1, read as the reverse complement.
CTGCAAGATATCCAGTCCCTGGTTCCCACGGCCTTCTCTTTTGGGAATGCCGCATCTGGCCTTGATGTTGACACCTGTTGTAAGGAGAATACTGCTATTTGTTCTCGGAAATCCTTTTTTTTTTTTTTTTTGGGTGAAGCTGAAACTTCTCACTTTCTTTTGGGATCATGTTTCAAGCTTTTTGGAAAATTGTAAACTCTGTATCTAGCCAATGAGTTATATATATATATATATATGCAGTACTCTGTTGTATCAACTCATTGTTCCCTTGATCAGGTGCGTCGTGTCCAAAACTTCCACGAGACACTGGACAAATTGAAGGCACGAAATTCCAATCCTTTTAGCAACGGTAACAAAGCTGTGTCGGTGACAACAAAGTGGGAGAGATTTGATTCTGGAATGGGAAGCTTGACTGCCCTTCCACCTATGTCATTATCATCTTCAACAAAGATTACGCAGGATTGGAAACAGTTTGATTAGTTACTATTTGCCCCTATTATTTTGGCCTATACAACTTATCTATGGAATATTATAATAATAAAATGCATCATGCAGGGCTCTTTTTTAATGGTTTTTGTTGGTGCGGCATTTAACTTTCAAGTCAAGCGAAATTATCCTTTGCTTGAAGGACAACTGGATGTCTGGATTCATAATGCTTGGGATATAATATATAATAATATTTAAATTGCATGGTCTTATAATGTATTAGTGCCTTATTCATAAATTATTCCATTGTTGATGGTTTCGCTGTTAACTAGACAACGCTAGCACCATTTTCAATGTACCTAGAAGCGAGTTTATGAAGGTTTTCAATGGAAGCTCAGAGACAAGTGAAAGCAATTATCAAATTGTTCATCTTTTTCAATTCCACGGACGTCTGCAAGCAAGCTGTGTCTTAAGTGATGGCTAAATAGAAATTTTCTTCTAATTTGGAAAGAAGTAAGTGCAGATTTTGATCCTTCAAGACAACTGGCAGTCATTCACTCGATAACCAACATTTGCACATATACTTAAGCAATTTTTATGGGCCAATATAAATGGGGTTAAAGCCTTAGAGGAATGGACAATTGAGAACACTTGTGTCCGTATGAGAGAGAAGCCCCAAAGGTGACCAGCGTGGTAAACAAATCTTCTGTTTAACATGGACTGGGTTGAAGGGGCTGGTCTTGCTTGACCTTTGACCGTTAAAGCCTTTCCTAGACCATATATAAGTTGCTTTAATTAAGGCAACTATCTGCCACTTTTTAACTCTTTGATCTTTCTTCTTATAATTTGCTCGCTAGCCAGTGCAATCTTACTTCTATAATCATTTGCTTCGAATAAAAAGGTGCCAGCCGACAGATAATAGATATTCTTCCAGAGGAATAGGAAATTGGCTTGAGATTTTTCGGTGAGAAAGTTATACGCAACGGCCTAGGTGATAAACATGTTTACTTTTAAACATTTTTTTTTTAATCAAGAGAAAGTACCACCTTTTCTGATGCGGTAAAGGTCAGCTAATGTTTCATGCTTGACAATCTTTTGTCTATATATAACCAAATTTTGGTTGATTATGATAGGTTAGGTCTAAGCTTCAAATAATGCCTGAATGTGATTCAACTAACCAATTAAAAAATACAAGTGACAAGACTAAAGAATCATCGCGGAGATTAAAACAGAACCAATCCCTTTGCACTTTAAATTAATTAACACAAGCAGACCACATTGGCAAAGATCTCCATTCTCAAAATTCAAGAAGACAGGATTTGGAGACCTTTACTTCTGATTTACAGGAATCTCACACCAGGAAAAATCATATTTACAGCAAATATTTCTATATTTTTGTGATGTTTGCATGCATCTACGGATTTATGGTTACTCCTCTTGCACCATTCACATAAGGTAGTAAAGAAGGTGCTGTCAATTCTGAGTATGGAAAGGCATGCCAACCGTGCTTTGTTGGGTCATATTTTTCTCCATCACCCCAAAGAGCATATAGTTCTTCACCATGGACGGCATCATCTCCAATCTCAAGTTGGTTATTAGGCATTCGTAATGGTATACACAGCCTTATTACCAGAAGAATTATTGTTGTGGATGCTACATTCCAAGCAAAAACAGTGTCTTCTATCAATGCCTATTTGTATCAATTTGTTTTGTAATATAAAACAAAAGAATAGCTCTCCCTACTAGACTTGTTGAAGGAAAGAAACAACAGGGACTTCAAACGTGGGAAATAGACGAAGTAAAGATCAGATCTCAGTTAACAAGGAACCCTAGTGGGATATTTTAATATAGGGTCTTCTTTTTTCTTTTAATCTGCAAATAATGGTCAAGAATTCTCAGTTGTGGCAATTCAAGAATCAAGATTGGAAACATTATTTAAAATGCTCATAAGTCAAAAGTTCCATCACTGAAAGTGACTGCAGGGGTGGGGGTTAAATTTCCAACTGTGGAGCGAACCTGATCAAATTCTTTCGGATAAACGATGACTTTAAGCAAGGAGAAAAGCCTGAAAAAGACAACAAGCGTCATAATTTATGTATTAGCTGGTGTTTAATATTTTACATTGGATTATAGAAGTACTAAGTAATGAGCTCAATTAAATCTCTTTCGCACGGATGATCAGCCAGGATGAGCCGTGGAGTCCTTTAATTTGATTTAGAAAATGGATGCAACAAACAATATCCTAGATTGCGTGGAACTCGTGTACGGCAAAGGAGACTTTATACACCAACTATAATCATTTTAGCCGTTACCTTGTACTAGCATGCAGTTTCTCGAAAAAGTTAAACGTCAGTCTTTCGCACGAGAGACAACGGGGTAGCTTTTGTTAAGGAAGATTTTTGTTGCACAGGGGATAATTTAATGAAGTATCTTTCTCAAAAGCCATGAAGCCTAGTTAATGGTCAAGCGTGCAGGTTTGCAAGTGGAGGAGATTGTAGGGTCCAGAATTTAATCTCCTAGCCCCTTGTTTCCACGCCATGTTGCCCGGCTGTCTGCAAATGTTAGCTTTGGGAGTCCCAAATTCAATGGCCTTGGACATTTTCCACCACTGCACTTAAAGCCATCTAAATCTTTCAAGACCAAACTCTTTTGGGGTCAAACTTTCTATAGATTTAATGTTGGAAAAAATGATGGGAACAATCAAACTACGCCAACAGACAAAGTCAAGCCTCAAATAAATGATCCAAGAAAATAAAAAAGTCAAGCCTCAAATCTAGGATGGGAGCCACGAACTTAGCACAATAGAAGAAACTAAAACGAGGACAAAAGTTGTACAGTTACCTACCTTTTGTAGCCAATTGCATTTCTTGTGGAAGATCATCATGGATATCCATGGAATACTACCAGAAAGGATTCCCATGACTATAGCTGCCCATGATTGCACCAATTCTGGAACAAAAACAAACAATTTTGAGTGCTAAATCGGATCCGTTGCAGTAAAATTGCCCTACGATTCTCCAAATTCTTCTTTTTTTTTGGGAGGGTTAAATTACGAACCTGCGCCTGGAGCAATGCAAACCTTTCTCTCTCGCTCTTTGGCCTTGGTCCAACAGTGTCGTAGTATATATACTTGTAAGAATACAGTAATAAAATTATAAACCTTGAAATTTGATAATAAAAGAACTGTGATTTATGTTACCCAGTACGTGGCTGTGAGACCGGAGATCCCTGAGGAGAGGTGAATAACGTATCTGCCAGAGTAATCGATGACACTCCAGTGATAGAGAAAGCCTCCACCCCAGAGACTAAAAGCCCCAACAGTATAGGAGAATATAAGCCAAAGAGGCACAAAAGCCATCCAGGCCTTAATATTCATGCGACCAAGAACAGAACCAGCGAGCAAAATAAGAGTAATAGCAGCAAAAGTGAATTGGAAATATACAAGCGAAGCCATGGGATAAAAGGTTTCGGTGGTCTCATAGTCACCGTTGATGACCCTGTGCTTACTCTCAGGGACCTTGGCTCGGTGAACGAGGTACCTTTGGCCTAGAGCCGGTGCACCCTTGCCCTAGAAAGGGAGGAGTTCGTCACCAAAGGCCATGCGATAGCACAGCCAGCAAATGAGGACTGCACCTAAGGCATATAGAGCCATGAAGGCTGAGTTCACGGTCCATTTCTTCTTGACTATACTCGCACAGAGGATCACAAGACCAGGCATGCTTTGAATCCCTGCCAGAGTGGATGCTGTCATTTGCCAAGCATTGTCTCCTCTGTTTAGCCACAGTGGTACTGCTGGGGTGATCTAGTGTGCTGTGTAGGCTATCCGATCGACATCCGTTGCTAAACCTAGCGCCAGCTGGGGCAATATCGTTGTTAATTGTACCGCTCTTAAGCCTTACACATATGTTTGGTGGGTAGAGGAAAGTAAGAATGCATTTAAGACTTGCATTCATTTGCCCTGAAAAAGAAACCTTACGGAACTTGCTAAAGCTAGGTCGGTCAATGGATATGATAGTCTGATATGAGATTGTTAAACCTTCAAACGATGCAATTGCAATCTAGTATATTTGTTTTAGGAGTGAAAAAGATGAAGCTGAAGGACCAGAGAAGCTAATGTAGTATATATTTGTCCATGAAATTTTTGCAATTCTATCTGCTATTTAGCAAAAACCTGACTGTTGCAAAGAAACAAAGCCTGTTCGATGGAGGCTTCAAAGCCATTTTAACTTGAGTCAGATATCTTTGGGGTATTTCTAAGAAAAGGAGAAAGATGGAATGATAGTTTGGCAAGTTACGCAACCTTTTAAAAAGTTCCTGGGTTGTTTTTAATTTTGAACAAACCAGCTCATATATATAATGGATCGTTCAACATATGGCTGCAAGACTCTCATTATAATTAAGCATTTTCTGAGATGCCGTGACAGAAATGCTGTGTAGTACCATGTGCTTGCCATTCTTATAAAATATGTGAGACCTGGAAAATGATTAGACGAGCGAATGGAATTTATGTTTATTTAATAAAATTAGCCCCCCTTATATATTGATTGACAAACACGTGGAAACAAGAAGAAACTCAGATTTTGGACCTGGCGGAACGTATAAGTGTCATGGTGCATTACTCAGCGCTCTTTGCAACTGTTGAA
>JBBYHM010000001.1:105748-126029 GCA_038381775.1 Adansonia rubrostipa | reverse complement strand
ACCTTGAAGCTTTCATCAATTTATCATCTTTTCGGCTCCTCATGTACTAACAAACCTCAGAATATCTTGTAATCAATGCCTAGTGAATTCCTAAGAGATCCATATATATATATATATATATATATATAGCATGTTGGTTTAGCAAAAGTATAGTTCTTGGATATAATAATAATTCAACTGAATTTTGACTTGTGATTAAGCTCGAAAGAAGGGGTTGGAAATGGGACTACTGTTTTTTGTTTGGTTCGAAGAAAAATGGGGATGAGAATGAGGTAGAAGTTGTTTGGAAATACTGAAATAGTCAAATCGACAAAGGAGGGTCACCCACATGTGTGCGGACTTAGAGAAAGGAGTGGGGATCGAGGAGGCCTCGTTGTAGGGTGGAAGAGGAGAGGACCGGTCGACTCATACCAAGGTTGATGCGATGTGGAGGTGGTGTTATGAATCATTGCGCCAGTCTGATTAATAAAGTGGAAACTGACTGCTTACCTCTTCTCATCCACAACCTGGCGTTGGGTCGCATCGATTTGTTCGATTGTATCAACACAATTTGGTCCCGGTATTATATAATATATACTGTATACAGTCATCAAAATTTATGTCGGGTGAGGGCCCATTTCAGCTATGGTGATAACATTTATATCAGATCCCACTTTGACGAGTTGACTTTTTTTGGTTGTTCTTATGTTTACATGTTTGGTGACTAATCAGTAATCGTCAAGGAATTTAAATCCAATAATTTAAATGCAGTAAGTATACACTACTCTTATGGACTAAATAATGCTTGAATATGAAAATGAGTAATCAGATGTTAGTATCCTAAGAAAACGCTTTAGGGAAAATTACTCTTGTTTTGTGTGTACTACAACATAAATATACAATATATTTACTCAACTACTCAGTTCGAATGCAAAATGGCCCAACGGGGAGGAATTATAAAATACTAATGCGGCCCATGGGTATAAGTTTAACGTCCCCACGTGGCGCATTTAAAAAGAACCAGGCGGCCATGATTGGACAACCACATCACGGCAATCCCCCCACCCCCCGTATCCGAATCAGATTGGTTTTTTATTTTTAATTCTGGCTTGGAAAATGGCTGGCCTGGCATTAGGGATATTGAAACTGTGGAAACGTATGCCAATTATGAGCCGTCCGATGCTAAACGGGATTAGATCCCGTGGACAGGGATCCCCCGGCAGGTTTAATGGGATGAGCAACGGGTATTAGCCAATGAGGTGGTCCAAAAGTCCCTTAAATTTGAGTCATTGATTGATGGAGCAACCACTTCTATTTTATGTTTTCATCACGAAACACTGTTACTGTTCAGTACGGATTGGCTGGCAAGAAGGTGCGGCCATTTAATTATCAAATCCCTAAAAGGTTATGATGGACAGATTTACATTCATTTTGGCACATGACTATTTCGGCATTGGGTTAAAAAATAAAACGACAGCTAGAGGAACCATTTCAAAAAAATGCCTGGCATAGAACACAGTGTGACATAAGTTAAAGTAGGGTAACTTTGAATAACATAGCCTCTAATCTCCATTCCATGATTAATGTACGAAACAGGCAATCTTATAGTATCAAACAAAAATAAGCTTATTTATCAGCGAATCTAAATAATAGCTATTAAAAGATTAATGTAGGATAAGTATAACTTTTTTAATATATATTTAGAAGGAATACATACATATATTACGGTGACATGTATTCCTTATTCGCTACAAAAGAACGTAGCTTAGCTGTGGAGGAAGAGAATCTGGAATGCGGAGTTAGGCTCTTGTCATTACCCATCAAAAAAAAAATGACAGAAATAAAATAAACACCCACTCTCACTTTGGGCGTGTATCTAACTATCTATCATTACCCATCAAAAAGAAAAAAAAAAAAAACCATCAAGGTTGATAAAAGAGGTCCAATTTCCGAGGCGTCCCTCAGAGTCCGTGGAGAGTTCATTTTTTTCTGGTACATTGACGACTTCGAGGGAGTTTTGGAATTTTCCCATAAATGGTAGTATTACAATGTCAACCCTGATGATGCCCCATTTTACTCCTTGGCCATTGCGAGTATCCAACCCCGTCTCCATTACCCGAACCAGCAGCCTGGTTAATTTCCTCACCTGCCATAGATATTATAATATATACATATATATATATATATATATATATAGCTCCTCATAGCTAGGCAGTCTTATTTACGGCTAGCTTATCTAGAAGAGTAATACGTTTTACTATCTAGCAGGTGATGTGTTAAAGACTTGGGAATTTCTTCTGCTTTACTAGTATTCAATTGAGGCATGACACCTGACCCTAGCGTGCAAGACTGTCAGATTGTATGTTTGCAAGTTTTATGTAAATTTGTACTGGAAACATTGTCCATTTGTTTGATAAACAGAAGATAAGATGTTTTACCAAGAGTATGAAAAAAGAAAAAGCGCGAGGATGATGCAGCCCTGTCACGACGTGAGAGAGAAAGAGGTATTTGGAACTCAGAGGACAACACACAGGTTTGGTTTAGTTTGGTTTGTTGGACGTGAATTCAATGCCATAATTGACGAGTTTGCATGTTAAAACAGGGTGATGATTGATAATTGCCTAACTTGTACAAATTTTTCATGCTTCATATTTGGTATTTGATTTGATATTTTCCTCATACCTGCCGATTACTTCAGACTCACATGTCTTCTAACTCTCCTTGTATTACATTTTTAATCTCTATATATTATTTTATTAATTTATTTAAAAATAATTGGTTTAATATAAAAAATTTTTGAAAGATTCTTTTAACCAAAATCTCTCTCATGCAACTCTTTAAAATTCTCTAATCAGTCAAATCAAATCGATGTCAAAATTTTCATTTAGTATTTAGAAAAATCATTTACATGATGACCAACAAAATTGATTCGACTTGTTTCCATTGACATTTATCACAAACAGTAATGGCCTCTCTTCATAATCCTTTAGATTAGGAATGTGTCAAGATCTACTCAGAACAGACGTGACCAAAACATTTGGCAATGTTATATTATGGGAGCTACCCGAAGCAAAAACATGGTGGGTCATTGCTACTATCACAAGAGGAAGAAACTGCCAAAACTTAATAAAGTTGTTTTCGGCAAATACCAAACAACTAGGAAACAGTCTCTTAGCGTTCAGTGGGGTCGACAGAGAAAACACCATAAACAATAGAGCATTATCATCCATATTTTTCCATTAATTGGAGATGGCATATGATCAAAGCAGTCGAGAAGTGCTGCAATTAGGCTCATTTTGAAACATTAATCTGAAAAATGTGTTCAGTGCTGCATAAAATTGAAACCAAAGTTGAGAAAGATTTCTATTAGTGCAGGTTTTTTCTCAAACTCTTCTTAGGCTTAAATAAATCAGCCAATAAAAAGGTATTCCGGTGGGCTGCTAAACCATTCCTGTTAGGTTGACAGGCAGAGCCGAGAAACTGAAAGAGCAAGATGAAGACACCCTTATCATAGCTATGAATTTCTGTGGGGAAAAAAAATAAAGTAATTAGAACCATATATCATGTACGATCATAATTATTAATCAGAAGATTAACCAAAAAGGAAAAGTAATCATGAAGGAGAGGAAGAATTATTGGGTAGCCAGCCTTTGAAATTTCAGCAGCAGCCGAAGAAGAGAAATAAGAAAAAACCAAGCAAATAAGTGAATAACAGTACGTTTAATGTACAATTTATATATGGCAAAACATACGGTCCATTTGTGAGGTAAAGATGATTTACGTATACAATTTCCACTAGTACCGTAGTCGGCAGGGGCATTAAAAAGACGTGACAAAAAAAAAATCGACATTTAAAAATACATTATAAAATTCGTCCTTCAGACGTTGGCAAATAAGACTTAAGTTAGTCAAGCTTTCTCATGGCTCCAGGAGAAGCTGACGTTTGTCTGCTTTTCCCCCACGTTCTCTTTTCAGCTGCTATAAATACAGGCTGATTTCCCTTACAACTCCATCGCCAATATTATTACAGCAGACCACTAAGTGGCTTTTCTTTTCTTGTCTTTCTTTTTCTTTTTACTTGGTTTATCTAGCTTTGCTCGCGTGAGTTCGGTTGTGTATGAAACTATGACATAAGGTGGAAGATATATTAGTATAGAAGAATCTGTTAAGCTCAGGAGGGATAGCGCCATGGATGATCTTCAAGGTTTTTTACATGTAATCTGATCCTCATTAGCGCTATCCATCCTGAGTTTCATCGGTTCTTCTTGCTCTTGCTCTGTCTCTCAGGCCGGGAGACTGAAGAAAGATTCACGCGGGTAAGTGGTGCTGCATTTTCCCCTCTATTATCTTCGCTTCTCTAGTCTGTACCGATCTTGGTAACAAATTTATCGAGGTCTTGTAGGCTTCTTTCTTTAAAAATACCCGAGCTTTCTCCTTCAGTAATCTTATTTTCCTCTCTTCAAACAAATATATAAAAAGTAGTTACAACATATCTTGTATTGTATCATATACTATTACTTTTTAACTCTTTGATGGTAACAAAAGTTCTGTGATTGAAAGAGAATGAGTGATTAAATTCATTTTCCATTTATTATTTTAAACATCTTAGGTGGACAAAATGAAAAAGGTTTCGCTGGCATGTTGATAACAATTTCTAATTCTAACCTCTAAGCGTATGTGTTTCTGATAATATCTATATATATATATATATATATATATATATATAAAATTTCCTGTGGATCTCGACTGGAGAACTAGCAACATCCTGCAGGGAGTTGGATTTGGCGATTGATATTCCTTATTTATAGTCATTGTAGAATATGTATATGTATGGACAGATGTGAAATGGAAGTGTAAAGAGGGTGTTGCAGGACTTATACACTGCTGGATGGAAAGGTTAGAATTGGACTGGGACTGGGAGAGGACTTTGCTTCCTACTTGGTGTCAGCCTCGGTTCAGCTTTTCTACCAAGGCCAAGGCCGCCTCTTTTTGCATTGACTGCATTCATTTCTCCTTCCGAACTTAGGGATATTTTTAATCTCACTTTCCACTTTCCAGGTGAGTGTATTTCCACACTTCGTTTTATGTTTCCACTAGACAACGGGAGTGCTGATTATTTTCCTCCTTTCTTTTCTATATTCTCATTGCTTTGTTTCAATTATTTATTGAAAAAATTTCATGTAACAAACGAGGACCTCATATACATTGTGGAGATAATTAATTACGTCTCTGTAGACTATAGCTAATAAGTGCGCTGCATAGTGTTGAAATCCCCTTTTTAAAAGTCAGAATTGAAAAAAGGACAACGAAAATGCTTGCTACGCCAAAATGGCGTGCAAAATCTAGTCAATGTGTTTCTCCAGAATATTCAATGGATGTCTTCAAGCTAACGCCCCTTTGCATATTGATATATATGCTCTGAGTATAGCAATAGGTGGCCCCAGCGCGTATTTGCTTGAATATTCAATTATTTGCGTTAGATTGGAGCTTTATGATTATGATCATAATAATGCCATTTTGAGACACTCTGTTCAAATGTTAATCTCATAATTTAAGTAACACTATTATAAGGGTATAAAAAAAATGATTAGTGATTGTCCATATGAAATCATGGAAAGCCTCTAATTTGTCTTATTTTAGCAGTGACATTGAATGAGATTCAAGATTTGCCATGTGCCTCTGCGCAGCTCCTTTCACTAGCCTTACCATGCAAGCCTGCCAAGCTCATTCACTCCCCTCCACTTCCAATTCTGGCAGCCAGCCAGATGCAGCAGTGCCGCGTACTCCAACAAATGGGGTTGACCGTTGTCATGATATTGGGATTCAGTATTATTTCAATTTTTTTTTTAATTTATTTTGTATATAGAGTAAAAGTTACTTCTGACCCCGTTGATAAATGATAATTGAATAACCTCAACTTGCTGTTATTCATGGCAATCGATTATAAAATTAGGGTTTGAATACATCTTGAATGGCATAGGGCGCAAGTCAAGTAAATTGTTTCTGGGTCTACTTATTCTTTTCTTTTTAATAATCGTGAAGAGATAGTGCATGAATTGTTCACCAGCATGTGCGTCTATAGGTGCAATTAGTGTGAGCTATGACCACGCTCCATGTGTAACTGGAATTACAAGAGGAACCCTGGCATTTTAATTTTAGGTTTTTTCATTTTTCTTTGCGAAGGGCGTTCAATTTTGGGCGTTCTTTATTTCTTTAATTTGTTGTTCAGGAAATTTGTGGGCTTTCAAATATTTTTCATCGCAAAAGGAAAAAAAAAAAGTAAGAAATTGGACCATGTTTCCTAGCTTGTACTACGGATCTTCAGATGCCCAGGACAGTGGAATAGCAAAAAAAAAAAAAAAAACTGAAAAAAATACTAATACTAACAAGTAAAACCTTTTCTTGCAATTCATATTGGTTGTAATTGATTTTTCCACATTAAAAAACACAAAATGTAGACTTTTGTAATTTTATTCACAACAATGATCAAAGATAGTCAAATGGTTGCATAAACCAAACTCATATAAAACTCAATGAACTAACCTATGCCACCCTAAAAAGCAATAAAAATAAAAAACAGCGTCCAAACAGACAAGGAGAGGAGAGGAGAGGAAGAATGAATGTGGTCTAAAAGTTGAAAAAGAGAATGGCCTGATCCAGTGGAAATAATAGCAAATGGGCTGACAAAGCACTGAGGCTTGAACAACTTGATAAAAAGTCAAAATTGGTGCCGCTGCCCACTCAATAAGAGATATAATTATTTTATTTTATTTTTAGTATGAAAGAACTGTAACTGTAAGCCTGTTGTAACCTTTCAAATTCAGTAGATATTTCTAGTACTGGATTATTTAGCTCCACCACACAAAACCAGAAACACCCCCCCCCCCCCAAAAAAAAAAAAGGCATATGGCTTCCACTCCCAGTCCCAGACAGCTTCACTAGGATTGTATCGGATTCAAAGTCCAGCTCTCTTGATCTCCACCGGAGTCGAAGAGGCAGGCAGCTCAACAACCCAATGGCTGCTACTGTCTCTCACTTTCTCTCTAAATTCGATGTGCCAAAACATCCCTTTCTCAATTCTCACACGATCTCTAGGAACCGCAGCTTCTCACTCTGTACTCCAATTCTTCCCAATCCCAAGTCCTCTAGAAAGAACAATTCCAGCACTTCGCTCAAAACCTCACCGCCACAACAACAACAACCACCACCACCACCACCTACGAAATCTCAATCCCCTCTCCCTTCCAAACCTCTCAATGTTCCTGACTCTAACCCCTTTTTTTCGCTTCTTGGCCGGATAAGGTACAATTTTTCTTACTGCTAACAATTGTTAGGCTTCCTCTGTTCTTGAAATTTTAAATCTTTCTGGGAGGATTTTGCAGAGATGGGTTTAAGATAGATGAGCTTGGGTTGGAGATTTTATCAATTGCACTGCCTGCTGCGTTGGCTTTGGCTGCTGATCCCTTTGCTTCACTTGTCGATACAGCCTTTGTTGGCCATTTGGGTACACACTTGTCACTTTGTTTTATTCTTTCATCCTTTTATTTTATAATCTTATCAAGCTTGCATTTGTAGCTTTAACTTATTAATCACAGCTTAACATGGATTTATAAAAATTAAATTAAATATTGGTTTTTGTGGTGCAGGGTCGGTTGAATTGGCGGCGGTTGGGGTATCAGTATCAATATTCAATCTGGTGTCAAAATTGTTTAATGTTCCTTTACTTAATATTACAACATCCTTTGTTGCTGAAGAGCAAGCATTAATCAGTAGAAACAATGATGGTAATTTCAGTGAAAAGTAACCAAGCAATTGCAATTCTATCATGTTATTGTTTGGTTGAACTTTTACTTAACTCTGGCCTTTTCTTATGAGTAAGATGCTGAATTTGAGCCTCAAGGCAAGAAAGTTCTTCCTTCCGCATCCACTTCCCTGGCGCTGGCAACTGGCCTTGGCATTGTAGAAGCGGTTGCACTCTCAGTTGGCTCGGGTTTCCTAATGAATATCATGGGTATACCTGCTGTATGTCAGGCTAGCTAATTATGAATATATTATTATTTTTTAGAAGTGTAATGCTCTAATTTGATATATCTTATTCCTTTTTTTTTTCTTTCCTTATTTCATAGGATTCACCAATGCGTGGGCCAGCTGAGTGTTTTCTGACCTGGAGGGCCTTTGGTGCCCCGGCAATTGTAATTGCACTTGCTGCTCAAGGCACTTTTCGTGGATTTAAGGATACCAAGACACCATTGTATGCCATTGGCAAGTATTGCAGCATGCCTTCTGTTTCAATTTCTCTCTAGGGGTCTCTTTGCTGCTTATTAGCAGTATGTTTTACTGAAACACAACTCGTGTGATGGAGTCTAAAACCCAGCGAGATCTATTTTCTCATCTGCGAAAATCAATGACTTATTAGCATATGAGAACAACGATAAGATATCAGTGGCTAAGAATCGCTGAACCCCAGCCAATAGTCAAGGAGTGAGAAAGATTGAAAAAATTTGTGATGATGAGGAGATAATAGGCTACACTTTTACATTTATCCTTTTCATTTTGCCTCATTGAAAATCCAATTTCAGCTTTTCATACTAATATTTTTAATTGTTAGTTCGTAAGCAAAATTGCAATTTATGCCCCCTATGGTTGATTTTGTTCAAGCAGCACCCCCAACTATTCTTGAATTACTAGGTGCTAAATTAAGATCAAAGTATAAGAATAGTATTCTTCAATGTCTAAAAAGTATTCTAGTTTAGCCTGTGGAACAAATATCATGCTATTGCTTGTAGGTTATGCATATAGTAGTTCTGCATATGGTAAATTTCTTCCTTGAATTAACAGGTGTAGGCAGCTTAGTAAATGCAATATTGGATGCAATTTTGATATTTCCCATTGGTTTTGGCATTGGCGGAGCTGCAGTTGCTACCGTGATTTCTGAGTACGTCAATAATGTGGTAAACTTAAAGATTCTAGTATACTCGGCAGTTGGCTCATAATATTTCTGTTAGTTTTGGAGGTTCTGTTGATGTTTTTACTTCTACTAAACTTTCATCACATTTTTGCTTAACCAGATATCTGATTGCTATTATTCTTCTATGGGAGTTGAATGGGAAAGTGGTACTGATCTCTCCAAATGTTGACTGGAGAAAAGTTTCGCTCTATATAAAATCTGGTGCATTTCTCGCTAGCTAATTTTAGCAATGTTCAATTTCGTTTGACGCTCCCTAGGATTATCTTGGTCTGTCAGTTTTGAAGTAAATAGTCCAGGTCAATCTCATATGGTAGAAAATTGCAGGAGAAAAAGCTTCAAGAGAGAAAAAAAAAAAAAAAAGGCTGATAGCTTCTTTGGAAAGCATGTTGTATGAGTTTCTCGGATTTTAGGAGGGATTAGATTAATAGCTCAAATAATTTTTGTCTGTACAGATATAATAGTGAAATCTATTCCTTTCTTACACTGACATTTCGCTCTATTAAGTTAGAATATCTTAGTCATATAATGTCCTGAGATTAAGACAAGCCGTAGCTGTTACTTTCGTGCTGATCTTAAATAGTACTTCCGGTATCTGCCTAATTTTTCTTATAGTTAAGCTACATAAAATTAACCTTAAAAACAGAGAACCTGTAAAGTATTTAAATTTTGAAATAGCCAAATTTTAGCATGGAAATGGTTATGGTACTTGCAGGTGGACTTCTTATCGGCAGGACCATGGCCACTCTTGGAACTCTCACACTTGCAACGTCACTGGTAGCTAGGGAGGGCCCTATTCCTATGGCTGGTCATCAGATTTGCATACAAGTTTGGTTGGCGGTATCTTTGCTAACTGATGCTTTAGCACTCTGTGGTCAGGTAGCTTGTCCTGTGTTTTTCATGTGGAAGACCCAAATGTAGGATATTTATGGCAATAAATGAAACCTGTTGTTTGTATTTATACGGAACTACTTCTCAATCATCTTTTGGGTTTCCGTAACAGGCTCTTCTTGCCACTGATTACTCCCAAGCCAATTATCAACAGGCTCGCCAAGTGATTAATAGCGTTCTACAGGTTTATAAAACCTAGTTGTCCATTTCTTCGAAATTTATTTCCCCTTTATCTAACTAAGCCAGTTTTGTTGTCTTGTTACTTGATTTTCAAGCAGATTGGTTTAGTGACAGGGTTTGCTTTGGCTGTCTTCTTATCCCTTGGATTTGGAGCATTTGCTGGCTTATTTAGCACAGATTCAGAAGTTCTCCAAATTGCCTGGTCGGGTACTTTGGTAAGTGACCTCCTCATATGCACTTTTACAATAACTTCTGGATATATTCTGATTAACCAGCAGAATGCGCGGAATCTTTTTGATTGTTGCTTATAAAAGAGCCTACAGCCACTCTGAAATACCTGGTGCAGTTTTCTTGGCTGTATTCGAGATGATATTGGTTTTCAATGCTTTGTTCATTTATATTACATCATCAAAAGTAACTTCTCTAAATGCCTGTGGCATTGTTTTTTTAATTCTAAGGGGTGGAACTGGAGTCAGTTTGCATTTTAGACGCTACTTATTAAAACTATTGCGTGTCTATATGGGCCAGACTTGTTATGTTTGGTCCTTAAGAGATCTATTTCTTGTAAACAATGACATCATTTCTTTCATATTGCTTCCTTTTTTTTTCTATTTTTTTTTCCCTAATCTATTATGGCATTGATAGAGTTGTTCATGTCAAAAAATCTTTATGTTTTTGCTTTCCGGAACATGCATCAGCTATGGTGACTGATGCTTTTAACTGCTAGACTGTCTGACATTGATACTTTTTTGCAGTTTGTTGCTGGCTCTCAACCAGTGAATGCAGCTGCTTTTGTTCTTGATGGGCTCTATTATGGGGTTTCAGACTTTGAATATGCTGCAGTCTCTATGGTACCTTAACTTCCTTACTAATCTTTGACTAAGTATCTATCTGCTATAATATCTTTGACCAAGTGGTATATTTTTGTCCTTCCTTCCTGAGCTTGCCATGTGTGATTTCGTAGGTGGTAGTCGGGTTGATCTCATGCATATTCCTACTTGTGGCTGCTCCTTTATTCGGTCTTGGTGGAGTGTGGACAGGCTTATTTATCTTCATGACCTTGCGTGTCGTAGCTGGGATTTGGAGGTAGTTAAAATCTATTAGGAAGGCAATATCCTTATGCTATGAGTACATAATTACAGCAATGGATAATGAAATACGCTACTAGAGCTATTCCATCTCATCAGACTCATTCGACTGTTTAATGTTAGGTTGTGCACAAAAAGTGGACCATGGAAAATGATTTATTGTGATATGGAGAGAGGAAATGGATAAGAAGAATGCATCAAAGTTGGCTGGCCAAAGCTTCAATTACTTTATCGGTTTGAGACGTTAGACGCCCGTCATGGTGTTGAGTACATAAGAAAAGGTGGTGGCAATGGATTCAGCATTCAATGACCTCCAGCTTTTAATTGAGAGGCTAACTGGATTCAGATTAGATCAGAATGAATAGATTTGGGCGCTTCTCTGCCGGATCCACTTGGACTTAAGATGGGATTATCCGATTGGGAACGGCATTATATTTAGCTCTGGTCAGAACTGAATTGATTCTCTTTTTCAAACGCATAAATAGCAATGTAAATTGTGTGTATATATTATATCATTCATATAGTTTTTACAATGGCTTGGCAGTTTACTCTTCTCTCATCAACAAAAAATATATGATGTCTGTTTATTGTGGCGTAGGACATGAGATAATTAGGATAACGACCCTTCACCCTGACAAACGAAAATTCTATTTACTTGCTCAGGAATTACGTTCAAAAGATGATTGCAACATTACAACACCTGGTCCAGCTCCAGGATGGGAATCATTCGATAATAAAGGACGTGCCACTTTTACCCTTCTTGCTTTGGGTTATAAGTGAGAGATGGGTCTCGACTATACCACGACTAATTACCAGCCAACCTTCTACCTGGTTGAGTTCATAATCCATGGTTTCTTTCTTTTATCTCATGATCACAACTTAATAACAATAATGATGATGATGATGATGATGAAGAATTTTAACCGTTTGACGAATGGAATCATAAATTGACAGGGTAGGATCAATTATTGCAGAGAATTGCCTAACAATTAACAAGACAGGATCAGAAATGATCATAATCTCATTTCTCGATGACAAACCATATTGCTGTCTCCCCAAGTCGAATCAAAAACAACAAAAAAAGAATCTTTGACCAAAGGCAGAAGAAAGGGAAAAATGTACAAGGCAGGCATAACACAACATCATTGTAGTATACATATACAGAGCCAATCTTCAAATCCACCCTTCGGTTGAAGGACCACCTTGGGAAATTTTCTCTTCATGAGTTATTGGCAGCAACCGTAGGATCAATCCTCAAGGAATAAACCCAACCTTATGAAGCATCAAAAGTCAATAAGTTTTCATAGGTCGGCTTCAAGATCACAAATTTTCGTCTTCAAAGAATCAGCAGGCAAAACCAATGAGTTAAACAGAAAACAAGCAAATCAAATATGGTGATACCAGTTGTTTTTCACTTCTTTTTTGTTCGGATTCTTTTACAATGAAATCTAGCCTATCAACTTAAGAAGGCTACGAAGTATATCATATGCACAATTAATCATACACCAAGATGTTAGTGACAAAATTTCTCACATCTACAAATAAATTTTGGTACCGCAAAAGCCTTTAATTAGATTAAAATTATTCCCAATAAAAAATAAGTCCATATAACTCTTAACCAGATTGCAACATAAACATAATAAGAATTATGCCTTTTTTGACCATCACAATTTTCTGATCTGTAGCGGAGAAACAGAATCAATTTTTTGTGACATAGTTGAATATGAACCACAATGCTCAGAATAACACAACATTCTGTGTGCCCTCTGCACTCACAAATTGATTTCTAGTAAGAGATATCAAAACCCTTCCAAAAGCACATGTCATGCAGCTCTAAACTATTCTCCGTGCAAGGCAACTCAACATTGCAATTTTAATAAAGCCATATGACCGAATATTCATAGTAGTGCAACAGACAACAGGAAAGGCACTGAAAGAGGAAGGAACTAGTTTCTGCAAGTACTAAATCCCACAAACTATTCAGCATTCACAAGATGCAAGAATCAAAATAAGACACCACTTAAATTTGCTGAAACAAAGTGAACCTTCATAGAAAGTAACAGCACGACATATCAAATCATTTAACGCAGAAACATACCATATTCCATTATCCGTATTCTTTAGTTCTAAGTTCATTTGGAACATAACCCAAAAAAAAATTGACCTTCAAGTTAACCATACACTTTGTTGTAGTCAGTCAATCTACAACTAGTTATGCACGTAAACTAAATTATTTATTCATAGAAGATGCGACAATAATCGTGAAAATATTGATTATCTAAAAAGGCAATATAAAGTGGGATCATTTGGGGAAAAGTAAACTAAATCAAATAAAATATAGGTAATTACCTGGCATAAAGAAAAACAAGAGGAAGCAATTATTCAACTCCTCCACCAGACCTGGCAACTTTGTACCGTAACTTCCTATTCTGATTTTCCTGTAAACAATTTATTTAGAAAATAGCCTGAAATGAATAAAGAAACCAACTTTTAACCACACTTAGCATAGAAAAACAATGGTCATAAGCTCACCTGATCAAGAACTTTAGCTGAGCTGGCTTCGACGAGCCTGGCCAAGCTTTCGATTTTAGACAGCATTTTCTCATATAAATCCTCTAATCCGGCCGTGTAATTAACGGCTTCCGGTCCAACCAAACGACTCAATCTCCCAATTTCCATTCCCTCGGAGCACATATCCAACTCCAATTGATCCTTTGCTGTTTGTTTCATTCCAATTAATTTCTCCTCATTTCTATCTTCATTCATCGCCATTAAGCTCCTTAATTCGCAGTTCAAAATGGGTAGAGCAGAGGTCGGGCTAAAAGAACCGTAATGTCCTCTAAACGCAGGACCAATGTTGACTATATCTATTGATAGCGGATTAAAAGAGGGTCTCGATGATTGAAACTGGAAGGCCCGATACTGGTTGGTTTGAATGAATTGGTCTTGTAGAGGAGTGGTGAAGAGGAGGAAAATTGAAGGAGCGAAAAGGGAATTGAAATCAGCGTTTTGGATTGGAAGAGAAAGATTGGGGATAGAGGAGAGAGAACGAGTGACGCAGAACTCGCGCATGGAAGGGTGGAGGGGAGATTTTCGGCGGGAGGAGAACCAGCCGATGAGGGGTTTGTGGTTGAGGTGAGTAGGAGAGAGTCGGGAGGAATCGACACTGCCAAGTGAGTCGTAGAAGGAAAGAAGAGAAGGGAAGGAGAGGAAGCTGGAGATGGTGGCGACGAGTTGCGAATCGGGGGAAGTTTGGGCCGAATCGTCGGAGAGAGTGGAAGCGGAGATGTAAGTGGCGTGGCCAAAGAGGAGACCGTCGACGTCGGCAGGGGAGGATGAGAGGCGTTGGATCAAGGATGCGAGTGTGGGCCCTGATATAGCTAATTTCTGTAATACCAGGTTGTCCATGACGTGAAAAGGCTGAGAGCAACAGGGAGGTCAGTTAGAGGGGTGGTAGCCTAGCCTATGGGGCTGATAAAGAGGTTGAAGAAGAGAAGAGCCAGACGCAGCGCTTCACTTCTCTGAGCTCTAAAAGCTGAAACGGACGCACAGTTTGTTACTGTGGCTTGCCTTGGTGTTACAAGGGCTTTTCCCTGTCTGTAAATGAACAGTAGTAGGGGGCAAGATCATACAACTGAATGTCCAGTGGGCTCGAACATTGAGATTTTTAATTCCTTTAATTTCAATGGGTTGACTGGGCCTTACTCTTTTGGATTTTGCAGTTTTGCTGTCGGTCTGTCTAACAAAATCAAAAAAATTATTCACCCAAGCCCACAATTCTATCACAAGAATCAACAAAAAACCTGAACACTCAACTCACTCCCTAACCAAGAAAATCAGGAAATGATTAACCAAGGCAAGAGAATTAAAAGTATAAATGCAAATTTCATTAGATGTTTCGATATCATTGTTAAGGTTCCATCAACATGAGTAAACATGGCTGCATCAGACTAGGGCAATGTTTTTCTCTACAAAAAGGATGAATAAACTCCTAACAAGATTGACGAAGTCAAGAATCTGAACAAAGAAATTTATGCCAGTTATAAACAGTGCATACTTAGCATGAAAATCTCTGTATTAGGAATTGACAATGTTAATGCTGTGATTGGCAGGAGAAGCAGGCATCCGGAACAAAATCTGTCTGATCTACCCTAATACATAACATTCTCCACGCTAATATAAGCTGAGGGCCAATATATACAAAATCATGCCTAAAGTGAATTAACCACAAATATCATAGCTGAAAAATCCCACTGAGCATGAAATGAAAGGCAGGTTGATAATATAGCCATCCAATTTGATCTCCCTACATTTTACCCTATTTCATATGTTTCAGGTTACCACTTACCAGTTGCAGCAGACAAATTGCAGTATCAAGCATTGATCCATCAAAGATGTTATAATGAAGAACGGAGTAGTAAATAGCATTAGGTGAAATGTAAATTAACTAATACACAGGCAGATAAATTTTATCCTGTTTCTTCTACAATGCGAAGAGGAAACCTCAGAGGAAAAGAGACATATAATCACATGATCTATAAACAGATCTGACAGTAAGGATTCTCAGAAAGTATTTATAAACACATAATCACTTGATAGAGAATAAACAATAAGATTTCAATGCAAGATCTGAGCCGATCAAATGGAATTACAACGTCGTAACATGGAGTCTCAATGGATCCACCAGTATCAAGTATCCAATAAACCAGATCCATACACATTTCACCACCCCATCCATAAAATGGCAAAAGAAATATCCCTAAAATTCCCCAATAGGAAATTTATTCTCTTAAAAAAAAAAACTGAAAAATGAATCAATCACAATTGAAGCTATACTGTATCCTAAAGAACAAGATTCAGAAATGCGGAACCACGGATCAGGTTCAGACACGAGCGGCAACAGCAGCGGAAGCGGCTGCGGCAGCATTGGAGGCACCACCACCTAGAAAGGACAAGAAACCGATGGCTGCTGGTTCTTGCTCGTCCAAGAAGAGATCCTCAGGTACCCTGAAGGCGCCGTGAGCACAGACGAGTCCGACTCCAACCATGAGAGCGGAAATTAGAAGAGATCCAACGGTGGTGAGGAAGACAACGAAGACGCTAAAGATGATGAGGATGCCGAGGGTCTCGCGATCGGAGAAGGTACGGCCGAAGACGACGAGAGGCTGGTCAGGGGGGCGGAAGAGGTAGAGAAAGATCCAGGAGCAGAGGAGTCCCAGAAGGAGGAGAAGGGAAAAGGGATGGGAAAGAAGCGAAAAGGCAAGAATAAGACCAATCACCGACAGATAATTGACTCGGAAATACGAGTAATTCTTGCGGACACGGAGGGCGGCTTCAGAGAATGACTCCGGCTTGGAGAAGGCGGAACGGTCAACAAGTTCGGCCCAGGGACGGCGCTGGGAGAGGCCGTTGCGGAGGGAATCATTGAGATGGTAAACGAAAGAGAGAAAAGCTGGTGTGGCGACAGGCTGTTGAGATTCGGCAGATTGGACAGTGGAGACTGGGATAACGGGTGGAGCTGGGGAGGACATTGCAGAATGGCGATGTCGTTGGAGATGAGAGCTGTTTTAATTTATTTAGGGATTTGATCGGGCAAGTTTAGGGAAATAGGGAGAGAAGTTAGAGGGGAGGATTTAGATATATATTTTAGAAAATGCTAGATTCGGGCTTTGGTTTGGCGTGTAGAAAATAAAAATAAAGGGGATGATGGGATGAGAGGACGAAAGAGTCAGAGAAAGACGCTTCACGGTGCTTTCCTTCTTTTTGTTGCTTTTTCCTTCGTGGTTAAGGATTGGCCACGAAGTTTGACGCCATAACTACTGGGTTCTTTTATGTTGTTTTGGGTCGGTGGGCCGCCCACATGAGACGAGTCAGAATGATAAAGATGTCCGATGAGTTGACAATCTCAATTCCCAGGTTTTACCATGCAGGTAGATTCAAGTAGTCCTAAAATAAGCCACATAGATTCCACCATTCAGATAAAATTGCATCGTGTAATGTAATAATGTAATACAATACCAACAACAACCAGACACATTATTATTGTTGTTGTTGTTGTTGTTGTTGTTGTTATTATTATGTGTTTTTTTAGCCACTGCACTGTAGCAAAATGACACTACCTTTCTCCTCATTTCTTCTCCAACTAAAAACCTCTAATCTATCCTATCACGACGCCTCACGACCTACTTTAAATCGCCGGGGCTCACAGCTTCTCCTTGCACTCTGCAATGCAAGAGAGCTGGTGCAAAAATACCCGTCGATGTGACAATCTAAACAACCTATAGAAACATCAATGCAAACCACGTAGTAACTAGTTCAATATTATTATTTCAAATATATCAAAATATGCCAAGATAACATAAAGTTCCTCGCCATATTAGCGTGCGTTAATGTTTGCATATCATGATCCTAAGAGAATACATTGATAAACAACATAATACCATGCAAAGCAATTCACCATACAAATAAAACACTCTGAACAGACAACATTGATGTTTTGAGAAATTCAGAAAATCCCAGACTCAGAAGGTGGATCCATTCCATCCAAAGTTGGAACCCTGCAAAATAATCAAACGTATCAGCAGTATAAAACAGCAAGTACCACAAATGTGTGTAAAATATCATCACGGGCCAAAGAAATAGCATAAGTTGGACTCACAAGAAAGCTACTGAGAGCAGGACAGTATGAAACAGTAAAGATTTATTTACATTATCTAATGCTGGTGTAAAGCATGCAAACACTGTGCATATTCTTGGCTTTGATGTGCCTAAACAAACAGGGAAATGCAATGAGAAGAGACAAATAGATGACAATGATCCATCCTCTTGACAATTAACAAAGAAGAGACAGCTTGCCTTAGTGTCATAGAATTTGAGGAAGAACCGTGACTTAGGCACCTGTAGCTTTGTTTCAAGAATTGCAGCAATTGCAGCACTCAGTTTCTTGTTCACATCTGGATTAAGGCCACCAATGGATACCAACTCGCCATATGCAGCTGGCTGCTCAGTACCACCAAATGAGATGGGCACTGAACCCTTCAATACAATCATCACATACTGCATATCAACAGCCATGTGTTACATCATATGCCAAGATGAACATGCAATATTGAGAACACTATAAAGTTCTTCTAGCTTGTTAATAAGAAGCAGAAACAAAAGAGGAAGAGCAAGAGCATTTGAATAACAATATAGATCACTTTAACCAAAAGCATATTTCTCTCATTGTTAAAGGTTATAACTAGCGTCTAACAGAGCCATAGAAGTAAATTAAAAACAAGTAGAACAGTAAAGCATTTACCACATTCAAGGTGAACTAAAATTTACACGAGTAAAATAGACTATGATGGTAACTATTACGATACAAACTCTTTAGGACTTGCAAAATTCTTCAGGCATCAGCCAGTATTCAGCCTAAATTGGATGAACTTCTTGTGCTGCACTTGCAATGATGTTCAGAAAAGAAAAAGTTAAAAAAAAAAAAAAATTGCGCATGTGTAAACAAGCACTTAATAAAAGCCTCTTTCAAAAAAGAAACAGAAGCAGAGTTCAGAATAATGGTTTCATATCTGTGGGATAAATTGAGTTGTTGCTCTTTTCTAGCATTTCCAATTGACAAAAGCGTGAAGAACCAAAAATACTTAGCTTAGAAGCTCCACGTTAAGGTATGTATCAACTGGTCGTTCTTTAAGGGATTCTAGGATAATAAAGTGCAAAAGCACAATTTCAGGTCTTAGCGACTGCTTAAGGCTTAAGTAAGCATCCATACATTAGTGCATTACCCTCTCAAAGAACCCATTCTAAACAAATCCTTGGTAATGATCCTTTATCACTAATGGTAAAGAGTTTCACCAAATAGGATACATCCTATACACCCTAATACCGAGACTACAACAGCATACCAAGACCGCAATATTTCCCAAATTAATTCAATAACTAAATTATTAAATTAAATATTAAGGATATTGGCAAAAATAAATAAATAAATAAATAAATAAATAAAAAGCATCGGAATCCACACGATAAAGCAGAAATTAAAGATTCACAAATTCGAGAAACAGGAAAACTAGAAACGTAAAGTAGTAACAAGAAGAGGGGAAACGAGAAACGTACGGCCTCCGGTTTGCCGATGAGCTTGGCAACCGAAGAGGTGGCTTCGGAAAGGATGGAGGAGGTGTCAACGCCCTCCAGGTTCACGTTGGTTGAAAGGTTGAGGCAAGGCATCTTCTGTGTCTCAACTGTGATCACTCTTCTGACTTCTCCAACTAGTACTGGGACTTAGAGATAATAGAAATCCCACACACTTGTTTTCGACCAGCTCCCCAGGTCGCCTATCCCTAATCTTAAAGTAACCCAGGTCCAGGAGCCAAAGAATGAAAAATGCACCTCAACCGAATTCCGAAGCCCCAGCCAGGCAATGGGCCCCCATGCACCTGTTGCCCAGGGGCTCGTATATTTAATTTGGGCATCACAGCCTTTGCCCATTATATTTAATTTGGGCAAAAGCTTTGGTTGGCTTGGTTCCATCAACTTTTTCTTTTATATATATATATATATATATATATATGGTAATTAGTTTGTACGAAATTATATACAATTTTCCTCACATAAAACGGTTTAAAAAGTTTGAAAATTAAAGATTACATGATTAAACTTTTTATCTTAATAAATGTACTAATTTCTGATACTCTTTAAAATGAAAAAAAAAACCTATAACTAATGCTCGACTCAATTACAAGCTACAAGGCTGAAAAGGACCGGAGGAATTTGGGTAATTTATGACTTTTTATCATGATCTTGTTTTTTATCATAATATATATATTTTTTACACATGCAATGCATGAATGTTATAATTAAATTAATAAACTATGGTAAGTCCACGCAACATAATTAGTCAACATTTTAAGTATATATAAAGACATAAAATGTATATATAAGTAAAAAATAACTTGCACTTTCAGTCACTTAATTTTTAATTTTTTTATTTTAATCACTTAATTTTGAAAATTAACGTTTTAATCTTTATTGTACAAGTTTTATTGTTTTTTTATCCCTCAAAAGATAATAAAATTATCACTTGACCTTGATCGGATTATTCATTTAAGTAAGAAGTGACCGAAACATTATCTTCATTATTAGATGATGGAAGCAATAATAATAATAATAATAATAATAATAA
>JBBYHM010000001.1:71985-105648 GCA_038381775.1 Adansonia rubrostipa | reverse complement strand
AAGTAAGAAGTGACCGAAACATTATCTTCATTATTAGATGATGGAAGCAATAATAATAATAATAATAATAATAATAAAGATTACATATATTTTGTTCAATTACTATCAGTTAAATTATTATATTTTTTGATATTGCTAACTAGAAAGAAAAAATATTATCAATTCAATTTTTTAAAGAATAAGTTATCCCATATAAAGTATATACAAAGACATAAAAATATATGCAGATAAAAACAAAAGAAGAAACGACCCTTTCAATCACTTAAATTTAAAAAATAACGCCATAATCACTTATGTTTACGCAACTAATGGTATCCAGGTGTTACTGCTTTGCTTT
Source organism: Adansonia rubrostipa (assembly GCA_038381775.1). Classification (NCBI taxonomy): domain Eukaryota; kingdom Viridiplantae; phylum Streptophyta; class Magnoliopsida; order Malvales; family Malvaceae; genus Adansonia; species Adansonia rubrostipa. Next base: position 105,311 of record JBBYHM010000001.1, on the reverse strand, counting down.
AAAAGATAATGGACCTGTCACTAGGTTTCACTTCTTCTTCAGTACAGTTTATATCCCATCTTTAATATAATTAGTTTATATTTAATATACTAATAGTAACATATAGATTTATGCACTATTCATAAATGAGACGATGCATCTTTTATAAAACTAAAATTATTTTATTTTATTTTATTTTAAGCTGTGAAATTTTTTTTATAAAAAAATTTATATTCTAATTTTATGATATGAAGATGGAAAGAGCAATTTTGTTTTCATTTTTTGAAGCATGAAAATGGACGCGTGTGTGTGTGTTTGTGTGTGCGCCAACTAAAAAATGTTGCCTTTGCTTGAATGCTGGGCGAAAGAGACAAAGATGTTGTTTTTGTTTTGTCGAGGACCCAAGAAGTAGGCATTTGATTTTTAATGTAGAAAGAACAGCATGCACAGCCAAAAAAAAAAAAAACGAACAGAAAAATCAGGCTATTATGACAGGAGGAGAATGACAGGACGACAAAGCTTGGGCCAATCATTTCAATAATGTCTAATATTGATATTGAAGCATCAATGATAAAATAGAACTGATATGAAAATGATATTTCAGACTGATGGAACGAGGTTTCGTTTTTTTTTTTTTTTTCTTTTAATCATATGACATTTGGACAGTGGAGATTAAACTCTTAAAACATAACCGTTATTCCTTTCCTTGGGTGTTGGGGCAAAACTTAACCATAGGCTATATGCCGTAGATAATGCCTGTAAATGCAAATGCAGCCATTAAATCCATGTAATCCCCGGGCCTTTCCCTCAAATTACTCTTGCTCCTGCAGGAAAACGGCAGAAGGCTATGGGCGCCTTTCATGCCGTGCCATGCCGTGCGTGCAATTAAGAAAGAGTTAGTTGCCTCCGCATTTGTGCATATTCACCACAATAATTACTAGACAATTTCTAGCTACTCAAAAACCAAAAGCTTTAACAAATCTGGAACATAATTTTTTTTCAAATGGAGAACAATTTGGATTGTCTCCAAGTTTGGAACTTTCATGGGAACAAATTTCAGATAGGTAAACCAAAATCATTAAAAAAAAAAGAGTTTTTGGAGTCCATAGTCTGGAGTCCAATTCCAAACTATCCAGGTCCACCTGACCTGAGCAAATCAGAAAGCGGTCACTATTGGGCAAGAAACAATTCATTAACAACCTTAATTATCATTAACTTAGGATTTACGTTCTCTTAATTAACTCCATAATGATATCCACAAACATGTTTGCTGCCTTACATTTCGACACCTGTGCTTTTTTTTTTTTCCTAGGGGAAAGTTTTGGAACTCAGTTCCAGCAGTGCCACTTCTTCACCCTCCTACTTCTTTATTCATTGGATCATCAAAGAATATCATAATTAATTTTTATGCTTTCACCGATGCAATTGGTCTCAGATGATCAATTGGTGAGACCAAGGCATGCTCTTACGACCAAAACTTTAGCTTTAAAGAAAAAGGGCCCACCAATATAAAGAAAAAGAAAGAAGAGAAAGAGGGGAAAAAAAAAAAAAAGCTGTTTCCTCGGGTCCCATCGGAAGACCAACTGAATCCCGTGCTCCCTCACCCCCTGAATTCCTCAATAATTTTCACCATCTCTGCAAGCCACCGCTTTACGCCTTTGCTCTCTCTCTCTCTCTCTCTCTCTCTCTTTGTTCGTACCTGCCAGTCGGACACTCACTCACCGGCTCAGCTCGGCTCAGCTTTAGCCCAGTTCAGTGCGTGAGAACCACTCTCTCCGAACTCTCCTTTCAAAGTTTGCTGCTGTTGCTCTGTTTCTAAGCCGCTAGCTTTTGAAAGTTCAAAACCAGACTCGCCGCTTGTTGTTTAGGCGTTTTGATTTGATTTTTTTTTTTTGGGTGGGGGGGGGGGGAATGGTTATTGACGAGGAAAAAAAGCTTGTTTCTTTCCTCTCATCTCCTTTTCTTTGAATAAATAATCCTATTCGTGTTTGTTTCGTCTTTGGTGTGTGCAGCATTGCAGTGCAGTAGTTACTTTCTCCTACCCTGCAAACGTCCCAAAATTGGTGCTTTTCTTCTTCTGTTCTTAAAACCCTTCTTCGTTATTCTTGTACCGATACTAATTACATACATATCAAACAAATCAGTGGCAAAATCTCTGCATCTTTACACAGATTCCATCCAGTTCTCTCTCATAACTTCCCCACTCGATGGAGAATGCATCTTCACTCATATCCATTCCTGAGAAAACCCCTCCACAAGACCTACCAGAGGCCTCTGCTAAGCCTTACAAGAAAAGCTTTGTTGCTACTCTAATGGAAGCCGCCTCTCTCCGCTCTCCTTTTAAGGAAGACACCTACTATATCCCCCTTTTAAAGTCTTCTGAGAAGAAAGCGTTGCAAGAGCTCAAGGATAAGCTTATGGCTTCTTATGGCCTAGACGGGGAATGCACGATGTGGGGTATTCCTCTTCTTGGTGGAGATGAGAACGCTGATGTCATTTTGTTGAAGTTCCTGCGAGCTAGGGACTTTAGGGTTTTGGACTCCTTTAACATGTTGGAAAAGTGTCTTTCTTGGAGGAAAGAGTTTAAGGCAGACAATGTTGCAGAGGAAGACTTGGGATTTAAGGAACTTGAGGGAGTTGTTGCTTATATGCATGGGTATGACAGGGAAGGGCACCCAGTTTGCTATAATGCTTATGGTGTTTTTAGAGACAAGGACATGTATGAGAGAATCTTTGGTGACGAAGACAAGCTGAAAAAGTTTTTGAGATGGAGAATCCAAGTTCTAGAGAGAGGAATTAGCCTCCTGCATTTCAAGCCTGGTGGGATTAACTCCCTTATTCAGGTGACTGACCTCAAAGACATGCCCAAGAGAGAGCTTAGGGTTGCTTCAAATCAGATCCTCTCTCTCTTTCAAGATAATTACCCTGAAATGGTAGCTCGAAAGGTAACTCTTACATAAATAGAAATGGATTTCTCTTCTCTTCAAACTACGCTGAAGATTGCTTTAACTTTCCGATATCTGCCTTTTGGATTTAGATTTTCATCAATGTCCCATGGTACTTCAGTGTGCTGTATTCAATGTTCAGTCCATTTCTAACTCAGCGAACTAAAAGCAAGTTCGTGATATCCAGAGAAGGATATGCTGCGGAAACGCTCTTCAAGTGAGAGTCTTTTGCCTGCGTTTACTTCTTTACTTTCTTAGCTACTTTTCGGTTCGCTCCATTTACGTCTGTATGGATGCTGCAGCTTTACTTTTGAGTAACATGTTGTGGAATCTCCTATGATTACTGGGTCTAGTATATTTCCTTGTTGAAGACCCAAAGTTAACTTTTGAATCCCTCTGCTTTGCCCTCATTGCTTTTTACTGTTTTTTTTTTTGTCCATTTTCTAAAATTTGTTACTTTCAATTTTGCCATAAAAAAAAAAATCATATCTCTGCGAAGATACCTTTTTTTTTTGTGTGTTAGATTTATAAAGCCTGAAGATGTTCCAGTACAGTATGGTGGACTGAGTCGACCCAATGATTTGCAGAAACCAGCCTCTGAGTTCACCGTCAAAGGAGGAGAGAAAGTGAACATTCAAATTGAAGGGATTGAGGTCAGTTTTGTTGCTCTTAATTAACTTTGATTTTCCTTAAGCCAATTCATTTGCAAATTTGTGATTGAAGAAAATTTTTCATAATATCTTAAAGAGTCTAAACTTGTAATGTGTACTAAGAGTAGTTGGTAATAATCTTGTGGGTGATTCAGGTTGGAGCAACCATAACATGGGACCTGGTAGTGGGAGGATGGGACTTGGAATATAGTGCAGAATTCGTGCCCAACGCAGAGGGCAGCTACACCATTGCAGTGGAGAAGCCAAGGAAACTGACTCCTTTAGAGGAGGCCGTTCACAACTCCTTCACATCAAGAGAAGCTGGCAAACTGGTACTTTCTGTGGATAATACTACTTCTAGGAGGAAAAAGGTTGCTGCGTATCGCTATATTGTCCGCAAATAAGCCTTGGTGTAGCTTCAATAGGAGATCTAGGAGTATTAATCTTAATTTTTGTTTTTTTTTTTTAATTTCTTTTGAAGGGGTTTTAATTAATGGCTGTGAACCCTCTTTTCACTCTACTTGAGAGTTGTGTATTGCTAATGTGATGTATAAATATGGAGGTGTTCTTATCGTTGTATGGCTTAATGTAATACTTATAGAAGAAGCGGTGGTTTAACTTTAGCTTAAAAGGAATCCATATTTCTGCTTCTTCATATCAGAAAAGAAAAAGAGATCCTGTAGCGAAAGAAGAGAAAAGAAGAAAGGCTTGCAGACCTGGAAGCTTGTGAATTCTTTAAAAAGAGGATTTGCTCACAGCTTACTGAGATCAATCAATCCGCATAGAAAAGAGAGGCAGATTTTGCCTGCATTGTGACTGGAGTCCTAAAGGGCACTTTGGTTGGCGGGGACAAACTGATTTCCTGAGGTACCTCTTTCTGAAGTTGAGGAGGTGGGTGGATCTCATCTAAATATCAATCAAGAACTAAAGCAATATTGGACTCCTGGGAGTGGGGGGGCTTTGCCTGAGGGGGCCGGGGGGGGGGGGGGTGGTGTGTCTCACAAGGGTTTTGTCGTGGTGGTGATGAGAGTTCACTTTCAGGAAGAGTGTGTGTGATCACGGGTAGCATCCAAGCAATCCTTCTTCAGACCTTTGAATTGAATGCTAGACAACCAGAGACTGTACTACAAATCACTACCAACTTTTTCTTTCCTTAAATTTGAATAGAAAAGAAGTTAGTCGTAAAAGCAACTGAACAAACATAGCTGGGAGTCTGCAGGGCAAATAGGAAAGAGAACCTCACAGTCACAAGTTTCAAATTTCAAACGGTTTTGGGCTTTTTGGAGTCGTCCACTCCAGCCAGACGCCACACTCCCTTGAGGTTATGACTTTTGAGGTCATGCCAATAATGGCTTTACTTGCACAACCGGACAACAGCAAAAATTTTGGAAAGAAAAAAAAAATCAAGGATTTGTAATCTGTGATGTGAGGGACCACCTACCAAACAAATGGCAGTGCTGCTGCTAAGACAGCCTTTACGGATTCTTCACGTCAGTGCATCATCGTAAAGGACTCACAGGTCCATCCCCCCCTTCCCCTCTTCATTTTAAAACTTACTTGCGTCTAGGAAAATTCGGAAGTGCTTGTCTAGACTCGATAGCTATTCTTACCAATCGTGTATTCTTAATCCGACTTAAAATCATTAATTAAGAGTACATCAGTCATTGCGTCCAACGCATTTTGGTTAAAAACCAGTTCCTTGCCTGATCAAATCCAAAATTTTCTGCCAACCGGTCCATAAATCCTACTTAACAACGTCAAATTTATAATTTCATAATCACAGCTCTTTAGATAATTAAAATACATGAATATTTTCTTCTTTATGATGCTTTTCAGTAAATTGTCATCCGATTTGAATGACAATCAAGCATACATGAGTAATCTCATACATCAAGCCCAACACTATGCAAGGTATAGTGCCAGAAGGCTCGATTGTATTGGCATCAAAGCCCAACACTTTGACAACCTATCGACGTACGGCAGATGATGAAACTTTCCCCTACCTTTTCATTTGTTGGCAATAGCTGTTTTGACTCACTTGACTAAAGAGATCCTAAAAGTTTCTATCTAATACAGCACCTGAAGGCTAATGCTTTGCCAACAACCGAATATAATTGATTCCCGAGTCCACGCCCAGAATCTTCGTTTGTCGATAAGACATGCTAGCTCCTCTGACCTACAAGGTCTTCAAGAATCTTTATGGAATTAGATCTTCCAACTGCAATTTCCAACACCTGGGATCTAATTCCACCTGTCAATTACATAATTCAGTGATTTAAGTCTATCATAGAAACATTATTGAAACCTAGTTTCTGACTTAGTATATGCATTTTGTTCATTGCAAGATTGTCAAAGTGCCCCACAAAATTCAAAACAACCATACAGTACGTAAATAACTATTTTCAAAATGAAATTATCTTTGTTCTGCTCCAAAAACACGTCTGCATAACATTTCAAACATATTGCAACTATATGCGTACATCCGTTCCAAAATAATATTTGAATGTAACAAGCTTGAATCAAGGCTATATCATAAACCTTACCTGAAGCACTTTATCTCTCCACTGAAACATACAACCACGTGCTTCCAAATGTTCAACAAGTCCATGGGGTAGCAGCCATTTAAATGCTGCCTGAAGTTTCACTTTTGTCAACCCCCCACATGCCAGTAAGACAGCTGCTAGTCCATTGGGAGTCAGGCCTTTTAAGTGCAAGATTGTTATGTTCTGTAGGCAGCTAATGCTGGCCAGTGATAACAATCCTACGTCTGTAACTGAGCTATGGGACAAGTTAATCTGTAAAGTAAAAATTAATCAGATTACTGGGATGTCTACATTTCCCAAAGTACCAAGAAAAGGAGAGGGTAGCATACTTGTCTAAGGTTCTGAGAAAAATGAGCAAGTGGAAGCATCCCAGCATCATCAATATTACGACACTTCTTTATGTCTAGCTTCGTAAGTTCCTTGCATCCCACAGCAACAGCTGTTAGTCCTAAAGATGTAATCAGAGAACACCCTCGACTCTCAAGCGTCTTCAACCGTGAGCATTTGGATAAAGACAGCAAGGAACGATCAGTAACATCTTTACAGTAGGCTATATTAATCATTTCAAGGCCACAGCACCCTTGTGCAATTGCTAAAATACCCAAATCTGTTATTTCTACAGACCTGAAAAAAACAACCATGTTCAGATAATCATGAATTGTTTTCTTCATTGCATCAATTATAAATCAGTTAATATATATATATATATATATATATATATTATATATAAACTGTAAGGAAATTTGCTTGTGACAAGACAAAACATATTTGACGGATTACCCCTAATAATTAGAGGAGGGTAAAAAGAAACAAAAAGGATCCTTAATACAGCTCAATAGCTAACCTGTAAAGATCAAGTTCTACAAGTTTTGAGCAGCCCCTGCCCACATGGATGAGTCCCTCATCAGTTATATTAAGACAAATTCCTAGTTTTAAGTTGGACAGTTTGGAACATCTGGAGATGTAATTCAGACCTGAAAAGAGAAGAGAACATAAGTATATCAAATAACACGATAGTTCTAACTATACTAGCAAAAGGGGTTGTGGGGGGGGAACCTTTATCATCAATTTCATTATCTGTAAGGTCAAGTTCCTCAAGCAAATGGCACCGCTGCCCAATCAAAACGAAGGCTTCTCTAGAAACCAGGGTACATGATTCCATCCTGAGAGAAGTAAGAGAGTTGCAAGAATTTGTGATGTGGGCAATAGAGACATCAGTTATCTTGCGGCAACATGTAATGTCTAGCTTCCTTAAGTCTTTGTGCTTTGTTACAACAAATGAGAGGCCCTCATCTGTTACTCCTGAACATTTACTTAAGCTCAGCTCCCTTAAGGATGCCCACCAATTTCCAATGGTTTTCAGCCCATCATAGGTAACCAGACAACCATCCAGTTTAACTGATTGCAACAGCGAAAGCTTTTTCAAACAATCAGCAAGAGAATAAGTTACCTGAATCAGCAAATGCTACAGTATAAGTAGAAAAAAGTAGAGGAGAGAAACCCTCTTAAATATATAAAAGGAACCTATTAGAACAGGAAGAAATGACCATATAGAAAAACTTACAGAAGAACCATGGGCTAAAGTAAGTTGCTGCAGACCTTCAGCGCCACTTATTAGGGAAGACAATCCCTTGTGATTAATATTCTGACAAGCGGACACATCAAGACTCTGATAAAGGACAAATAAGTTGAAATTTTTTTCAATTCAGTATGTCGTAAAAAGACAATTAAACTTTTGATTGTAAGGTACAATGCCTTCAGGATCTGAGTAGGTATGCACGCAACAAACTCAAAAACCATCAAATTCAGCACCTCAATCATGCAACGTAACAATAGATGCAGATTGCCCATAAAAACGCAGGAATACTAAAAACAATGTTAGACTTCTATTGAACCACTTTTCAACAAGACGGAAGCATGATGCTTGAGACCAAGGGTCGAAATGTATGAAAAATTTCCCTGGCCTTAGATGACAAATGTACCCGTAAAACTCAACAACTTTTAACAAACACACACAAAATTAAATGGAAAAATCAAAAAATTAGCCAATTTTCCACAACAATATACCTTTAATGAGTCACATTCATGTTTGAGGACTGCAAGACCGTCATCGTCAATACCAAAGCATCCTTCCAGAACCAACTCTTCTAGATGTTGTAATTTCAAGATAGATGATAAACCTTTATTTGTAATCTGCATAACGTTAACGCAATGAATTAGAAAATATCTGTTAGTTCCAAAGACAGGTACTCATGCAGCATTTAAAATAGCACTATCAGATATGAAATGCAGTCACCGGAATTTGATCAAGCAATGAAGTTCCGTATTAAACAGTTAAAAGAACCCAAATTACTCTATTAAACAGGCTGGATAAGAATTAAAAACAAGCCAACAGCCCAATTCGACAAACAATCCCATGTCACAGAGGAAATTTGACAAATTTTAAAGCAAAAAAAAAAAAAAAATCAAAGAGGAACATACACGAAACAAAAACGTTACTTACAGGCAAGTAAGAGAGATCCAAGTAATAAATATGTTTGCACTTAACAGCAATCAAACCAACCCCCAAATCACCAACTCCCGAGCACCATTTCAGGCAAATGGACTTCAACTTTCTGCATCCAACAGCAACGCATCCCACCCCCATATCCGTAATCGACTTGCACCTCGCCAAACAGAGCTTTTCCAAATTCTTAGCCTCGGCAACAGCTGCCATAGCTGAATCTTTCAAGTCCGTCCCGTTGGACAAATCAATCTCCACAAGGTTCTTACAATTCAGAGCCAAAGTCGACAAGCCAGAAGTGGAGAAGAGACGACTTCTGGAGAAATCAATGGAACGAAGAGTAGAGGCGTATGCAGTGGATATAATGGAGAGAGAGGTGTCAGATACACGAGAGCAAAGCGTGAGATCTAGATGGTTGATATTGGGATAACGGGAAAGGATTGCAGGGAAGCATTCCTGGCGGAGGGGCTTGAGGGAGCTTCGGTGCTTGGATTCTGCAGCGTAAAAAGACTTGCAAACTAAAGAGAAAGATTTTTTATCAAGAGGGTTGTGGTTGAGGAGGTCGAGGATGATGAAAATGATCTCTTGAGGTAGCAGATCGAAGGGGTTGAAGTTGAAGGCTCCAAAGAAATCTAGCTTTTGCTTCTTCATAGTTGTTTGTGTTTCTCCTTAAAAAGTTTACAGCTTGGGAGTTTTGTCTAATCTATATCTTGGAGAAAAGATGGTATGTTTTAAGGCAGAGAAGTCACCAACCATTAACAGGGAAACAAGGAAGAGAAGAAGGGACAGAGTAAGAAAGAGGCTTTGATGAAGAAGAAGAAGAAGAAGAAGAGGAAGAAGAAAGTTTAAATTACGTTTAGAGGCTTTGTGGGCCTTATCGGCTTGATTGGCGTATGTTTGTCTCCTAAGGACGAAATTACCCCTATCCGCTTTGAATAAACTACAAGTACTATTTTGGGTTTGAAGAAGGTAAAAAAGTTGGAACTAAGTAATTTTATTAATTAATTCATTCCTTTCCATCCCTTTTGAGGCCTAACTTGTGCTGTGTGGAACATGCTTTCTCAGTCGGACAGAGTAATCTGTCCATTGTGATAGTGATTTGGTAATGGTTGGGTTGGCATGGCATAGCATGTAACTTGGTGGGGCTTCTATGGAGGATAATTGATGAATAGCCTATAATCTCTTTTTAATATGTTTTTTAAGGTACAAATGGTGGTGAGTGGGATGGATTTGAAATCAGAGTTAAGTGGGAAAATGCTGCTGTGGATGTTGCTAGAGAAATCTTAAATTGTTACAGGAATAAGATTTAATTTGTATGTATTAATTACAAATGTAATGTAATGAAAGAAATAAGTGAATAAATAAATCTGAGATAGAGGTTGTAGTGCACGAAAACTAAAAGTAGACTTAGTAACTTTTGAGCAAATTAAAAAGAAAAAAATGAAATAGGGAAGAGAAGGGGAAGGGGTATGTACCTGAATACGGAAGAGGCAGGGGACTAGGGATCCGTACGGCAAACTATGGGTGGGGACAAGAAGAGGAGGGGCAATGTGGGAATATATGTCATTATTTATAATTAATGTAATATATATATGAGGAAGTAGTTAGTAGGACAGATTGAAGTGCGAACGGAGAGGACGGATGGTACGAATATTTGACCCAACCCAACCCAACCCCACCAAACCTAAATCTACTTTTACTTTATTATTATTTATTTAATAAGTAAATATAAAATAATATATTTCACACCAAAAAAAATTCCATTTTCCCTTTTTTTTTTTTCTTCCCATCGATGATAATGATTTAAAGCCTAAAGAATATATATATATATATAAATTAAAATATATATATATTATTAGTGGTAGAAAAAGAAAAATAGCATGCAAATGGAAAAAAATCGCCGTACTTACAACAGGGCTTTTGCATAGACAGATACGACCAGTCCTAGTCTTTAGACAGGATAGTACCAGCCTTGCTCAGATAAGAACGGAAACAAAAGCATATATCACAAAACAAAATAAAAGTCAACAAAGTTAAATTAGTGCAGGGCAAGGCAAGGCAAGGCAAGGCAAGGCAGGGGCAGGCAAGGAGAGAGGGAGGCTGTGACTCGTACCGGGGCTTTCTATTCCTCTTTCTCTTTCTCTTTCTCACTCATCTGTTCTTTTCTCTGGTCCCAAGCATTTCAAACAACTTTTTTTAAAAAAAAAAACTTCGATTATTAAATTTATTTTTTAAACTTAAATATATTCAAAGATTAAATGTAATTATCTTTAATAAGACTTCGATCTCAATTTTTACCCCTGTAGGTTTTAGATTGTAGGGGAGGCTGAGTGATGCCTGAAGTGAGACTATTGCTACTACTCGCTGCCTGTGTTGTTGTTTTCACTTTACCCTCCTCAAATCTTTCTTTGCTTCACTTCATTGTTTTACCCTACTAACTTTTTAATAATATAATAATAATAATAATAATAATTGTAAAATTCATATATCCATACAGTAATATAATATAAGTCCTTAATGTTTTTGATGACTCAGCTCCACCTCCCCAACACACACACACATATATATATATATATATATATATATATACATCTTAATAAAAGGCTCTTGTCAATCAGATTATACAAGCAGCAGCAGGAGCAGCAGCAGCAGTGTACATGTGATGGATGATATTTCATAATGTGTATCAGCAGCCGCCTTTGGAATATGTCCATTTTGTTTATCAAAACGTAAATAACATCTCCAACACGCATCATCTACATCTACATCTATTCTATTCTATGCCCACTTTTTCGTTTTTCCCATCACTTCATCTGCTTGCCCTGCAATTATAATCTGCCGAACCTGGCCCTACGCCTCTACTGTTCCTTGTCTTAGAAAGCCAAAAAGAAGAAAAAAAAAAAAAAGCAAAGATTCTGGGCATGCCACCCGGTGTCGCTTGTTTCTTCCACATCTTTCTTATGCAGAATATATTTTGTGTGATGCGAGTGGCCATGCTAAATTTCCCACTAAACTGCTGACTGAGTATACCCACTGCTTCAATTATACAAAAGACTTATCCTTTTTTTTTTTTTTAACCCCTCCCAAAAAATATTGGGAGTGGTACTGAATGTCCTTCGTGATTTCAAGAATATATTGTCCAATCTTTGAATGACTACCAAAGTCCAAAAAAAAAAAAAAAAGGAATATATTTATTTGCTGATTACCCGATAGCATAGAGAAAGTGAGGAGCTCTGTCCTAACATCGCGTGAACGTCATCCTATTCGATAGAGACATTTTAGGTATTTTAGATTAAATTGATTTATTTACTTTTTATTCCATATCAGTTGTATTTTTAGAGCTTTGTATAAATAGTCTTCAAACCTCTTGAATTTTCAATTCCCTCAAGGTCTGAAGATTAAATTTTTAGGTTCTTCACTCTTTTTAATTATTTTGTTGCAGGCTCTCTACTTTTTTTTCCAATAATTTTGAAGATTTCACTAGTTTGGATTTGTGGCGTTTTCAAGTCAAACCTAGATGACTTCAATTAGCTATTTAGATTCAGGAATTCAAAGCATGATTCATTCAGATGTTGTTGCTTTTAAACAACTGTTCTTCTCTGCAATCTTTTCTTCTTCGATTCATGTACAAAGTGCAATATTTTTATAATATACTATGAACGAATGAAGGATGGGCGAAACAACAATGGAAAAAAGGCTTATTTGAATTCTTAGAAGCTGTGGACGCTGTCTTTACCAATTCTTTGATTGTCGAGAGTGACTCCACCAATGCGTCATCTTACAAAATAAACGGTGACAAAGTTCCTCGGCGACTAAGGTCTGCCTTAAACGTTGTTGAGATTTGCTCAAGGAAATCAAATCCGTCCAATTCTTTAAAATTCCAAGAGAAGCTAATTCTTAAAGTGGACTACTTCACAAAATCGGATGTTAACTGACTCTTAATATTTTTAATTTTTCTTACTTCTCTTCCTTTTTTTTTCTCCTTTGATTGCATAAAAATTCATTCAGGCTTTTAATTGTCTTAATTTTTTTTTTTTTTGGTATAAATCTTTACCTTGTTAAAATCTCAAAGTAAATACTTGCAAACAAATCTCCACTAATATAAAACATTTAATTAATTTTAGTGTCACCAGCCATGACTCATGTGACTCCAATTTAGTTAGTGAATTTATCAAATCATCCAAAATAAATAACACAAAACGAATAAAAAAAAAACTTCTAGTAAATTCATAAAAAAAAAATACCTATACAAGTCACGTTCTAAAAAAAAAACTCCTAAAAAATAATAATAATCCATTTTCACTTGCACTTGCTCTTTACGTACTCACCCCAAAAATAGTTCATCTTTTATCTTTTTTTTTTTTTTTTTCCTTTTACCTTCGACTCTTCCTTCTATTCACCTTTTTTTTTTTTATTAATCACTCACATAATTAATAATATTTATTACATATGTAAAATAAATAAAATTATCATATTTGTTCATCACAATTATAATAGTAAGAAGAATAAGCATAACATAATAGTAGTTTGACGTAAAACATAAAATGTGAATGGTCATTGTCAATTAATCTTCTTAAAATCTCAATGTACACATATAGCAACAAAGACAACAAAAAAAAAAAAAAAAGGAAAACCCCATAACATTTGATTTTTTGGATTATAATTTCACTTTAACATGTGATCATCCAAATTACTTCTCACCAAAGTTTTCACAACATTTTGGCAAAATAACTTTTAATTTTTTTTTTCGAATTTTACTTATAATTTCTTTAGTTTCTTTAAACTAAGCTCTTTCCATGCTTACATGATTTGTATATGAATAACTTAATTTATCAAAAAAATAATTTTTAAATTTCATATTATGTAAATCTAAGTGCATATAAATATTTATGTTTTTAGATATAAAACACCGACCCTGCATCACGTGGCTATATTCTTATTATAAAATTTATTTTGATTGATCAATTTAATTATATTCTACATATACAATGAACCCATACATTAAAGCGTTTCAAAATTTTCCAAAGGGGCCGTGGCCTGCACCACTATAGGTAGCTCCACCCCGTTGTCAATTGAAACAAAAATAATTACTCACAAAAGATAGGCCACTTAAGGAGATGGCTTTGACCTCAATGTAGGAAATATATTATTAATTTCAATCAAATGCATTTTCAGATATTCTTTTCTCTATTAAAGAAATAAATTAAAAAGAAAAGTTTACTGCATAACATGAGATGAGATGGAGCAACCAAAATATAACTCTATCTAGGACATTTCAATGGTCAGATATACATAGGCAACAAATCAAATCAGTGAAATCACTAGTATAACAGGGGGTAAAATATAATTTACCGAAACTTTCTTTTCTTTTCAAGTCTTCTGAAGTTATAGTTGCTTTCCTTCTCAAAAACAGATCACACATGCCCAAGTTACAAATATCATACTCACAAGATATCAAATGGAACTTGGTTTACACCCACGTTTCCATCTTCCTATATACATATATATACATATATGTATATATTTTCAGATGCAAACTTCGTATAAAGAAACAATCATTCAGACCTTAAATGGTAAATACAATACAAATGGCTCAAACATGCGTTTCAATTTTCTTATCATCATACTAGCACTGAACTAATGATGACAGCTTCTCAAAGTTAAAAAAAAAAAAAAAAATACTTTCCAATTCGGTATAGACGGTAAGTGTACTGCCCAAAAGGACATCAAATTCAACTTTCGAAAACCCTAGACGATTTGCGAACTGACTAAGTTTGTAGCAGCTTGATTCTAGGTAACCTAAAGCAAAGGTATCTGCTTGAGCTCACAAAAGTAGCACAACCTGTGCATTTGGCTACTCGCCTACTGTTGAAAACCTAAGAAGTAAGGCGGAAAAACCAAGACTAGATGCAGAATTAAGTTGGAAGAAATTGAATAGGAGAGGCCCGAATCCACACCCTTGCGTCTGTTGAACCAAGTGGCTTTAAAAGAGAAGCCTTGGATTCGTGCTAGAATTGTTGCCATGAAGAAAAACTTAAAATTGAATATGCTCAGATTCTTGCCACTTAAACATCCAAACATCACCTCTATAAGTTAGATTCTTGCTAGAATGATCGCCATTATTAAGATATATGTCTAATCTGGGCAAGAATTTAAATGAAATTTGTGACAATTTACAATGTCTACGAAAATTAATGTCACAATGATGATAGCATAGAATAGAAATAATTATAGTTTAAGAACAGATTGGTTTGCACGACTTGGGTTTTAAGTAATGGTTGAACAATTACATCTTCGTGACAAGATAAGATAATCATATGGCATCAAAGTATAATTTTGCCAAAATTAACCATTTCAAGAAAACTCAAACCAAAGTAAAGATACCATTAGCAAATTATCTTATGATAATAAACTGATGACATACGTATCCGGTGAAAGGAAAAGGAAAAAAATAAAATAAAAAAGAAATTGACTTGTGAAAAAACAAAAACAAACAGCAAATAGATTGTCACTGGCATATTCAATGAGACAAAATAGGAATGAGAACCAAGTGGACCCTGCAAAGTAGAAAAGATATTTGTTCATATACGAAGGATTAAACTGGTCAGTATGTATTAAGTACTTCATGCTGCAGTCAAATGAGATGCAACAGCAAATTGAACATATAAATATACCCACCAATTATCTACTGAACCATATGATATTGAATACACCTAAACAACAAAGCATGCCGAAAACAAAGCTTATTCTAAAACCTACGATCCCCCTTCAGCGGTGCAGCAAAGTCACTCTCATTTCCTGTGTGTATTATAGTACAAGGACCATGCTAGTTCTCAGCATAAGTATTCCAGGTGTATCTTCTAAATTCTCAGAGTAACAGTAAATTCATTTAATTGTGTTATTCATTCACCTTTTCTAACCGTGCTATTAAAAGTGATATGCGAAGCATTTAACACTAAGGCAAGTAAATAGACAGGTGTAGAAGCTCATTGCCAATGGAAATTCAAAAAAATAACCAGTAAAGAGAACCTATAAATCCAAAATCTGATGCATGAAAAAAGAGTTCAAAGATTCGATGAGTGAATGATTAATCTAATTCTAAGCACATATATATGATTAAAGAATGTATCTGATAAGGGGACCGATCTTTAATTACTTTGAACACAAAACATTTGGGACCAATTAAAATTGAATAATGAAAATCAACATGGGCTTTCTATGTAGTTGATCAGTGACTTTACTCACATGCATTGAGATTTCATCTTCTATCTAACTGAGCCCCAAGCCTGGTTAAACAAGGGTGGAAAAGAGAGAACAAACCCATAACCTCGGTTGCATCATGGCTCAGCAGCTCAAAAGCCACTTGATCTTGGCAAAAATTGGGGCTCAGCTTGGCTTTACCTCAAATATGGAATGAGTTGAGATACTAGATAACAGATAATCTTAGGCTGGCTAACAGTTGTCCTGCCACACCACATAAAAGAAACACCTTCTAGCAGAAGAACAGAACTTTAAGTATGATAGATGGTTAGACTGAACCTGTTATCATCCTATTTCATCAAAGTACATACCTAAGACAAACAGTTTCATCGACCACGCACAAACATTGTGAGTTTGTGACAAGAGGAGCCTTTTTCCTAGTGCTGCAACATTCCTGGCAACTCCATTTCTATCCAAAACTATATACACATGTAGGCGAATTTATAGCAAATAATATAAAATAACTGGACTTCTATGTTTATCCAATGATAGATAATTACAGAAAAGAATAACTCCTATCTAAGCCTAAGAAAATAAAATGTTAATATCAAACATGAAAAGAATCTAAGCATCTTCAGTATCGTGTGGTCAATTCCTAACCCAAGTTTCCGGGAAGGACTATGGAGAACATAGAATTCCTTTTATAAAAGACTCACTGCGGTGAAGAAGACAAAGTTAAGCCAAAGACGACCAGAGTATAGCAACAAGGCACTCACAGCTAGAAATGCAGAGAACAAGTAGGTTATCTTCAAGAATCACCCTTTATTTCATCTGAATCTGAATCACTTGCATTATAACCTGATATAGAGCCACCAAAGAAAACCCAAAGTAGAATCAATTATCATACTAATATTATGGTACCAGTATTACAAGGTGATGAGGACAGTGATAGTTAGAGAGGTGAACCTGGATGCTTATCGCTGACTTTCCAGACGGAAGACCGCATCCTTGATGCCCTTGTCATCCATATTCTTCCCTACCATCCATAATATTAGACCAAGCCAAACCAAAATTAGAAAGAAAGACAACATAAGTTGGGGGACAAAAAGAATGAAGAAAAAGAATAGAAAAGAAAAGAGGAAATAAAATCACGAATATAAAAGCCCGTTGCCCCTTTTAGTTAAACTTCGAAGCTAAGAAGGGAAAAAAAGGGGAAGGGGTCCAAACTTTGCTTCGTATTGTAAAGAATTTTAAAGAAAGCAAAATGGAAAATTTTATTTCTTTATTTGTGGAACTTTTTCCTCAGCCATCAAAAATAGCAAAGCATAAACCCTAAACCCCACATGCAGAACCCAGAAAGATAGAATCAATCCCGACAAAGAAAAATAAACTAAATAAATATATAATAAAAGAAAGAAAGAGAGAAAGAAATCTTTTAAGAATCAGAGAATAAAAAGGAACGATAAAACAAAACAAAAACAAACCTTATGTGCATCTCGGGGAACCCCATAACCGTTATAATACATTTGACCGACCAGAATCTGCATGTTGACGTCCCCAGCTTTGGCTTCCTTTAGAGTGTCTTTGAACCAGCGCTTAAGGCAATCCGAGACAACCTCCGAGAGTGGCAGACGTTGACTGGCACTGGAGCTTTCCATCTTCTTTTTGTGGATTTTGCGTTTTGCCCTGTTGTGTTGATATGCTAGGCAGTAGCCTTGCCCTTTTGATATGTTGAAGCTTGATTGCGCTGGGCAGCGATTTTCCCACCAAAGGAAAAAAAAAAAAAAAAAGGATGAATTAAGGGATCCGATTAGAGAGGGAAAACGTCAGCTTAATTGTTTTGTTTTTCTTTTAATATTAATTAGCATTGAAATGTTGAGTGGAGTCCCAAGACATTCTCCATAATGGACAATTAGAAAATCTTCCAAACAAAACAAAGATAGTAACCATTTACTTGAATTGCCATTTGATTTTCATTAATTTCCTTTGATGTTGCTGAAACAGCAAAGTGAGGTGACATCTTCTTACGTGTTGAGAATGAGAGGGCACATCAATCCCCCATTGATGTCTCCAAAAACAAATTACACAGAAAAGCATCTTCATCTTCATCAATCATCAACGTCAACACAGAAACTGCTCATGGAATTCCCAAATTACTACTGATTTTGTGAAAACAATTAAGTCACACCATTCAACATCTTCAAATAATATAAATATATATAATATCATCTGCCATGAATGATGAAACTTGCTCCTGTATAATATAAGCATTGCATTTCATTGGATTCGTATAAACTATAACATATAGATATGTGTATACATAAAAATATACTATAGCAGATCGAAGTACCGTAAGATACATGGGAAAAAAAAAAAAAAAAAGAGCAGAATATTATACTATACACCACACCAACATAATGAGAAGAATGTTTAGGAAAAGAATACAGCACAGCAGTGACCGAACAACATATATATTCCGATTCACTAAGGTGGGGAAATTTAAATAATTTGGATCAAACATTTTGAACAAGTAACCAAAAGGATGTGCCATTGCCTGTGTCCTTTCAAGTATCACTCCAACCATCTTCATCATCATCATCTTCGTCACTTCCAGCCAATGCCTATTTCAACAGTATAAATGATTTTAAGAATCGCACAGTCATTAAATGCAATAAATAAATAAATAAATAAAAAGACAGACAGACAGACAGAAAGACGAGTGCAAACACAAACCTGGCGAATTGCATTTGCTTTCTCCAATATTGCTGCTACTCTTAAGTTGGTTTTAGGACCCTGAACAGTGGGTCTGTTCACCACCGCAGGCTTCAAGTTGAAGGACTGTAGAAAGCAAAATAATCAACCCCCAATTTATCCAAAAGATGCATTTCCCGACTTTAAAAACATCTTTTTTTTTTCTTTTTTTTTTAGAAAAAAAAAAAGAGAAAGGGACAAAGTGAACGTTAACAATTACGGGAATTTAATCTAACCTTGGTTCGTATCTGTTCCAGCAACGAATCTCTTTCATCTACCTTTGGAACGACTGGGGGGTGAATCCGCTCAGTTACCTTTCTCAACTGCACAAAATTCAAACCGTTACTTCACAAAAAGAAAAGGCAGATTGAAAAAATCAATAAATAAATAATATGCAAGGCCGTTACCTTGCTCTTGTCATGAGCAGCAACGGCATCAATAAGAGGATTGCGAGGTCGAGGAAGCTTCACAGTTGGATTCCCATTCGAGTTTCCATCTTCAACAACTGGTAATAGAGCAAGCGTAATTAATGGCCATGCTGCTTCTCCCTCTGAAGTTGACAAATCACGCGGCATTGTTGTATTTGATGTCTCTGCAATTTCTATCACCGGAGCCGCCAAACCATGCTTAACAATGGCATTTGATGTCTGTGAAATTTCTCCCTCTGAAACTGCCAAACCATGCTGAGGCTGTTCCTCTACCTTGGTTGGCAACTGCTCTTCTAGTTTTGTAGGAAGATCCTCCACTACCTTGGCCGGAAACTGCTCCTCTACTCTTGTAGAAAGATCCTCCACTACCTTGGTCGGAATCTGCTCCTCTCTCTTGATTGGCGGGGGCACAGATCTATCAAGAAGATTCCCCCGTTCAATCTCAGAATTTTCCGAGCCTATATCCACTACAAACAGGCTTGGAGGTTTTGTTGTTTTCTCATGCAAAGATGGAGGAATATGTCCGCAAGTTGTTTCAGTAGCTGGCACAAGCAATGAGTAACTGGATTCTACCCTATCAACCTTGACGGCAGTTGAACCATATTCAAGGCTTTTACTAGATATTATGGGTGACGTAAAAGATGGGTTTGAGTGTATTCTACCTAAACAGATATCATTGTATTGGCTATTAGCGTTGCTAACCATGGTAGGCGGGTGAATAGAAAAAGGGATGGACTGCATGCAATCAGCAACCAATTTATCAGACACATGACCAGACCTCTTTTCACCATACACTACGGGTAAAAATGGGTTTCTGGGCTGTTCAATCACTTGCTCTAATGCTGATAAACCAAATTGAGCTTTCTCGCCAGTTCCACGTTGTGGTATCACTGAGAATGACCCCTGACCCTGTTCGACCAATTCTCTTTGTGAAGCTGGAGAAAGATGTTGAACTCTCCCTATCCTCCATTGCATTGGAGGAAGAGGAGGCAACGGTGGCATTTCCTCAATCCTAAGTTTAGTTGCCTCAGGGAGCAGGCCAAAGACAGGATGAATAGGACCTGATAGATAACTTTGTTGCGTATTTTGCTTACCTGATTGTTGTGAAAACTCAAATGAAGGTTTGCTTGAAGAGACTTCCTCGGAATGTTTGAAAGAAGTTTGTAAGCAATTTTCTTGATCTATATGATCCAGAGATTGTATCTGCTTGGACAGAAGATTTGATATATTTGAACTATATTCAACTATATGCAGGCTTCCCATATCATGCTGATTAGTAGGAAGGTCTAATGAATGCTCTAAAGAAGTTCCTTTTTCTGATAAGCAATGGGCTGTTGAAGACACCATCTCGGCTCTACTTTCCATCAAATGACTCAAATATTTCGATTCTGACTCTTGATCACACAATTCTGAAGAAGGTGTAGTGGTTAAATCGATGAAGTTCAAGCTATTTTTGGTTGGTTCAGCCAGAGACGAATAGTGAATATCATCTTCAAAATTGGAACTGCAGTGAGAGAGTGATTTGCATGAAGTGGAATCCATATCTGCTGGAATACCTTCCACTGGATTTGTTTCTTCGTGTGTCTCTAACTCTATAAGACATACTTGAGAAATAACCTCATTAGATTCCAATCCTTCCTGACATAAATCTCCGTCACCAGAAAGAGGCTCTTCCAAACTCATGAGATTTCCAGATGTTGAACAAATCAAATTTGAAGACTGAAAAGTAGTATTATCAACACCATCATCAAAGTCAGCAGAACCACAAGCAGCAGTGGAGACTACAATACTTTCAGAATGAACATTTCCAGTTGCAAGATCATTTAAGCTCACATGATCCTTGAGGTCCAAATTATCAGAGCAAGGAGATGGAAGATCACAATGGGTAGCATCTCCTTCCACCACATTCAAACTGCAGGTAAATCCTCTAGTTTCTTCTCCCTCTACAGCATTAAAAAGTTCATCAACATTTTGTTTCTTTTCAGACAATGAAGCTCCTACCACCCTTGGATTAGCCTCAAGTTCTGCATCATTGTGCAACATGTCTGAAAATTGTTGTTCATTAAAGCCACAAGTCTCTGAAGCATCCAGCATAGGAGTCACACGTTCCAAGTTCAAACCAGCTTCTAAAGTAGCATCATTGATCTTGGAAGCTAAGTTGACAGGCTTCATAACATCCAAACCTTCAGGTGGTAGTTTCATACCTGAACCTCTTTCTACTTCTCCCAAGGTTGAACAAGGAAGCTGCTCCTCTGTTGGCGAAGTAATGGAATATCGTGAATCAATCATTTGGTTGACCGAATTTTCAGCAGAACCTTCTCCAGTAAAATCTGTTTTAAGAATTTCATCTAAAGGATCATTAGCACTTCTCTTTTCAGGAGCAAGAAGTAAAATGTTTGATAAATGTGGCGAAGCATCAGAAACGACATTTGTGTCTCCACTTTCCAACTCATCCACCGGATGGCTTCTGGCAGAAAGATTGATCAAAGAAACCTCCTGTTTCTCAGGAGAATCAGCAAAAATAGCTTCAAAAGAATCTACCAAAAATTTCCCATCATCACTGTCTGACAAAACAGAATTAGTTTTAACACCATCAGAGGGCACTTCTTCAAGTTGATGTTCCTGCAAAGAAGCTGCTGCTGAATTGGCTTGATCCAACAAAACATGCGGGGAACTCAAATCTTCAAGAAATGAAATATCACATGGTTCTCCATGATCAGGAAGTCTACATTCACCAATAAAGGCATCTTTCGGTGACAATATCTTATCAAAACTGGAACATTGCATCTCTGAACATGTAGAAAGCTGGATGGATGATGCCTTGACAATCTCTTGAACGCCGTTTATATTAGAAGGGGAGACTTTAACTGCTACTTCACCATCTAACAGCATATCTTCAGCCAGATTGCCCCTAGTCTCAGAGTAGGAAAAACTAGATCTTCCTTTCTTGAATGAGCTGTTTCCATCATTGGATGCAGAGGAGATCTCAACTGATTGAGAATCTGATGAATGGGCATGGATCTCAATTGTTTCCTCATTTGCATCGGAACCTGTTTGGTATTTTCCAATATTTATGAAGCCAATGTCATTCTTGGATCTGTAGTCATTGTCTGTATCCATTTCAGACTCCATGGTTGTAAGGGCATCCATATACTTGTCAATCTCAGTGGTCATATCATCAGAACGATCCCCATCTGAACTGTATTCTTTTCTTCCTTCTCCATCAACTATTATTTCCTTTTCGATTGGTACTTTATAAAGGGAAGGGGGGATTCCATCTGTGAAGTTACTTGTTGGTTGTGGCACCTTCACAATCTCTCTGTTGGGGACTTCTTCATTCAACTCTTCCACTGAAGGTGTCAGGACACCTTGTACAGTAGGCGAAGAACTTGAGGTTTCCTTTGCCGGTGAAGAATTTATCACAGGACTCACTATATTAATTTCAAGTATTTCAAGACTCGATTCACTAGAATGATCCAATGTCAATCTCAGAGGTAGTGGAGCACCAGAGGTCTCGTAAACTGCCTTATGCTCCATTGAAGGAGTCTCCAGGAATTTCTCCATGTAACTTTTCCCACATTTTGAGTCAAGTGGAGATTCATTTAATTGCCTTCTTTTTAGTTTTACAAGACAGGTAGGGTCATTGTGAGCATTCTCAATACGCTCCTCCAAAAACAGCTGATGCAATCTGCGCTATTAGAAAGCAGTTCAATCACCAAGAAACCATATTAAAACATTAAACATGGATGCTTATCACTAGAAGAAGCTATTGGGACCAGATGCAGAATTAAAGGACTCACTTGGCATGTGATGTCACTGCAAATTCTGAAGCCTCTCCATTCTTCCAGCGTGATCCTTTCTTCTGCCAGAAATAAAATATAAGAAACTGTAAGGACCCAGGCCAATATACCATATAACACGACTAGCTGAAAATAGAAAATTGTGAGCTCATTATAAAACCATGACGCACCAAAAGGTTACCATGTGATCCCAGCCTTTTGATGTAAGAAAAGGAAAAAGTTACCATTATTATAACAAATAGTTTCACTCTATTAATAAAAAGATGAGAAGAAACTTAATCAGTACTTTGATATAATTTGTGCTAATCAACCCAAATGCAACAAGTGCACCTCAAATAGAGTAAGGCCAGAGATATGAAGTGTGCTGCTCACATGAAAGCACACCTCACAATCATATAATTTAAGTTAAGAGCTAATCTACAAACTTGCCATAAGTCAGCTCAAAAACAAATTCACGGATGCCTATCATGAACTGAAAATGAGAAAAAAAATGGTAATACAACCATAAAGAAACCTTTATCTCCAGTGAAATTAAAGAAACTGATCCAATCAAAATTATTGGTAGGGTGATCATCTGTATTTTCCATAAAAGCTCAAATTTTTCTCACTAAAAGTTAAAAACTTTGGGGTCATTCTAGAGACTTATCTCCCGATTTCTGCAATAAATAAGACATGACTGCAAACTGATTGAATAACTGCCAAATAGAAATCTAAGCAGATTCCTTCCACGAAAAAAGTTGATGGGATATGTGGCACAGTGACGCAGAAATTCATTCTATCAACACTATCAATGGGGTTATATATAGCCTCCTCTCCCCACCCCCCCCCCCCCCCCCCCCCCAAAAAAAAGAAAAAACCTTAGGTACCTTCACTTTACGGGCTTTCTTTTCTCTCTGAACTTCTACTGGTGCAATTCCAGGGAAACCAGATTCTGCTTTAAAGAATGAAGGATCAGTGTAACGCTTTAAACATGCCCCAGCACCCGCAACATCAAATCTGGAACAAATTATCAATATTCATCGTCTGAAAGAAAATACCTTTCAACAAATTCAGTATACTTGACCAATAAGGAAATCTTACTGGTCCAAAAGGAATAACCGTGGAGGGCCCCGACATTCCTCATAAGAATCCAGCACACAGCGAGGTAAGTCTCCACGAGTGATCAGATTATGGTCAGTGCGCAGATTAGGATGCCAGTCAACACCTGTGAAAATATAATAAATTCCAATATTCTATTTCAGAACCAATAAATAAATGAATCACTAAAAAGGTCCATCACTCAAAGCTGACCCATCAAATGCCATAATCACAGTTCCATTCCTTCCATTCTTGCATACCAAACATAAGTTTATAGGAACGCAAAATGCATCCATGCATGCTGATTTCATGATAAATTCCATTAGAAGAAAGTCATGAAAAGATGCATCTTTTGGTTTTTGTTTAGATAAACAAACCTTCTTTTCACTCTAGATGGTGGCAGCAAATAGGAAAGAGACTCATAATAGTAATGCCCATATCGTAGGCATTAGGCACTCAACCCCTAGAAACTAATGCAGTTGTCTAAAAAATGTATAGATCTAATTCCCAATAACTCAGTCAAGTACAAAAGATATAAAAACATAAGAAACCAACACATATGCCAAAGTGCCCCATTGCAACAAGAAATGATGTCAACAACCAGGTGTAAGAGTCAAATAGTGAATTAAAAAACACTTTTTTTCAAGAAGGTGCACATAAATATATTGACATGTTCGTGTAAAAATGTTTCATCAAGGAGTTGAATCTAACCTGCATTTGTAAAGAATAATGAATGATCTGTTTGTGATAAAAATGCCTTTTCAATGGAAGGGAACTCCACTTCAAGTTGTTGCACTCGGACCATCAGACCATGGCCTCTTGCAGAAGTTACCATTACCTCTTCATGCAAGTCATGGAATATCTCAGCAGCAAACCTTTATCAACCATGTGGAAAAGCAATTTAAAACCAGACAGGTGGAAAGCAAAAAAAGAAAAAAAAACTTACTTCAAATTTACCACCAAAGTTCTACAACTCCAATATAAATCTATTTTAAATGTGGTACTCATACCACGAATACAGGTCTACAGAGAAATTTCCGATATGCAATATTGCAACTTGTGTAATGCAAGTTTTCTTCAAAAATTTTGGTACATACTAATTTGAATTGAAGTTCTAAATTCCTATTGCTAAATTGGTGATTGCCAGACCACAAGTACCTTAAACAAGAAAACGCTAAATATACCAAGAAACTCACGTCTGAAAAAAAATGATGACAAAATCAGGTAAGCAAAGTTCAAGGCAAGCATATCTCAGATTCAAAAAGCTGGAATTAAATTCCAAGTCCATATATTTGAGGAAACTTCTTAACAGATTCTGGTTATTTCTATAACCTGGACCTCAAAGCAAAGAAATTTAGAATAAAGAAAAGTAACTAACCAAGATAATTTAACCAATCTGAAATTAGAAACTAAATAAATATATAAGATACAGTAACTCTAAAAGCCCATCTTCCAAACAGAAATAAGAAAATGAGGAGCAGGAATTCAGCTCCAAAACCACAAAATTCAAAGCAAAAACAGAAGCTAAAACCAGACAAAATCCCCCCTCCCCCCCCAAAAAAAAAGAAGAGAGAGAAACTGACTCAGCGAGGTCACCGAGCTGGCGCAAAACACCAACAAGGCCAGCCATGGCGACGCCTTCAAGTAAAGCCTCAGGATCATCCTTGTCGGAGGCTCTATAGAGCTCCGGATCGGCCAAGCTGTACTCATTCCTTATCTGGTACCTCGTCAACGGCATTTCTTCTCCTCTGTTCCGCCAAAAAAAGAATAAAGAAGCCCAAAATTTCAGAGTATATGGGAAAAGAATCAAAATCTATCTTGATCTTTGAAACGGCATTCACTTGCGGTGATTTTATGTTTCATTTTGCTCTATTTGGCTCTCTGAATTTTTCTTTTTTTAAAGGAAATGAAGGAATGAATGAATATACAGTGGTGTGAGGGACGTGAAGCGGGTGCGTATGAGAGAGAAAGTATTTATTTATTAAGCGGTAAATTCCCATATGATGCCATACAATATTATCAGTATTCAAAAATTTAACATAATTATATCTGTTAATTTTAGACATTCTTACATATTAAAAAAATTAAAATATAATATAAAAAATAATATTAATAAAATATAAATAAATATATTAACATTTAAAATAAAACATATATATAAGATATGAAAAATAATGAGCATCAGGTGAATCTATAAATTGCTAGCTCTCATATTATCAATATATTTTAATTAAATACATGAATTTTAAGTTCATTTATTATGTTAGTCCAACTTTTAACATGGTTAAAAAAATTGATGTATAGGGTGTTTTTATCACATATTAAAAATTGTCAATGCATTAAAAAGAAAATTGTCAATAAATAATTTTTTTAAAACTATTTGATAATTTATGTTAAAGGTTATTGAATAAAAAAAGGTTGAAAGAGATAAATAATTAAAGAGTTACTTATCACTTAATACATATTTTGATATAAAAATCGAAAGGTTCCAATTCAAATTATTTTTAAATTGAAAAGAAAAATTGTTAGAATTGATAAAACTCTTTCGATCAAAAATGTATCACGCAAGAATTAATAATTTATATGATTCTTTGATAGAAAGAAAAAAGAGAGAAAAAGCTGCATGTTACTATCATTTTTTAAATGATTAAATATCGTCAAAGTAATGTCTAAACCTAATGATTCAAGGCAAAGATAAAAGATCCTAGAACAAGGAAATACCTTTTCCAATTTTCTCAATAGCTAGATTAAAATGAAAAATCTAAATAGAATCTAAATGAGATAAACAAAAAATAAAAAAGGGGTTAGAGACCACTCAATAAAAGAATGCCTAAAGATTATTTTATTTTTGGAGCATTTTAAGAGTTATTTGACTTGAGTTATGAGAGTACGAATGGTTTTTTTTTTTTTTTTAAAAGATGGGTTTAAATGTCTAATTAATTTGTTGGTTTATGGATCTTTTTGACATTCTAATTCCATACTTATAATTCCATCTATAGATATATCTTTTAATTTAATCATTTTTTCTCGAGCCGTACGAGGAGAAAACTTCTTTTAGGGAGGTTTAATCTATCCCAATAAGCTGTTTATCGAATTGTTGCAATTGAATTCAATCCTGAAGAGATGGAAGAGGTATCTTAAATTATTTTTAATTTAAAAAATTATATTTAGACTAAAATATTTTTTTTTTACAGAGTATGATATACTTAAATGAACATAAAAAAAATTAAAATTTTATGTAACAAGATTAAAACCATAAAATAAATCATTTTGAGATTACTATTATTAAAAAAGGCAATTATATTCAATATTTAATTTTGAGTAAATACAAAATAATTTTTGTAATATAAATTCAATAGTTATGAATTCAATGCTTAAAATTTTTAATTTATCAAATAACATTTTAATTTTTTTCTTCATTAAATTTTGACGTATGTAAAAAAAAAAAAAAATTGCCATGTCAACGAGAAAAATAGACAAAAACACATGCAGGCTAGAGTAACATGGCTTCCCAATGTCATAATTTAAAAAATATATATATATATATATATATATATATGTTTTTCCTTTGTCTCTCTTGTTCTTTTCCCGATTTGTTATCCTCCCATTTGTATAGTTGGATCCGATCATTATCTGATTGGATTTGATAAACCATAATCAGGCGGGACGGTTGATTAACTTTCAATGAGGCTAAAAATAGTTTGAACAGATCTGGCTTGACCTCATATATTTCTTACATATGTATAACGTACAATGTTTAAAATCATCAACATATATAATATAGTAATTTCAACTGACAACGTTATATAATGAAAAAAAAAAATCAAACAACTTATTTTGTAATATTAAATAAATGAATGCAGATTTAGGTTTTTTTTTTGTGCGAAAAAAAATTCCAAAAAAAATTATATATATATATATATGTACAGCACATTTTTATCGTAAATATTAATAATTGTTTCAAGTTTTTTAATTTAAACAAAAAAACTCAAAACTTATTAACTTTTAATGGTTTTAAGATCGGAAAATAGAAGCATAGTGATTTTGACATTGAAACAACTTTTTCATTATGCTTTGTCCATGATTGTGCAATGAACTCATCTACAGTAACTATAGCGGGTTTGTCGTTGAAAATTTATCTCTTTATTTTCTACACTTCTTCCGATCTCTCTTTTTTTTTTTTTTTTCCATCCTGTTGCTTGGACTATTTAGAGGTTTTTTATGCATATCATATTCACCAAAGTCTTTTTTTTTTATATAGTTGTTTTAAAGAACGAAATTATTTTGATATGGAGATTTAAAAATTGATTTTTTTCATCTTAAAATTTAAGTGTTAATTAATTATAAGGATAAGTTTTTACGCAGAAATCGTATTTTAATTTTTAAAGAATCATTATATATAATAAGTAAAAAGTGTTGGGGACCACGGGCACTGTAGCTATGAGGACTAAGGAGGCTCCACCGCCGTGTGACTTTGTGAAGATCCTGTTAAAAGCTGCGTAATGTAGAATAATTTAAGCAGCTAATTAAGCTGCAGAGGCAGAAGCAAAAGCACAGGCTAGGGACAACAAAATTCAAAACACCATGTATTTAATGATATGATTGTTCCATACTTTAGGGTTTAATAATAAGTGGTTAACAACAATAAAAAATTGTGCCTCTTTTATCGTACTTTTCAATCCATTTGTGTTTTAATGCAATTTTTTTATCCTTATTTATAAGGATGATTTTTATAATTAATAAATAAATTTTATATGTATAAATAACAATGATAATAAATACATTGAAAAATAACGGATAAGATTTTAATTCAACAAAAAAAATTATATTATTATTATTATTATTATTATTATCTAAATTAATAATAAAATATTTGATAAGGTTAATATTACTCAATTAAGAAACATTGTCAAAAAGCTTTTTAAAAATTATAATAATTTCAAAATAGAAAATAATGTCTTTTTAATATTTCAGAAAAGCTATAAATAATTCATTTTTGTATTAGAAACTGCCCAAAAATTATATGTTTTCTTAAAAAATAACTACTTTGGGGAAAAAAATACCGACTCATATAAATGCATACAAATTGCAGTTGTCAATTAGTTGTTTGTTGAAGTTAATTCCCCTAGCTTCAGCGTGAAGTTCCTCCGTGGAAACAATATTAAGCAGGAGCAGGTTGAGTCGAGGGAACAAATGTGGTGGGACCCCGGCCTGGCGTGGAAAAAGTTGTCGGATTTGGTTTCACCCACATAAGACATGAGTAATGGGTATCAAATCACATCACGTCTTAATCTTAATGCTGTGTTGGAAATTACAAAATTTGATTAGAAAAGCCTGATTATAAGGGACGTCTAGTCTAATTATATCCAAGTCTAACAGGGAAGGTCAGGTCCCGTTCCCACATGCCACAGAGGCTTAAGAACCCATTCAGTCCCAGCCGAGCCCACCCTGGAAGGAAGGAGAGAAAGAAGATTGATACGATTTCAACTTCCAAGTGGATTGATTTTGCATGATGCAATTCTATGATACGAAGCAACCGAGAGAAAGAGACCAGGCAAGGAAAGAAAAGGAAAGGAAGCCCAATTCGTTGTATGTAGTGTAATAGCTAGGTTGGAGCGGGACGGATGATGGTCTGGGAGTGAAAAGGAAAACTACCCTCTTCTCTTTCCTATTGATATTCATTTCCTAGACTAGTGCTAAATGGAGCTAGCTGCCCTTGCTTTCTGGTAACGCATTTTTACAATAATCCTCCTGCAGATTTTCCCCTTTTTAAGCAAGCATGCCCTCCTCCCTCATCTGATTCTTATTGCCTCCCCTCCTATTGTAGAATTGTAGAATTCCTTTCTTTTCATAATTAATGTTGGTACCCTACGACGAACTGGAACTCTAAACGCTACGCCTTCTTCACATGCCGAAAACCCAAACCCAATAACAAAATTGACAGCTGTTTACTTAAATTTCAAAATTGATAAGTCGCGCTAGGGAGGGAGGGACTACACTAAAGTAGCTTACCCCATTCGAATACTAACTTAATAATTGCAAGTGTGTGTAGCTGTCACCCGTGCTTCGTCCTGCCTCCACAAAATATGGGTGAATTTTCGTGCTGCACTCAACCGAACAAACCCTTTTAATCGGAATCATGAATCTAATTTCTCAAATTGGATCCCTCAAATCGAATCCAATAATCAAATCTTTCAAATTAGGTTCAAAAATCAAAATTATAAATTAAATCTATAATTAAATCTCTCAAATTAAACTCATGAATCAGATATGTCGAACCAAACATACGTGTTGAATTTCTAAAGTCAAACCAATAAACTAAAACCTTGAGCTGAACTCAAAAATTAAATTTCTTGAATCACGTATCTGACTTGAACCCTCAAGCCATTTTAAACCCCGTATGTTACAAAAGTCATCTTATAGTTTGCACTGTACAACGCACAGCTCACCCACAATTTGTCCACAACTTACCCATCACTGCTTACTAGATAAAACTGAACTGAAATAAGAAGGGTTAAGCAAAGTGACGAAGAAGGATAAAACGTAATCAAGATTCAAGTGGCTGTGGCTGGCTTGGAGAATGCTTGGGGGTGGGAGTCCACGATTGCTTGTTAAATTAGATTTTTCTATTTAATAAGTGTGTAATCTTTCTTCGCTTCAAAGCTCTGGGTTGATTTGGTAGGAAGGAACTGGGAAGATTTGGGTTTTAGCTCATCATGCGTATTAAATCTATATAGATAGTGGATGTAGTTGGAGCAGGAAAGGAAACTAGGTTTCAATTTTAATAGTGAAGGGGCCGCTACTTTGTCGATCATATTGCCTTGGTCATAAAGACAATATTTTTCTTGTCACCAGCCAATGCTGATTACGTACTTAGTTGGGTTCAGTTCCCTCAGACTTTGTAGAATATAAATTATAGACAAAACAAAAATAACACCTTTAAAAGTGGGAATTCCATGTTCGATTGATTGCTTAATGTTGATGCTAATGCTATGGAACCATGTTTTCCAACAAATGTGAAATGATTATCAGTTTACCATTTGAGTTGGAGTTGGATTTCCCTTCATTTTCCTGTACTCGTGTGTGTTTTAAAAGTGGATGTATGATAATGATATTGTCATGATATTTGGGCTTCACCAAAAAATTTTTATGGTCTATGGCAAGGCCATACACCACCAGGTATTCGGGGCTTACATCTTAGCCTTTTAGGCAAATGCTGCTGAAAGATAAAGAAGGGCCCATGTTCCAAACCCCTGCTCCAGCTGAC
The DNA here is from genome assembly GCA_038381775.1 of Adansonia rubrostipa. Taxonomy (NCBI): domain Eukaryota; kingdom Viridiplantae; phylum Streptophyta; class Magnoliopsida; order Malvales; family Malvaceae; genus Adansonia; species Adansonia rubrostipa. The sequence goes on along the minus strand of JBBYHM010000001.1, from coordinate 74,168 downwards.
GTGAGTTTACAAAAACTATGTCACGCCGGCACCTCCAAACTCGTATATTAATATTATATTTATATTTTTATTATATTTTAATTATATTAAAATATTTTATATTATATAAATTTTGATATATTAATAATTTATGTTATAAAATTTTTAAAAATGAATTAGTTTGATGTCATGCCATGCTTTTATTATTTGATAGTGTCATATTTGTATATTTATATCTAAAATTATCTGATATCCAAATTAATCTGAATTTGCCCATTGCCGAAATTTCAAATATTATATTATATATATGTAAATGGGCTTTTTTCTTTTAATTTTTTTTCAAATTATTATATATAGCATAGAATTACCATATTACCATAACTATTACCATTGCCTTCACTGTTGGAGTTAGCATATGATATGATAGAAGGCAAATTATTATACATGGTTTTGGTCATGGAAAAGGTACATGACATGACATTCACATGTTCCCTAACTACTAAGGATGCATATTTTACCATATTACCATAGCTATTACCATTACCTTCACTGTTGGAGTTAGCATATGATATGATAGAAGGCAAATTATTATACACGGTTTTGGTCATCGAAATGGTACATGACATGACATTCACATGTTCCCTAACTACTAAGGATGCATATTACTCTTTTTTTATAGAGGAAATGTTGGTTCATATGTAAAATGGCAACAGCAGGCAACGCATGTACGATTATATATTATAATAATATTATTATTATTATAATTCTTTTTATTAAGATATGCTAGAAAACACAGTACCAGTCGTTTTTCCCTAGCCGACATTTCTCTTCATAAGAAACTTATCACTATTATATACAGCAACATATAGTCTCCTCTTATTTGTGTGTGTGTATATATATATATATTTTATAATTGTAATCTTCACCTTGATCGAATCTTGATGTAAAGCACTTTGTCAATTTATTTTTCCATCTCACTTGTAAATTCTTTAAACCTTTCAACAGATTTAGACTTATTTCTCTCTCACAACTTATTTACAAAGCATGCAGTCCTTCTTTTAATACAGGCCTCGTTTGAATTGTCTGCAAAGAGTACAGTGAGGTGGACCTGTCTATGTTAGCTTAGCTAACTCAAAATTAGGATCATTGTTTTTTGTGTTGTGGGAGTGGGACATATAAGTTGTAAATGTCGCTACACTTTTCTTCGCTTACTAGCTTCGCGAATGCAGTAATCACATAGTTTCGCTGTTTTGTTGCCCTTAACTAATTTTATTGAGTTTTGGAACTTAATTTGGAAGTGAAGGGTAGATAGATTGAATTTAGAGTTAGCTCCTACTCCTATCTATCTCGAGAAACAAAATGCACAAACTCAACTAGCAGTATATATACTTTAAATTTGGACAGTATGCGTTAATGTCTCAACTCAGTCTTAACCACCACTATCAATTATGTTTAAAATGATTAACCCATCTATAGTGCAACTCCAAGTCCAACAGGCAAGAGGTGTCTGACAGTCACCCACATCTCTTACCAACTTCTAAGTCCAGTAGTCTGCATTCAATCTTAGCTCCTTAACTTCCATGTATATCCCACCTTATATACAACGGATTACAGATCTGCACCTACTGACTTCACATGGCCAAATTGCCTTCAATATCTTAGATTGAAAATTCTCAGTGAAGTTAAACTAAGAAAAAATTGCATATATATATTTTTTAATCTTTGCAGCCCTCATGCTTCGGGAAAGCTTTATCCGTATTTGTGGTGATGGTGCCTGCCACATTTCAAGATTCCGTTCTGACTGTTTTTAACTCATTTAGTCCCATTATCTATTAGGATAAGCATGAAGTGCTGGATGCAGGCAGGCAGACAGGGTATCACTCGGCTAACATCAAATTTGGTCTGGACCCTTAATGCCTCTAAGAGATGGCTTCCTCTACTATTGATTAAATAATCAAAAAAATAAGTTCTAATATCACGCTTTAATGAAAAATTAATGTTGGTAAGCAGTTTATAGAACTAATAATGCAAGTGAAGTAGATTAATTTGATTAATTGTGCCTATAATCAATCCTCTCGATCTTCAGCTATTTATAAAACGTTGTGAATCTATTTATTTTCCGTAGTCATCTTAATAATCAGTTTACTAACAAGTGTTTTAAATAATAAATAAATAAAATTATTTTATACACTATCTTTTTAAAT
>JBBYHM010000001.1:45449-71885 GCA_038381775.1 Adansonia rubrostipa | reverse complement strand
ATCTTAATAATCAGTTTACTAACAAGTGTTTTAAATAATAAATAAATAAAATTATTTTATACACTATCTTTTTAAATTTTACAAACCGAGTTAAGATATGATAAGTTTATAATAACAAATTAATTAAAAATAAAAATAATTCAAAACTCATTTTTAAAATTAAAAAATTTTTATTACTAATATATTAATTCATTACAAAAATAATTAAATAATGATAGGCTCCGATATTTCGGGTTTTTATTGTTATTTCCTTGACCAACATGATACGCAAGGTCCTTGTTTATTCCCCAATATCTTCTCATTCGATACGGTAGCAGAAAAAAAAATATATATATATATATGTGTGTGTGTGTGTGTGTGTGTGTTTGCGTATGTACGTATATTCTTTGTCAAGCTAGCCAGCCTGGCTTACCTTCTCCGGAATATGGGCAAGGGTATTGTTTACAGTACCAATGACCTGTCTGATTTTGATTTAAGTGCATAAAAAAAGTTGGGCAGCTAATTAATCGGCCCAAATAAAAAGCAGGGAAAATTGGCAAGTTGAAAATGAAACAACGCAGATTTGGTTTGGTCATAAACTTGAGGACTCTTCCTTTTCCGCGGCATCTATCTGTGACAACCACTTACGAGATCATCAAAAGCAAGTCCAAGCTGGATGTAGCTTTCGAAGAATGCTACACTATAATCTTTCAGCATAAGATTGGAGAATCAATTTTGTTGGTATTGAGTTTTTCCAGATAGAATTAGTGAATCAATTGAAAATATGATGACAGAGACTGCAGTGTAAATTAGGTCCTTACTTAATAAGTGTCTCGATACTAATTAATGCAAAGAGATTTTATTGGAAGTCGTCTTTCCGTATGCAATAGATTCAATCATCTATTGTGCATCTCGTTAATCAACATAAGTTAAAAAATAAAAATTTTATCAAAATAGATATTTTATTTACTCAAATAAATATAACTCTGAAAAGACTTATGAAAAACTTTAAATAGATATAATGATTATACGTATAAAGGAGTGAATTAAATTTTGAAAATGGGATTCCATGAAAATGAAAGTCGAATCCTATTTATAGCATAGGATTGAAACAAAACAAATAAAAACATTCAATTTTCTTGATGACTTGGGCAATTGCAATTCAGCATAGTTGTTGGCTTTGTAAACTTACAAGAATAAATGCCATTAGAAGCTTTTAGAGAAATTTAAAATCATTAATTTTACAATAATGAATGTTATTCAAAGTTTTTTATTAACAGTTTAGTAAAGAAAACGTTTTTTTTTTTATTTTAATTAAAATACCCCAACAATGTATCTGTATGACCGACTGTTATACTACTAGATAGCCATAAAAACATTGACAGGAAGGCAGGAAACAGAACAGAATTTCTTAACGCCAAAAAGCCTGTATTTTATTAACTCCAATAAAATTAGAAGAGAATTCTGTGAACAGTGTTGATCATTCAGTGCCCCGTTGAAGCAATTTTTTGCTTTATTTTTTTTTTTTATAATGGGTACAAGTAACATTACTTGCAGGATTCATCTGTCATTTCCGGTTACCAGTTTAATAAACGACTGCAGCTTACTAGTTTCAAATATATTGTCCTTTTTAATTACTAATACAACTATTTTACATATTTGGATTCCTGGGTATTATATTGTGGGTCAATTTGACTTAGATGTAAACGCATCACCTAATTAAAGCAGCAAGCAACTACATTCAACTTGGTTTTAATTTATTAATAACTATTTGGTCCTCCATGAATATATATATTTATATAAATAGATTGAAATGTAGAAGTTTGACCATAGGTAGGCATGGTCCCAAACAAGGGAAGGATGAAAAGCATTTTTTTTTTTTTTTCCTTTTGCCTTCGGGTGAAAACTGTGTGCATTAAGTTAAGGGTGGTAAATTAGGAAGTAAATCCGGTAACTGAAGATTCTGGATTAATTACTTTTATTAGCAAACAAGCAAAAGAAAGCTTGACAACTGAAAGAGGAGGGAGTAAGTGTTTTTTTGGGAAGGTTTTATGGTATTAATGAGAATAAGATGGCCGTAAACAGGACAGATGGGAGGCATGCATGTACATTATACTAATAGTATGCCATTATAGGATAGCTGTGATCAATTACATGGAAGAAATTTTGTCGTCGAGAGGGACAGGCAACTAAGTTTAGGAAGTTACCTTGAAAAGTCTTGTAATAGAGAACAGCTCATCCCCGCTACCCCCCCACTCCCCTTTGTTCCTCTGCCTATAAATACCTTGCATTCTCCTACCATTACCAACAAGAAACAATAATTTCATTCTACACTCTCTCTCTCTCTCTCTCTCTCTCAATTCGCTCTCCAGAAGATTCATTTTCATTCTGCTTCAGAGTATTAAATCATGCCTGCTCAAGTGATGCCCGATAAAACCCTTCAAGGCCTCCATCTCTTGGGAAGAGAAAACAATTCTTCTTCTCCTCACCCTAAAAGGTAATACTGTATGTCTTCTTAATATTTTCACATTTCCCGGCTAGATAATTTGTAGTTTAATTTATTATCAACAACCCCTAGCCACTTAATTCGCAGATAAAGCTGCAACGTGGAAAATAAAGCGCATATAACGTGCTCGGCTAGCTATCTCCACAGCCTTGTTTTTCTGCAATACTTTATGCATCCGCTTTAGAATTAATAATACACAAGAAATCGATTAATCCTTCTGTTGCTATCATACAGGTTGGACGGGAAAATCGCTATTGTGACAGGAGGAGCTAGAGGGATTGGAGAGGCAACAGTGAGGCTTTTTTCTAGACATGGTGCCATAGTAGTCATTGCAGATTTGGAGGACGCGCTTGGAGCTGCTCTCGCTAATTCCTTGTCTCCTTCAGTCACGTTTGTTCATTGCGATGTTAGCCAGGAAGAGGACATTGAAAACTTAGTAAGCTCAACAATTTCCCGCTATGGGCGGCTTGATATCCTTTTTAACAACGCTGGGGTGCTTGGAAATCAGAAAAAGCACAAGAGTATAATTGATTTTGACGTGGATGAGTTCGATAATGTAATGCGAGTGAACGTGAGAGGAATGGCACTCGGAATCAAGCATGCGGCACGTGCCATGATACCCAGGGGTGGTGGGTGCATCATTTCCACGGCTAGTGTGGCCGGAGTTATGGGAGGCCTTGGTCCACATGCTTACACAGCTTCGAAGCACGCCATTGTTGGGTTGACAAAGAACACAGCTTGTGAATTAGGGCGGTATGGGATTAGAGTGAATTGCATTTCTCCGTTTGGGGTGGCTACACCCATGCTTGTGAATGCATGGAGAAGCGATGATGATGAACAAGAGGAATGCGGCATCAACTTTGGGATTCCTTGCCAGCAAGAAATGGAGAAGATGGAGGAGTTTGTGAGAGGGCTTTCCAATTTGAAAGGTGCAACTCTCAGGGCTAAAGACATAGCTGAGGCTGCTTTATATCTTGCTAGCGATGAATCTAAATATGTTAGTGGCCATAATCTTGTTGTGGATGGTGGAATTACAACGTCAAGAAATTGTATTGGCTTGTAACACCAATTTCCGGAGCACTCTAGTCTTTTTAACTCTTCTTTTCATTCCTTGGAGATTTTCCCAACTGTAAATTTTCAGTTTATCCATTAAAGTCTGGATTTGGGTTTTAAGAAGTTGACTTGTTATTATAATTTGAGGCCTTAGGAATTATAGATGATTACCGGATTTTCCTCAACTTGTGACGATGGATTTTAGTTTGAGATGGTAAGTTAGGATGTAGTCGCAATCAGAATGGAAAGTGGAAACTCATAGCCAAAGGGAAAGATTGGCGACAAAGAAACATATTTTTGAATTAGCAAATGATCACCTGACTAGCTAGGAAAGGAAGATTTTAGATTCCAAGTACTTCAAACTCACAAAAAGAGCTATTATTACCATTTTAATTAGTTTGTCTTGTCTTCACATGAAATTAATTAGTGGTGGAAGAAGCAAGATTAATAACTAATAAATTATGCAATGTAGTATTAGCGTGGAGCACGAAATTAGCTCTATATGTGTCAAGTCAGGCCTGCAGGTTGGATTAGAAGAGATTTGACTGAATGCTTGTGTTTTCGGCCTTTTTCTTTTCCTTGTGCGTTTGGTACAGGTCAATTAAACTTTTGTTGTTTATTGAGGAAAATGGCTTTAGTTAAAATTTTAATCTTCCAAATAATAATAATAATAATAATAATATACGTTCACAAATTCAATGCCTAAAATGGGGTACTCTAGATCAAATATAAGATATATTATTCGGCAGGAGCGAAGTTAGAAAATTTTTTTTGAGGGGGTCCATCAATTAAATATAATTAATATATAAAAAATAGCATATGAGATATTAATGTTAATTAATTGATGTAATTTTTAAAAATTAATTGCAAAATTTAAGAAATTAAAGAAAAAATAAGAAAAATTTTCAAGATAATTATTTTTCTTTAAATATTATAATAGTTTAACATTATTAAATTATTTTTACTATCATAAAAAGAAAATACTGGGTAAGATACCATAATTAATATTAAGATTTTTTTTGCTTTGATTGAAAAGAAAATTTTTAATTTAAGGAAGTAAATATGATATATAATAATGTTTAATTAAGTAAAAAAATTAAAGAGAATTGAATTAATAATGATAAAGTGTAAGACTAACAAGTTTAACAAATTAATAATATTAATGTAGTATTAATTTTACAAAAAAAAAGACTAAAATTAAAAATATTAGGGCCAAATTGAAATTTTTGCCATTTTCTTATCTAAGAAAAGTTTTCTTCTATAGAGTTTGCATTAATTGGAGTGGGGGAATTGAAATTCCTTCCTTTTTTTCTTGACTAGGACTATATTTGCTTTACTGGTTGTTCTTAATATTTGCCAAGTATTAAAAGGCTGGTACCTTTTTTTATTATTATTTTATATTTTGATCTGTGAAATTAGCTAAAGCTAAACTCCAAAAATAATAAATACAATACAAATACCACCCTTTTCATAATGTTGGTTTTGTTTTACATTGACGATGAAATAGGATGGATAGTTGAGTTTAACTATTGACACATTAACTTTTTTCGTTTTGTAAATCAAATATTAGTATACAAGTTTAAAATATTTCAATAAAAAATTTATTTTAGTGCCTTCTGACAAAAAAAGAAAAGAAAAAAAATAACGAAAGTATGTGTTAAATCAAAGAATGGTAAACGTGACTGCGCCTGCGCCTGCGCCATTTTGAGGTCTCAAGGCAAAAGACAAGACAAGGGAAGAGAAGCCATATTAAAATGCATCGCAAGGGGCAATGGGAAAGGGGCATGGGGCTACGGGCAACGTGCAAGGGGACTGCATGTAGCCTTTCTTATGTTTTGTAAAAGCGATTGAAAAGATTAGGGCGGCCAGAAGGCAGCAGCCCTTCCGTTCTAGACATTTTTTACAAAGAAAAATCCGATCTGATGTGAAGGAGACCTTAAATCTCATGTTGTTTGTCTTGTATTTGGCGCAGCTTCTTTTAACTCTACTTTAAATATTATAATAATATATATATATATCTTCTTGTTTTCTTAAATATTTGACTAGAGAATATAGAGATATGTGACGTGATGCAGCTGAAGGGGACACACTATGCCAATGCCAATGTCAATATTCCAAATTGCCAATTAGGAACTCTTCTAATATACACAAGTTTCAAATTTAAATTTGGAACTATTTTATGAGAACTGGCATTTTCTTATGCAGTGCAGAGAATCTAGATATACATAAGGCTTTAGCTAGGCCTTGAAGCTGCCATAACACAGGTCAAACTTCAAACCCTCACCTTTCAAAACCCTACAATGAGTTGTAAACCCGTTTCCTTAAATTAAAAAAAAAAAAAAAGAAACGGTGGTAGCACATTTAGTTTCCCATATACAATTATATAATATATGTAGAAATCCCATCCCATCTACGACCTATGGTTGAGGGTATAGGCTTAATCAAAATTTAAAATTCTGACAGTCAAATCTTGCTTGTTATGCTGTACAGTTTTGTCAATGAGATGCTAACAAGTTGTAAAACCCATATACGTCTATACCGAGAGACTGTTGGTGAATGATATCCGCTTAATTTTTTTTCTTCATCTATGAAGTGCAGCCAATGGGTTGGGTACCATCCATTTATACCAATAAGATGATTGGGAGCAAAATTTAGTCCTAAAGCTAAAACATGATATGATGCACTAGTGTTTGCTACCCAATTCTTCCTATATATAATTCCCTTCGATGCATAGGAAGGATTAATTAATTAAAGAACCCATCGATTTTATTATATCATCAATTAGTTAGCTAGCCCTGGTTGATTACTAGTATTATTTCTTACTTCTGTTCTATTATTCTATATACAATTATTTTCTAGAAACAAGGCAAATCAAAACAATACTGGACAATTAATGTGTCGTCACTAAAGCAAATAGGGGTCCATAAACACCTATGTAATGTATACGTTTAGATATTTCTTAAATAAGAAATTCACAACAAAATCAGACATAGATCAAAGAGAGAATTTGATAATTGGCTAGGGTAACTATTCCTTTATGGGGTATATATATAATGTATATGTATATGTATACGTATAGCTAGGGTAACTATATGTATATGTATATGTATAATGTATGTATGTATGTATATAATTAACAGGGCAATCAGGGGCATCTTACCAGGAGCAGTAAGCAAAAGCAGAGCGCATCCCTTGGTTCTGATGGTTGTTTTGTTTGTTTGACCCGCTCATAAATAAAATATATGATTGATTGGATAGCAAATATCTTAGGGGCTGGATCATGGTGGTACCACAACCACATTAGACAATTGCTATTAGTTTCTCTTCTCATGGGTCATGGCCATGGAACTGGAAGACAGTCTGGCTTGTACTACATGCCAGCGAGACAAAATCTCCAGGAATATTTTAGTAGCTATACTTTTTTACATAAATTATGATGCCTACTCACTAATTTATACAACTCCATTTTGATGATTGGGTCATATTCTTTGGACGGCACGCATATATACCAATGCATATATATAGGATTCGATCATGTCAATCTTATTATATAATTATAATCCTGCCTTATGTCCAAGCCCAAACCTCAAAGCTCGGGGTGTGTGTATGTGTGTGTATATATATATATATATATATATTTCAAAATATATATTGTCCAAATCATGTATTACAAATTTGTAGTAATAAACAATCATACAGGGAATTAAACTAATATGAAGTAGGAGAACCAAGACAAGATTTTGGCAACAGATTTGCGTACGTACGTAGAGAATTTATCAGTTGTGTTCGTTAATTAGAAATTAGTGTTTCCCTACTCTAAATCAGCACCAACTTAATTTTTAATAATTATGTAGCTAGTTGAGTGTACATCTGAATTAGATACGTACATGTTGCAGCCTATTATAAATGCTTTGTCTGTCTAAATAATATAATGATCAAATAAATATGAATGTACAAATTAGTTAAGCTAGCTAGCTTATATTTTACAAACAAATTTTCCCATTAAATAATCTAGTTTGGGATAATATAAGCTCAAAATAAGGATTTGTTCTAATTTAAATCTTATTATTAATCATTTTAATTAGATAAGGAATATGGCACAATGGGAATATTTGGGAAAAAAATTAAAAATTAGAATTTAAATTTAGAGTTTATATTGATGCATGGACAATATATATACACTGACTTTTAAAAAATAAAAATAATTAAACTTTATTTTTTAATAAAATGGTGTGTTAATACATGAAATATGAATTTTTTAAATTTGATAGATTTTTTGCTTATAAAAAGGAAAGATAAAATGCTAAATAATTACGTAATGTAATATATTTGTTTTGCGTTAGGAACAAAGTATGAACTCCATTTTTGTAGCCGAAACATAATTGTGTAAATATATAATCAAAGTAAAAGAAAAATATATATAATAAGATACTAAATTGGTAAAGTTATTATATACAAGCATAAGTTCCTTTTGATGAATAAGAAATTTTAATTTCAAATATCATAATCCATTTTCCATATGCAACGGAAAGAATTGACTTAACAATTATAGTCTCAATTTAGAAAAACAAATCAAGATCCAAGTAATAACTAAAAAAAGGACATAATTACACTTTTTCTGGCTAAAAAAAAATATTAAAGTCTTCGGTAATTAATTATCACCAATTGGGGATTCTCAAACTGCACCTGAAATTTGGAATTGAGAAATAAAATAAAATAACGATAAAAAAATTATAGTCAAAAGAGGTTGCTTATGCTTTTTGTACTATTGAATTTACATTTACATTTACATTTAATTTAAGGATAGGTCCCTCTCATTTCATTTCATATACAATTTTAATAAATTTCCACAAAAGTCAATAATAATTCAAACAAAGAGTTACGACATACAATTTTTTTTAAAAAAAAGGTAATATATCCTGAAATTGTTGCCCACGTTAAAGAGTAAAGAAAGAGTGGCAAATGGCAATGAGCTTTGTGGCGTTGTCTCGATCTCAACAGTAATATCTTGGTTTCATTTGTATTGTTTTACGTGGAAGGATAATAGGCCTGCCCGTAACTCTCTATCAATTTTGCTATTGCTCAATGGCAGATGGACCGATTTCCTAGAGCTACCTACCTCGCCTACATTTCATTACTTCTGTATTTTACTCTCAAAAACAACAAACAAACAAACAAACTATTCCTCAAAGTAGGTTACCTCATTTGAGAAGAAAGCATTAATTACTTTTTTTCAAACTATATATACATGTATATATAAATATATATATATATATATATTGAATGAATGAACTGTTGTTTGGTATATCATCATTTTCGAGGCCAATGTTAAAGGCAAAGTAGAGATAATTAAGAATTAATCTTTCCAGCTTTGATAGTTGATCCAAGTCCACGACGAGATATCCGTGAATATTTTTAATGCTAAAAGCCTAAAACTAAAACCTCTAGCTAGCTATAAATGTTAAAAGAGCCCCGCCCCCTTTCTAAATTTGAAAAAAGATTAGACAAAAAAAAAGGCAGCAGGCCAGGCTCAGGCTCAGGCTCCCTCCCAATTGCCATGCAGGGAAGCAGGAATTTAGATCTTCAAAGGTCGACGTCGCGGACAACTCAATTAATTTAGGTTCAAATAAAATCATGCAAAAGTTCAAAGATTATCAGCCAATAGCCAGACATTGGTTGTCAACCAAAAACCAAAATTACCTGCCTCTTCAACTACCAATTCCTAAAGTCACAAAGTCAGAACTTAATCATCCATTTACAAGCCGTGTCAAGGGGAAATTCCCGTCTTGTTCCCTGCATGCTGGAACAACCGTAAGCAGACTTTATTAGTCTGACAACTCAAAACTGGCCGCCACTACTTTGAAAGTGGAATACAACACTAACACAATATAAAAAATTAACTGAATCCAATTGAATATATTGACTTGCAAGCTTGACATATGGTTTTATTCGTTTATAGGGCTAGCTTAGGTTAGTTTTAAATATATACCAAGTTCAGAAAGTTTGGCTGTCATCACATTCCATACGCTTAATCTTTTATTTAAATGACATTGAAATACTGAATCCCTTGGATTAGATTAGTAATTTGGTGGATCAAGGAGGGAGAAGATGCTTGATTTATAGTTTTTTATTATTATTTTTTTCTGTTCCGGTATCTACGGCTGCCAGCTGATCAAGCAAAGTTAGATGTAAAATGTTGAATTTTTAATTGCAGTTGGCAGCTCGCAAAAGCAACTAATAAAGAGAAATTAATGGTAAGATCTAGGCTTGAAAGCTGAAATTGATGGGCCAGGTTCACTAGTAATATGGGCCACACCATGTTGAACAGAATGGGTTCAAATCGAAACTTATGTTAATCGGGTTGTGTTGATATCTATCCATCAAGAAACTTTTAAAACTGCATATTTAAGCCTCATGCTAGACTTAGTCCATTAGGCATTAGCCCACTACAAGTAATAGAGAAAAAGGGAAATGTTAATGCAACAGTGGAGTAAAAGTACGAAGGAGACAGTGACTTTTTTTTTTTTTCCCCTTGGAGGTTAAGAGTATGATATTTTTCCATAATGCTAAATGTATCTTCTCTATTTGTCCACAAAGACAAATTGCAGTGGTCGCTAATCCTGGATTGGCACTCGATAGTTTGCAAATGGTGGGTATTGTTATTTTATGTTTCAAGATGAATTTAAAATGATAACGGAACAAGAAGCTAGCTTTAGAAACTTAACAAAATGCAATTGGAAACTTTTTCGCTTTTCACTTGCCCTCTCACTCTGCGTGTCTGTCGACTATCGACGGTCGACCCTGTACCTGTTGGTTGTTGCATTACATTGATTGCCTTATAAAGACAGAGGCCAGCAGATAAATTAGCAGAGCAGGGACACCTCCATTGACAGTGCCTAGCAATGGAAAATTTTTTGTGGGGAGAAAACCAGGCTTCTTCTTATATTTGGTGGTTAGCATTTCTTGGGGGCATTAGATGGTAATAACATTGAGAAAATAAATCTTCCTTGCGTAGACAATAATATCAATATTGTGAAGGAAAATTCCCTAGTGTTGGAATTGGAGCGGCAGGAAATTAGTTATAAATTTTGGAAGCCAACTAATTTTTTAGGCGCCAGTGATCAAAATACGGGTTTAGATGAATGGCTCAAGTTTCCAACCACCGGTCCAAGATCGTTTGTAGTTTGTGAGATGAGATGAGAGGAGAGATGACCATCCCTTGCGACTTGAGAGAACAAATTATTTCTGCTTAAATTAAGTAGCTGAGCAGAGCTGAGGCTCCCAATTTATGTTAATAGCTTTTTTGCACACCAATTAATTTTCTCTAAAAGTAACTAAGCTTACATATGCTTTCCCATTTCTATTCTCGCAGGGATTTTATATGTAGTACTATATATTTTTAAATTAAAAAGACCTGCATCTTAATTTATGTTTGATCCATACAATATGTTTGAATTGATAAAAACACTGTAAATAATCAAATTCTCTTTGAAAACGTCATCATTCACTCAATTTGAAACAACTGATGCATACATACATATCATCCATAAACAATGAATTTATTTTATGAAAAATGTCCAAGTAAAAATTGCAAACATAATCAAATACTAACCTTTAATCTACGGAAAAAAAAAAGATAAAAAAAAAATCAGTCTACAAATTAAACCAACAATTAACTTAATTACACAAAAGTTACAGTTGGTACATAGAATAGAAGTTTTAAAACCTTTTCTTTGTCATTCAATAGGCATTTTCACTCTGCCTTGGAAATCAGTAAGTCTCATCCAGTTGACGTACATTAATTAAGTATAGAAATTTTGTTTTGATCATCATCATCGTCTTCTTAATTTATCTTTTCGATCGGTTTATCATCTATGATCTCAATCTCAAATCATTAAGGATCCGAGCTTATAAACTAATTGCAGCTGTTCATGTATCTAATCTCGATATATCGTCTGCTCTATCTGCTTGCTAGTAACGTCGATAAGTGCCAACCAACCCAAGACACGATTTCAGTTCAGGTGGGGATTGGTGACTTGGAAAGCACGAGCGTCACCGCCATCTACATGAATGATGCATGGGATTAGATGGGATTGGGAAAGGATGGCTTTGCCTCTCACAATTTTGCCATGCCCAAGCAAATTAAGGGGGCCGGCCCTCTGTCCCCCGCCATCTGTTCTCTCTCTTTAATTGAATTACCTACCGAAATCCTTTTTGTGATCAGGATGCCCAATCTCAACCTCATCCTCATCTCATCTTTCATTGTTTTTGGTCTTTAATTTAACATACAATATAGAAGAAACTGAAATCAATTTGAAGGTGAAGTACTGCTCAATCATTAGTCCAGCTCCAGCGTATTATGTATACCTACCCTATTCCTAACATTTTTTTTTCAAGCTAACCCTGACAGCAACAAAATACTACAACCACATTTTTTGCAGGCCCATTTGTGATTAATGTACTCTCAGCTTTTTATTCACGCATCTATACGAACCCTGTGGACCTGAAAAAAAAATCCCATCGATTCGGTTAAAACATCAATATCAAGAACCAATTTCACTTTTTGAAAATTATACCACCAGTTTAATTTGTGAGCATAGTGAAATCCCTCCGACCAGAATAATTAGGCTAGAAATTAAGGAATTGCTATGACTTGGAGGGCTATACATATTGTTTGTTGAAGGAGATTACAACTACTATAAATGCAGACGGTCCTGGCTCAATCTAGCTTCTGATAGATGTTTTTCAGCCATATATAAGTACTTTATAATCCTAAATCTTCATCTTGCAAATTCAAATCTGTTGGTCGTATACAGTTGTTTTGTTTATGGGATTTTGAAAGATTGAACAACCTATCAAAACGACACAGGCTAACCAATATGGCGTTTTTCGCTGCTAAAAAAGCACAGTATTAGTACCCCGAGTTGAAATTAAACCTCGAGGACTGGGCTTCCAAACCCCTAACCAATAAGGTGTTGACAGAAGAACAAACAAGTCAATCCGTTCTTGACAAGGATCCCTCGCCTACTAACAAGACCCCAACATGGATTTAGTGGTTTATACACGCCAATGGAGTAACACCAACAACCAATGGATGTAGTGGATTAATTAATTAATGCACAAACTGATTCTAGGGATTCTCAAGGAGTCAAGAATACAACAATTAATTTTGGGTGGGGGAAGCCATTATCATGGCTACTTTCAGTTCGTTGCACACGAGAGGCTCCTGGTTGGAATCTACCTGCTGCTCATAAATGCAAGACCACGTAACATATTGTCACTGTCTGATTCTATCATTCAAATATTCCATGAATTAATGAACATTGGCCTTTCAAATTGCAAAGTTTCAAGTCGGTAAGTCTAAACCGAACAGTAGTTTGACTTGTCCACCTTGCGAATTGCTATCTGGTCACCTGCTTCACAATTTGATGCTTAGGTTTAATGGTATCGGTAAATTTATTCAAGACTTCAATAAGACCATCAAATAATATTGTTTTGATTTGAAAGCATTCTCGGAAAATTTTCAGTTTCTATCAATCAATATTGGCATCCATCTGTTTATTAATTTTCTGCTTGAAAATCGGTGTCTACTGCCACGTCAAAATTCCGAAGCAAAGCTATTTTGTTTACGAATTGTAAGATTAACCTTGGAAAGAGATACCCTAATATTGTGGTCTGTAGCCGCAGGCTGAAAGTGATGGCCTGACAACTCTCATCACTAATCACTATCAAAATGAGTCAGAGTAGTCTGCCGCCAACCTGGCGCCTTTTTTAAGCCTGTTTAACTATGGTATTCCTGACTGACAGAGAGACGAGGAGATCACTCTCGCTCTCAACTACTTTCAACCCAACCCAACTTTGTTTCCTTACGAAATATTACACAATTTCTCCCTATAACAGCTCATTTATTATAGTTTTGTTTTTGAAATTAGTTATTGCTCACCTTTACCAAAAAGGGTAACTGTTTTCTTAATTTTTGCGGTTTCACGATTTCTGTTTAGGCATTGGCTATTGGCTATAGCTATTGCGAGTTTTGAACTGCAGTGCAGATTGCCATTTTTTTCTCATGGCTTGACCAAGCCATGAATGTTGGTAGAATCATTCATGGTCCATGAATGTTTTGGGACTTGGGATGGATGCCTTTCCCCATACATATATATATATATATATATATATACAAAAGTTTGATGTCAACAACGCTAAAAACAATGAAAAATTACTAATTGTCAGCCTCATATGCTATAAGTATGGCCAATTTTTTAGCGGAACAACCAATAAAGGAGATGAAAGATGCCAATAAAAAATTTGACCTTATTCCTTCGTAAGATTTCACGCAATCTGGAACCTTGCGAAGCCTCCTCCATTTCTCTACTCCATACTTATTGGCGTCAAAAGTAGAAAACAATAATAATTGTGAATATTCATAGGGTATTTTAAGGCATGCTGTGTTTTCTTTTGTAAATTTTCGTATGAGCAATCAAAAAGAAACCAAAAATCTAAGAACAGCATGCATAAAAAAACCAGAAGGAATAAGAAATATTCTGGGTCTTTGGTTAGGTGCGGTTGGATCCACATTAAGAAAGCTGTCATTTTTCGCAGCCAAAAGCAATACAAAACTCATCCTAAATTCTAAAATAATAAAACTTAAAAAAAAAAAAGGCAGATGTGACAAACTTTCGTCAAGGTAGTTTATTCAGCAAACTAAAGTTTGAATTTAGCAGATTTGTAGCTATGTAGGACAGGTACTAACTACAAAAAACCACCATTTGTTTCCAGGAAATTAGCATTGGCCATAAACTAGCAACTAAGTAATTCATTTTTCGAAGTTATATATATTTAGAGTCATTTAACAATTTAGATCAATCGCCATGTCATAGCAGCCCTAAAAGAGACCATCGATGTTACACCCATTTTTGCTATAAAAAGGTTGCACCTTAGGACATTGCATTCCATTCCATGCTCAAATTTTACTTCAAAGCTAGCTAGCATTATGAAATTCTTTCTTATTTAAGCTTTGCTAGCTCAGCCTGTTTATTTATTTTCATTTCCAAAACAGGGAATGGCATTCACCAATGATGAAGTTTTGGTGCCAGAATGGGACTCAGAACCAGAAATGCAAAACAAAGCAATTGTGGAAACACTTTACAAGGCATTGGCACATGGTGAGACCAGCACCATGGTCAAACTGCTAGCAAGTGACCTGGACTGGTGGTTCCATGGGCCTCCCCGGTGCCAGCATATGATGCGGATGCTCACCGGGGAGTCAAGCCACACCGAATTTAGGTTTGAGCCAAGGAGCATCGAGGTCGTCGGTGATTGCGTGATTGCAGAGGGTTGGGAAGGAGCACAAGTGTATTGGGTACATGTATGGAGTTTGAAAGACAGTTTAATTACACAATTTAGGGAGTATTTTAATACATGGCTGACCGTGAAGGATGTGAAGCCACCAGGCTGGCAAATAGGGCAGGACAGCCACACTCTGTGGCAGAGCCAGCCCCGGGACTTGGCACGCCGCTCATTGCCTGGCCTTGTGCTCGCCATATAGAGATATAGGGAGGTAGTCATTCATGGCTTGGGATGGGACATTGCATGGACATGGTCGAAATGGACCTGGATTAATCATATATTTATACATGATATCTGTTGAACCGTAAATTATGTAACCGTGTTTGGCATGTGGGCAAGCACACTTATTAAAAAGAAGGTACTATTACCTCATTATTCTATTATTGCTTGATGAAGGAACTCTTAAAGAAAAAAAAAAGAAAAGAAAAGTAAAAACCTAAACAAAAAAGTTTGAAGTGATTAAAAGTGACAGAATTCTATGAAATGAATCCCATCCCGTATAACATGTTGGAAAATTGAAAATAAGATCAAAGCTGAGACTGAGCGTGAGAAGTAAAAGAAAAAAAATAATGTGGAAGAATACTGCAAAAGCCAAACTAGGCAGAAAATTTAGCACCTGTCGTATATAAATCTACTTTCTTAGAGATGAAATTAAAAGGATTCTGGCATTTGCTTGCTTCTGGGCGTAGGATAGTGCTTCTGGGCTTAGCGTAGGCCACCAGAAGAAGTGTGATTCTGGTTTTTGACACGTATTCTGATTTCCTGAATGTTATAAAAGTCGGAGCAACAATTCAGCAATTTTTAGATTGCAGTGATGATCAATACCACTAGTATTTAAACAATATAACTAAAATAATGTCGGGACTCTCAAAGTATTAAATGGAAAAAGAAACTTGAATTGATAAGCTGTTTCTCCCCCCCAAAAATTAGTGCAATATAACTGTCTTATTCCTTCAATATAAACATACATGTTCCCAATGCCAAGCCTATCCATGTTCCAGCCAAAAACACAAAAGCAACAGAAAATAGAAAGACAATAAGTCCCTCTCCAAACACATGCATACTCAACAACCCTTCACTTCTTGTTGCAAAAGAGAATCTTTTCTCCAATGATTTCCATCGTTGGCGGGAATAATTAGCGCTATCATTAAGACTGATCCTCCGATTCAATGTCGATTTCAGAGTCTTACGTCATACTCCTTCCCAAGAAGACCAAAAATGGAATAGTACTCCAGCTATTGCTGTGAGCAGCTACTGCAATGGAGAGGCACCTGACATCCTTGGCATTGGGTCCATAATCATCAGGAACCATTCTAGATGGTAACTATACCTGGACCTCTGATAATTCTGCTGCATTTCTATTTGAAACCATTTTATCACCCAAATGGTGGCAAAAAGAATATGGAAAGTTATACATCGATACTATGTTACTGCTGCTGTTTTGTTTATACTCTGCAAAGGAACTCCAGAATGATAAAATCTTGAAATAGTCGGCCATAATCTCTTAAAGATCCGTTCATCAGGTTTGATTTGGTTAAATATCTCGCCAGAACCTTTGTTTTCTCCGATCCACTCTCATCTTTTCTTTGTGACAATCAAAAGGCATTTTTCCCATCTCAATCAAACAAATGTAAAAAGTATAATCACTTGTCAAAGGGGAACTGCCACATATCAACCCAGGTGTTAACTTTACAATTGCTCTGGCAGGTTAAAAACTCGAAATTGTTACATGAACATCACCCAAGACGCTAAAAAATTCCTATGGCTGCTAGATACATTCTGAAAGACTAAAAAGGATAAGGAAACCAGAGCTCTTGTGTATTCCTACTGAAAGTTTGAAAAGAAAAAAAAAAGAGAGGAACATAATCTCAGCTTTTATATAAGTCTCCTTTTAGCCAGATCAAATCTGAGGCAAAACAACAAACTTGGGATATAATAATTCAAACCAAGAAAATTTCCAGTTATGAACAGAAAATTCTACTGAACTTAACTGTATTAGCCTACTTGGTTATATTCATTTTTGACAGAAGCAAATGAAAAATGACAAACAAAAGTCAACATATTCCATCTGATACATGTTTGGCATCAGATAACAATAAAACAAAGATAAGCATTTACAGACAATTACATGATAATACGATGTTCAGCCTAGAAGAATTAACCCTGAAATTAATAAGCGGAAATTTAGCCAAGCAGAACTCCAAAGTCCTAAACCGAGGAGGTTGGTTGTTAATCCACTTGTTATCTACTGTCTGCTCATCCTGGACTGAACAACTAGAACATTACCCTTTTCAATGAGGTGAAGGTTCTACAAGCCACAGCTACCGCAAGCCATAGCTACCGATATGGAAATGGAACTACCACTGGGAATCTGGGACTGCCGCCATTTTCTTCAACTTTACCTTCTGTTTTCTTTTCTGTTTCCATGTTTTCAGATTAAAAAAAAATCACACCAGAACCACCTACGAACCACAAAGGAATTTTGTTTCCACTTTTCTTTTCTTTGCTTTTGCCTCACGTAATGGCTCCGAATCCCAATAAACCTCCGCTAAAAAGCAGTTATTCTGTTCAAAATTTCAAATATTGCCAATCTACTTCTACTTCAACTCCAAGCAAGTTTGTCCGGGACAAAAAGCGTAAGAAATGGTCTTCAATTCCCGAGACACAAGGTTGGTAATGGTAGATCTCTCTCTTTAGTAATTACTTGCAAGATTATTCAAAGTGGATTTACCAAATCAATCAAAGTGGTCTTTGCAAAATTAAGCCTGGATTCAGAGCTAAGGAGAAGTGCTTCCCAAACCCTAGCGCCGGGAGAAACATTCCTGTCAACCATTTTCCTGAGCAATTCCAGTGCCTCGCAAATAAACCCTCTTTTGCACAGACCACAGATTACCTCATCAAATGTCAAACTCTGGTGGCAAAAGCACTTGTGCAGCACTTCCTCCACCACACCATAAGCTTCAAGAATTTCACCTTTACTTACCAAACTATCAACTATTACCGTATATGAAACCAAGTTCATATCAATGCCCTTATGTTTCATCTCTCTAACAAGCGGCCTTGCTTTACATATCCCACCAACTTTACAAATAGCCTTCAACAACGTATTATAAGTGACAACATTAGGTTTGCACCCTAACTCCTCCATACAGGCTACCATCTTGATACCCTCTTCAATTTTATTTTGCTTGCATAAAAGGTTTATATAGGCATTGTAAGTATACACATTCGGAACCAAACCCAATATAAGCAATTCATCAAACAGCTCATCCGCCAAAATGTAATCCCCTTCTGCAGTTACCCCCTTTAAGACCATAGTGTAAGAAACAATAGCCGGTTTAATTCCATCGGATTTCATTTGATTTAGAACATCCCAAGCATCCAAGCCTCTCCCTTTTTTCACCAAAAACCTAATCACGCTATTATAGTCACTAATAGCAGGAGAGAACCCAAGCTTTCGCAATTCCCTCCAAAACCCCAAAACGTCTTCACCATCCAAATCCCCTGCAGCACAAATTGATGAGAGTGCAAAAGAGAAAACTCTATCATTAACACCAAGGCCATCGTCTATCATACGTTGTAGAATCTCTATAGCACAAGCAACCTTGTTCATTCTACAAAGAGCGTAAACTAATAGACGGAAAGTTGATTCTTCGAATCTTATGTTCATAAGAAGACTCTTTAAGAGAACCTCAGGGATCAGCTTAAGGCCGTGCTGGTTTCTACTAAGAAGGGCGAGTAAGGAATTGAGAGAACAGGCAGAAGGGACACACCTGAACTCGGGTATTCGGTAGAAAATATCAACAGCATCTTGGATTCTGTCAACGCTGCCACAGGTTTCGATGAGGTCGGCGAAAATGTACTCCGGTGTTTGAAACTTTTCGACGCGTTGAAGGTGACGGAGCACAGAAGGAATGTGGTTGAAGTGGCGGTTTTGAAGCAAGCTTTTGATGAGAAAATGATAGGCCTGAGGGGTTGGGTGAAGGTTAAATAGGGTAAAAGAGCGTAGGAGAGAGGGGAGAAAGTTTGGTTGAAGAGGTTTATGCTGGGTAACAGTTACTGCAACGAGTTGTTTGAAGGATTGCATGGCTTGTTTTTGGGTGAAAGTTTGGTGCCATTTGGTTTTGTAAGACGAAAGCGGCCATCTTCTATGCTTTCTGAGGAACAAGTTGGGAGATCTCTTCGCCATCTCCAACATCAACATGAGTATTCTTCAACTCATATTTTTCAATGCAGTGAGTAGAGAACTGAATTTACGATCGCAGCCGGCAGAGCAGATAGGAGTAAAACAGGAAAAACAATGTATCTGCGGTTTGGTTGGGTTGGGTTGAGTTGAGTTGGCACTTGGCAGGCATGGGTCATAGCATTGCTTTTTGATTTTGAATGAAAGAAGCGGTCAGGCTCAAGAACAACACAAGCAAATGTACCCTTTTTCTTTGGGCCTTTCGTTTTAGTTATTATTATTATTTTTTACGGCTTTGGAAAAGGGCTTTGGCATCAAAATCCACAGTCACTTTTAAGAAAGCCCTAATGGCCAAAAGTGGCTTCATCTGATCTGAAGTGATGGAAACAACTAAAGCGGTGCAGTCCAAACTGCATACTGCATTTCTATGTACGGAAAATGCCAATAAACAGTTCTAATATTTGCGATTCAATGCAGATGTAGGTAGAACTTTTAGCCTTCAAACAATCTTCACATATATTTGTAGTATATGACAACGAAGTCTTTCAAATTATTAGTTAAGCAATTAGCTTAGCAGTTCTACTATATATATGTACATATCCCAAATCAATCATCAGTACATGTCTAAATCTTATCTGAAAATGCCATGTTTTATTGTTTTTGTTTCTTAACATTACATGGAGACATAAGACACAGACAAATAAATAGATAAGATTGAAATTGGAATATATATGTGCCAAAACACAACAGTGTCTAAGTCAAAGGGAGTGTTTTAGTTCTTAAGCATGTCCTTCATCAATGATGGCGGAATATATGCACCCACAACACAACACCAGGTTGCCATTTCTTTAATTTCTTCCTCTTATGATTGTAAAAATTGAAATGCTTGATGCCGATCAAGGGTGCAAATTCAGAGCATAGCTCTTTTAACATGGTATCCTCACAATAATTTTATCTTTAAAGTGAGAGGGTGAAAATGTATATCTACTATTATCTAATAGTGTTATATTGCAGATTGTTTTCTAAACTAATAAAATAAAAACTCTATTACACTGATAAGAACAAGTAATTTATTCCACTTTCAGAGTGAGAATGGTGGCTGGCTAGCTGACTAGAAATGATAGAATAAACCTAAAAGCCTCACCATTGGTCATTGAAGTATGAGGAGGGTTCCGACATGAATGCTGCTTCCAT
Source organism: Adansonia rubrostipa (assembly GCA_038381775.1). Taxonomy (NCBI): domain Eukaryota; kingdom Viridiplantae; phylum Streptophyta; class Magnoliopsida; order Malvales; family Malvaceae; genus Adansonia; species Adansonia rubrostipa. The sequence continues at coordinate 51,624 of JBBYHM010000001.1, read as the reverse complement.
GGATTTGATCAATAATTATATATAATGTGAACGAGCTTGCTTCCCCATCTTGAAATGATGGCTCTAGGCAAGCAGGCATTCACATGGACCGACCAAAAAAATTAAATAGCGGTAGACGCATGGCAGCAATCACAGGTTCAAAATATCAACCCCCCCCCCCGCAAAAAAAAATTATTCACTGATACAAACATCTTTTTGGGTTTATATATATATATATATATATATATATCAGATAAAAGTCTGGCGGAGCAATTAAATTCAGTTTCATTTCATACATGATTTCAACGAGTGTTGTTGGGGGTTTGCTTGCTTTGCTAATTTAGTGGCAAATATATATGTTATGTGGTCAGAAGGATAAGTGCAGCACGATTATCATATGGCCGATAGGGGTCGTCTTCAACACCAAATTCCCTATCTAATTAATTAATGCTATCAGAAAAGTCGTATAGTAAAGCAGAAGCATCCAAACAAAGAAGAAAACTGAGTGGTATTACAAAGCAAACGATACGGTTAACAAATCTCCAAACTAATCATCAAATCAAAGTCTTAACCCAAATGCATCCCAAGAAAATGGACATGTGGAATTGTCAATGGTTTTGGTTTCCATTATATTAGTACAATTTTAGTATTACTATCCAACTCCAAGTCTAGATTCCAATATTCATCTATACATATACATACATATATATATATATATATATATATATATATGCAGCTCCAAACAAAAGGGACCACCCTATTATAGTATGACTATGGTTATTCACTAAATCAACCGAAATCAGTTTTTTTAGGCAGAAAAGTAAATTGTGACTGTTTAATAATTGAAGAAATACTTGGTAGATGAAAAGATGATGATTATGCTGGTATATATTATAATATAAAATCTTGTTAATTCTATATAGAATCCAATATATAAATAAATAAATAAAGCATTGAACACCAATACCATAAAAGTTGTTTTGCACAAATATTTTTAGAAAGATTCTGATGTAACAATCACATGCATATAGCAATAATTGAGATATACAAGTAATATATGATATTAGTTAGAAAAAAATTAGGTCATGATAATATTAGTTAGAGCCAGGGGCAGGCATATATATAGATAACGTATTTTACAAGGAAGAGAGTTGAGACTTGAGACGGTGATAGGTTAGAACACAAATATTGAAGGAAGAGAAGTAAATATATTGGATCTAACACTCGAGAAATTTTGCAAGCAGCCTCAATTAAAATGACGGTGGCTTTTGCTTTGCAATTTAATTAAAGGATTTAAGTACATCAAATGGAAATATATATATATATATATATATATAAAATATGAAAATAATGAAGGAAGGAACCCTTTTGCTCAATTATTCTAAAAATGCATACGGAGAAAATTTTTGATTAATTATAAATTGTTTCGTGTAAATTAAAATTTTTTTTAATTAAAGAATTGTCAATTAAAGTCTACATTACCATGTAAATTAAATTACCATATGAAGTTGATGACATCATAATAATTATTTATCTCTAAGTAAATTAAATTAATTAACAGATAAATAATAAAATTTTATCTTTAATTAAATTAAATTAATTAGAAGTTAAATAAATAAAATAAATTCTTTTGTAATAAAAATCATATTCTTTAAGAGCTCTCTATTACCTAACTCATTACCACTATAAAAATAAGTCTCCATCAAAGTCATGAAAGAGATTTAGAAACTAAAGCTTTTAAAAAATTTCTCCGAAGAATTTCAAAAATACAAAGAACATATCCCTTGTTCTTTGAAAAGTTGTTCTTCAATCCTGTCTTAGTAACAGAAAGGAAGTCAATTCCGTTCATCAAGATCAAGTCGCAAAAAACTTTTGAAGCAGATCCTATCAATTTAAGATCAAATCTCAAAAATCTTTGGATCAATTTTTTGTTGAAGAAAAAAATCAAAGGATATATTCATTTTAAGAATATTCACAAATTATAACTCCAAGTATGATAATTAAAATTTTTATTTGTCTTAAATTTTTTTTATCATTTTCGGCACAAAATTTATATGCACGTCTAGTTCTTTGTGTTTTTAGCAATAATATAGGTTTTTTTGAAGAAATTAATGAAACCATAGGAAATTGAACAGAAAACCAATAAAAATAAGTTTGTAATATATATATATATATATATATATATATATATATTTCTAAATCGACGAGATCCATCAAAAAGCAAGGAGGATGTTAAACCAAATCTTAATGCACATTAAATCTTGTATATTTCGACCACTTGTTCATTTTTTCTTCTTTCCCAATTACATATTAGCACTGGCATATGGCATGATCTGATCTTGTGACTCTCTTGCATTTACTAATACTTATGGTTTATTTTGATTTTCAGTTTAGTAATTAAAATTTTTTTTATCAATTTAGTACTTAAATTTTTATTCTGTCAAGTATGTTAGTATTCGATATTACTATCATTAATCAATTGCTGATGTGATAGTCAACAATTAATGACACATTAACATATGGCAAAAATGCTATGTCATTATCAAAATTCAAAAAATAAAAAATAAAAAGATAATGAAATTTCTATGGTGATGTGATAAATAATGACATAATATTTTTGTCACATATCAATATCTTATTAACTAAATAACTGCCATATTAATAGTTGACTAACAATATTAATGCTAGTACCAACATGCTTACTGGCCTAATTTAACAAAAGAATATTTTAAGTACTATATTGAGAATAAAAAAATATAAAAACCAAATATGTATTTAATGCATATATATATATATATATAAAAGAGAAATATTAAGAATAATAGTTGTTACGCATATAAGACATTTTTTTTATAATTACAAATATAATATTTACTGCAATTGTTATTAAACAAAAGCAAAAAAAGTACGAAATAGTATTATCGGTGCCGGTTTTAACATATAATGGTACCGGTGATAGTTGGTTTCGTTTCAGCCTGTACCGGCTGTACCGGTAGGTACGGGCTTGTTTCGGTGGTACAGGCCGAAATTAGTTGTATCAGTCGGTACATAATATAAGCTTGTAAAAAAATTAAACCAATATTAATCTTAAATCTGACGAATATTATATATAATTACTTATAAATTTGATGAATCTTAAACATCATTACTCATAAATTTAATGATTATTAAAAACTTTTAATATTACTACTTAACTGATGTTGATTTTTTATATTTGTTGAAGTTTTTTTTATAAAACATTATATATAATTGATGAATATTTAATATATAAAATTTATTTAATTCATTTATTTCATATTTAAAAATATTTTATATATATATAAATTAAAAATATTCAAACTTCGATAAACCCGAAACGATACACTAAAATATACTGATATCAATATATACTTATATCAAATATAACCATCGATACGATATTGACTATCTTGATATAAAATTAAAACTCATGATACTTTACCACATTAATTAATATCATAATTTAGATCTGACTGTCTTAAGTTAAGAAACAGAAAGAGAGAAAAAGGTACCTCTTTCTTCAAAAAAAAAAAAAAAACATTTAGGCGGTAAGCGGCAGCAGATAATTGGGATGATCATGTGGAGCAAATTATAATTATGATATAGATTAGGATGATTTTTATAACATCGATAGTGTTGCGTAGTGAAATTGGTAGAGCATTAAAACGAAGGACAATGATGGAATGAATGGTGTCACAGCCGGGCGTAAAGGCATGCATGTATTGATATATATTACCATATACCATAATTTCATAATATTTTCATCATTATATAGCAATAAATTTATGGATGCAAATATTAGTACCAGCAATGCTTACGCTAGTGTTGAGAAATTAGGAAAGCACCCCACCTGTTATGATCTTTTTTTTTTTAAGAATGGATCCCGTACATTTCAGCACTCGTTCTATTATAAGAAATATTGTGCACAAATAAAAATATAGGCGTATAATTAATTTTTAAATTTTAATAGAAGTATTAATTTTTTTATTTAAAAAAATTCTTTCAATATGATTATATTCTTATTTATATATCTAAATTATTATAATTTTTTAAAATAAATTTGATGTCATAAATTAAACTAACAACAGTTTAATCAAAAAAATTACACAAAAATTAACCTCAAATTATAATAAAAAAATAAATTTAAAATATTTAATTGATTTTTTAAACAATAATTTCACTAAAAACAATTATTTGTTCAAAAAATAATTTTTTATATTTTTAATTTTAAATTATTTTTATTAAAAATAATAATACTAAAAATATATATTTCCTATCTTATGAGTGTGATAAAATCTAATAAATATATATGCTATTTTACGTGTGTATATAATATTCCTCTTTAAGCAAATATGCGCAGGCAGGTGGACAGCTCAGCAAGCAAAGCAGGATGGAATTATTGAGTGAGAGAGACAAGTCACGTGGGTTGTTGGCCTCTAATTGTCCATATCTGGGCCAACCACAGCATCCTACATCGCGTCAATGGCATGGATATAACATTATATATGCTATGCCTTGAGATGAACATCCATACTTTTTCAATTTGTCTCGTTATCAGACATGGCATCATAGAATAACATGTCGACGTGGATAAGAATGAGTTGGGACCATAATGGCAGGAGAAATAGGTCTAGATCAATTAAATTTATTCACATTATATTTTTTTTAATTATTCATAAATATAAATATAAATATTTTAATTATTATTTTTAAGATATTTAATAAAAAATAAAAATAATTTAAAATTAAATGTAAAATATATTAAAATTTATAAAACATCAGCCGTTAATATATTATAAATTTTATATATACATATATGATATTTAAAAAATATTAGTATGACGCGATCACTCGAATTCTGTCTCTAGTTCTCTCGTTAATAGAAGTCCTGAGTTATTGCGAGGCAGGCGGGCTGGCAGTTGTGCAATTTTCCTCCAAAATCAAGATGGTTTGAGTGAAAGCTAAGTCATAATTATTAATGTAATTTAATTTAATACTAATATAATATAATGGTAGAAAATATGAACAAATACCGAATATGTAAATCAAAACCACACAGATGGATGGTGCCTTAATTTTGTCTCTATCGAGAACAGCATAATAATTAAACGATAAAAATTTACTATAAATCTCTATATTATATTAAATAAAATATTTTAATTTTTTATAATATAAATTAAATATTTTATTTTTATATTTTAAAACTAAAATAAATAAATAAATATTTAATAGTATTAAAAAATTATTTAAATATTAATAAAATATTAATATATCATATGATATAAAATTTTAAATTTTATACAAAAATAGATTTACGTTTACTCTAATTTAGGATCATTTTTGTATCAAACTTAAAATTTTACATCTTTAGATAATTTTTTAATATCATTTATCACTTTTTTTATTTGTTATAATTTTAAAAATATAAAAATTAAAATATTAAATTTAATAATATAAAATTAAAATTTTTTTTTTACTATAATACAAAAATTTTTAGTAGATTTTGACTTAATTAAACTGATGAACATATTTTTTGATATTAAAATATTTAATTAATTAATCCTAGTAAAAATAATGATGAGATAAATAAATAACTGACGTAAGACACTGTTGCTCTGAATTGTTAAGGTTTTGGTGATCGGTGCATGGATTCGATTCCAGTAGACCCAAAACAAGACCACGCAACACAAATTGATTATGTCTTTGATCAAAAGCTCCTTTTGTTCCTTTTGTTAGGACCGGATGTTTTTGGTTTCGGCTCGGCCTGCTGGGCTTAGACTTGCGGATGGCAATATAATTGTTGTTTCATCTACGTAGAGGTGATAAAATGAATTCGAATTAAAAAATTAATTTAAAAATTTTAAGTTTGAATCTGAATCGAATCTGGTTTGATTAAAAAATAAATGATTCGAACTCAAAAAAACTCAAACTCGAATAGCTCGAACTCGAAATAACCTGAACCTGAAAAAATCTGAAATGATCCGAACTCGAAATGACCTAAACCTGAAAAAACTTAAACCCGAGCCCGACCTAAACTCGAACTCGAATTTAATATTAAAAATAAATATGAAGAGATTATAATTAAATAATTTTTTATAAATAAAAACTTTAATAATGAATTTTACTTTAATATTCTTTTAATAATTTAATTAAATATTAAAAATATAATTTATATTTT
>JBBYHM010000001.1:18748-45349 GCA_038381775.1 Adansonia rubrostipa | reverse complement strand
AAATTTAATTATAAAATATATAAATATTAATATAAAAATAACTTTTTAATATTATGAACAATGATTTGTACTTAAATAGATCGGCCAAGATAAATTTGGCCCTGAGCTTAGAATTCAAAAAATTTTTGGGCCATCGATAGGGCTATAGAACTTAACTAAGATTTTTTTGAGCTAGACAGGGCAAAATTTGTGCCTAAGCTTAGAATTTAAAATTACGTAAAAGTGATTACATTTAACATCAAATCAAAAATGATATAAAATATATTCGAACCCGAATTGACCCGAACCCACCCAATTGTCACCTCTACATCTATGTCAGGAACATACACCGCATAAAATTCTTAATCTTTATTACTAATAATTTTTTCAATTAGATTTAGTATATGAATCAAGTCAGATAAATTTAATTAAAGAAGTATATAAATATGAAAATAAAAAATATATAGTCATAAGATTGTATTGGTAATTTAATTTTTTTAAGGTAAAATTTGATTTATTTATTTATTAATCAACTTCTCCCTTATTCACTCCTTTAAAAATTGTCAAGATAATTATTTTAAAATATTTTCACTATTTTATTTTTTAATTATTTCACGTCTTTATATATTATTTAATTATTTGTTAATTTAACTCACACAATAGATCTACATAAAATTAGTTAAATTGATGTAACGAGTAAAATAATATAATTAAATTTAAAAATTTGAATTATAATAAAAATAATATATTTATAAAATTATGTCAACAATTTCATTTTAAAAAAGGTTAAAACTATATTTATTTATTTTTATCTAACCCTAAAAATGATTATAAGTACTTATTAACTTTTTTTCTCAAAATTTTAATTTATTTAATGAATCTTGCTGTTCACCTCTGGAATAAGTGTGGCTGTCTAGTTATTTATTACAAGGATGAGACACAATGATACAGTCATTTATGTGGATGATGAGAAAAGTCAAAAGTGGACAAAGTTTGATGGGTCCAAATTTGAATGAATGAATATGATGAACACACATGGTGGGGCCCTCCCTCTCTTCCAGTTCCGTCGTTTCCTTTCCATTCCCGTATGTCATATTCCCCTGGCTCCCCTATTCTTCTTCTGTCACTTTCCGCTCTGCTGATCTGCTCCACCACCACTATACACCGCTCCGCTACAGCTGTCACCACTCATCACTCACCACACACGTCACGTTACGTAACTCCCTTTGATACCACAATACTATCATCATCATCATCATGATCTTACTTTAACATCCATCATACATACACACATACATTCCCCTTTTAACAATATTATTATTTTATTAATTCATACAATGATTGTCTTTCCATTTTTTTTTGTTTTATCATAATGGTAGTAATAATTTAAAATAAATAAATAAATTTAAAAAGAGAAAGAGCGCAAATCTTGGTTTGCTTGCGGAGAGGATCGCCTTTTATTTATAAGCAGGCACTTAGGCGCTTGGATTTGCGTATAGAGCTGAAAGTCGCCCCAACTTAACTAAACAAAACCAAACAAAACAAACGCTGAGAAAATTATTGTCAGAGAAGGAAAATTTGGAGCAACATGGTAGGATTTTCATCGCAAACAGAATCACGGGTTTCCGTCACAAACTCGATCTACGATTCCCAAGAAGAGGGAGGAACTACGACAACCGCGGATAGCTTCGATCAAAAGCGTCTAGATTTCATGAAGATCGATCAAGAAGACGACGATGACAATAATAACAACCAAGATAAGATTAGCGAAAAAAATAAGCCCAAGAAGAAGAAGAAGAATCAGGTGTTGCTAGAGGGGTACGTGGAGCCGCTGGATAAGGAGGATGAACTGAGGAGGACAAAGAGCTTGACTGATGAAGACCTAGATGAACTAAAAGGGTGTTTAGATCTTGGGTTTGGCTTCAGCTACGAGGAAATTCCTGAGCTGTGCAACACCTTGCCTGCGCTTGAGCTATGTTACTCTATGTCTCAGAAGTATTTGGATGATCAGCACCACAAGTCTCCTGATACATCTCCACACGCCAACACCACTACCAACGAACCTGTCGCCAATTGGAAGATCTCTAGTCCTGGTCAGTCATTTCTATTACTTTCTTTTGTTGTTTTAATTTTCCATGTTATGTTTCATTCCATTTGCCATCAGATCTTATTGTGCTCCATTGTTTTTAATGGGTTGATGATGAGATGGGTTTTCTTGCTTTTCTTTCCCCGTTTTTGACGTGGGATATGGCATGCTTTTTGCTAGATGAAATGGAGATTTGGTGTTGGAGTAGTTTCCTTGTTTTTTCGGGTGACTGCATAGGGATTTGTTTGCTTCGGTTTACTTCAAATCGTAACTTGGTGTCTTACGCAAGCGCAATCAAGGTTGATTTTCATTGATTTTGAGAAATCTGTGAAACTAATTTTTTCGACATCCGCTTAAAGTTTACATATCTTTTCTCCCAAAAAAAAAAAAAGTAAGAACTTGATGCAACTTGTTCCACTACTCAAAAGTTTCATGCATCTAGGCGGTTCAAGCCATGTCTAGATAAATTCTCTTGGGACTGAAATGGAGAACACGTTTTAACCTTTGTTGCCATTCTTGTGCATACAGGTGACCATCCAGAAGATGTTAAAGCAAGGCTTAAATTCTGGGCACAGGCTGTTGCCTGCACTGTCAAACTATGCAGCTAAAAGATTCATCAACAATAATTGGAAAAAAGGATCAGCATTTCTCAATGATGAGCATCAGCTGCCTGAACCCTTCACGTAGAGCTTACGCTCTGCTGATCCGTGCCAGGACTTCCTCTGGCGGGGATGAAATTTCGTGCAATCGTTGGGAATGGACCAGCCAAAAATTTTAGTATTGATCAGCTGCAAGGAGTAGGAAAAGAAGATGATGTTTCAGGTTTGAGATTAACCGAATGCTCGAATGAGTCTGACATAATACTGCGGATGTATAATTAAATTATATCATTGGATCCAGTGTGCTATGAATAAACTATTCTTACATTAGATTCTTCTGATGCTTAGTGTTTTGTTTGATATGGCAATGAAATCCAACCATCTGTTGGTTTGTATGCAGTGGTGAGAGCCTCCCGTACAGCTTCACCAGCTATTTGCGGACCTCTGCATTTGCTGAGGTAACTAATCTAATTGCGTTGATTAACTATACGTGTTTCCTGACTCTCACCTATCCCATTGTTGCTATGGTGGTACCTAATGAATCTCGGTGCCAATGCCAATGTTGCTTCAGCTTTGCTGACAATAAACTGATTTTGAGTTTTTACTGTTTATCCATTTCATGGATCGATGGATGCTCATATTATATTTACCGTTATTGCGGAAGCAGTTGAGAATAAGGAAGAAAAAAGAAAGTGGAGGAGAAGAAGGGCGAGCATGTATCTCTTTCAAATTTTAAATCGATCACAAAAATTTCTCCCATGTTCATCGCTTCTATTCTATTCTATTCTGTTCAATGCCTTGAATTTTGGGCATGGCTTTTGACATTTGTTACCGGTAATGATTGGGAAAAAAAAGGGGGGCATTTTGTTCCGTTTTGTTGAGGATTTAATGGTCAAATTCCTTTCTTATGGAACATGTCCCCTGGTTAGGCTAAAAATGAGGCATTCAAATTTGAATGGAGTCCCGAGTTCCCTGATCTTTCTTTGCGTATGCTGCGTGTTGAAGTTGAAGGTTCCGTTTTCAAACCACTTAGTATTTCAGTTTCATTTTGACGTGACGAAAATCCCGGTTGTCCTTGTCAGAATCAGAGGAGATCAGATGGGATGATCGCAGCCTACTTTGAAACTTACCTCTTTTTTTTCTTTTAAAAAAAATTCATCATCCCAACAAAAGTTGACCGTTCACTGTTGGAATAGAAGCTGTTGCGTGTCGAAGTCAAACTATAGATTTAATCAACGTTTTTCAGAATTATGTAAGCAATCGGTACACGTATAATAGGAATAGGATGATTTTGGTGTGAGCAAACTTATTAAAAGGCAAGCAAAATTGAGCAACAAGAAAATGAGGGGGGGGCTTGGATTTCTATTGGAGGCGTTGAAGTATCTAATGGATACATATGTTACCGTCATTTTTCTTAGGTGATTTGTTCATTCAACACATTATTCTACTGAATTAATAACTTTGATGCTGAACAAACACGTGGAAGTTGCAAGACGATTAGATAAAGCTTTTTGTGAACTGTGTATGTACGTATGTAATGGAAATTGGTGTAGGATGCAAATTAAAAACAAATCGCCAAAATGCAATTCATCAAATAGCAGCAGAAACAAAACTGCCAACGTTTGCTTTGAACATGATAGGCCGTAGGCAACTGCAAAATGCCGACAGACATCTAACGCTGTGTGCAAGTAGACATGAGGTCCTCTCCAATCTCCTCAAATCCTCTTTGCCGCTGTGAATGCCTTCTTCACTCTTCTCCATATATTTTCTCCTACGCCAAAAACCGCCAAATCCCAATTTCCACTTCACTTAAGCACGCAATTTGGCCTTAAATTTCGACTTCAAAAGCTTTCAACTTCTTCTTCTGCTGTTAATTCCATTTCTTCTTTGCTCTCCGCTCAGACCGTTCAATGCAATGATTTTGATGACTTGTTGAAGCAATTATAAGAAGTTCAGTTCAAAACTCTGCGCACCTAATTCTGATGATGACGAAGTTAATTTCAAAACCTCGGAGTTCTTTTCGTGGGCTGGGCCTGGAATCCATATGGGTTGTCCTGTCGTTGAAGTTGAACACATACGTTGCTGATCTCTTGGGTATCCACACTCTCTCATCGCTAGCTCTCGCTGCCTTGTCTCGTAATAAGGGAGGGCTCTCATGATTTCCAGGTTTTTGAGTAGGAAGGGGCCGGCTTGTATACCAAAATATTTTATTTGTTCATGTCCTCTAAAAGTTCATTTTTATATGTATACAAAAATTTAAAATGAAAAAAAAATTACATTATTGTTTATGCACTTTATATTTAAATTTAAATTTAAATAATTTTTTATTACTTAAAATAATAATCCAAAAAATTTAGATTGAAAACAATTCTATATTAAACCCGATTTTAATTTAGGTATGTAAGGTAAGCGTATAGTCTTACCCAATAGATCCAGCAAAAACTAATTATTAGTTCTTTTTGTTAATCTCTCCTATCTATTTTCATTGATTGTCTTGATTGGTTTGTCATAGTTTCATTGATCTTGCTCTTCATATTAATTTTTATCTTTTTAAAATATACTTTTTTATTCTTAATGAATCAATATCAAAATTATTATTTTTTTAGAATGGTAAAATATTATTCAATTTATTTTTTTTACGTGCCTTCCTTCTTTCACTTGACCGAAGTTTACTACTTTATTTTATTTTTATTGTTTTTAGTTAACTCACGATTTCCTTTTTTGTCTTCCATCAACTTTTTGAGTAGAAATTCAAAAACAAATTTAAAAAAGTATAAATATGACTAAAAAAATAAAGAAAAGTTTTTAAATTTTATCACTTCATAAATTTTTATATTTTTATTATATCTAAGTAAGTATTTAATTTTTAATTTACAGCTACATAAGTTATTAACTTAAATAGTTAAGCTTAATTTATACTTAGATAAATCTTAAAATAACTTAATAATTTATTTATAATAAGTACTAATTTAAAAATAAAATTAAAAGATAAAAACTTACTTAGATATAATTCAAAAATACATAATTTAAAAGTTTTTTATTTTTTAAAATCCTTATAAATCATTAAATTAAACCTTTTAGTATTAAGGACAGTTTGACAATTTTAATGCATAAAATAAATAAATTTATTAATATTATGACCCTAAACTCCTCAAAATAAAATGAGGGTTGTTTGCCCTTTTTTCTTTCTTCCTCAGTAACTGCTAGTACCCTATTAGCAAATCCTCCGCCTCCAGCCTCCCCAATAAGGAAAAAAAAAAAAAAAACCTCTCTGAGAAGAAGAAGAAGAAGAAAAAGAAGAACCAAATGGAGGAGGTGTGCGAGGGAAAGGACTTCTCCTTCCCTTCACAGGAGGAGCACATCCTCTCCTACTGGTCCCAAATCGGTGCTTTCAAGGGTCAGCTGGCTCGCACCCAAAACTTACCCGAATACATTTTCTACGACGGTCCTCCTTTCGCCACTGGCCTCCCTCATTATGGCCACATCCTCGCCGGCACCATTAAAGATATCGTCACTCGCTACCAGTCCATGACTGGCCATCACGTCACCCGCCGCTTCGGTTGGGACTGCCATGGCCTCCCCGTTGAGAATGAGATCGACCGCAAGCTGGGAATCAAGCGCCGCGATCAAATTCTCGAGATGGGCATCGATAAGTACAACGAGGAGTGCAGGAGTATTGTCACTAGGTATGTCGAGGAGTGGGAGAAGATCATTACTAGGACTGGGCGTTGGATAGATTTCAAAAATGATTATAAAACTATGGACTTGAAGTTTATGGAGACTGTATGGTGGGTTTTTGCCCAGCTTTACCAGAAGGGACTTATCTATAAAGGCTTTAAGGTCTGTTTGCAATTGCACTCCGTTTTCTTGCTATTACTTCCTTCAAATTTTCTGCTCTAAATGTTTGTTTGTTTTGTTGTAGGTCATGCCATACAGCACCGGGTGCAAGACCCCGCTATCCAATTTTGAAGCCGGTGAGAACTACAAGGTACTTTTTTTCTCCTTTGTAATTCCCCTCTAGTTATTTTTTTACTCAATTTCCTCTAATAATTTCGTCTTCTTAGTTCTCTGATGACCTTTTAAAAGTGCTCCAAGTTCAATTCGGATGTCGTTTTTTTTGTTTTACCCCAACCATTCCTAACAGCACTTACGTCAATGTGCAGTCTGTGCCTGATCCTGAAATAATGGTTGCTTTCCCCATAGTTGGTGATCCAGATAATGCTGCTTTCGTGGCTTGGACAACAACACCATGGACCCTTCCTAGTAATCTTGCACTTTGTGTCAACGCAAATTTTGTCTATGTGAAGGTCTGTTGCTTTTAATTTATTTAGGTCACCAGCACAAAATGAGCGACTTGTTTATCCTGTCTTATCTACTGCATGTTGGGTTGAAGCAATACATAATCTTGGTTTTAGCTGATACATGATACTGTACTACTTGTTAGTTGATCCCCACCCAACAAATTTGCTTCTCCATCATGGTTCCCGTAGTTATTTTACTTTGTTCATAATTGCTTAATTTATATTTTATCTCTTAACCTGTTACAAATGAATGAGATCATAATATCGAACTGCATGATTTTTTTTGCCTTATCCCTAGTACTCTCTTTGTTGATGCATGGGCCATAAATAGTTGCATCTTTTATTTTTAAGGCGTATAACTTGTGTGTATGAAAATTTTATGTTGGCATGCCTGCGTGCATAATGTAGATATTAGTATCTTTCTCCCTAAAGAAAACATGGGTTTTGTAATTAATTTTCAGGTTTGCAATAAGTACTCTGGCAAAATCTATGTGGTTGCTGAGTCAAGGTTGTCTGAGCTTCCAACCGAGAAACCAAAATCGAATGCTTCTGCTGGGCCTTCTGGTGATTCCAAGAAATCTAAGAGCAAAGGCACTTCTGGTGAAAAGACCAAAGATTCTGCAGCAGATTCTTTTCAAGTCTTAGACAAATTTTCGGGGGCTTCACTAGTAGGGAAAAAGTGAGTATTCATGCTTATAGTTATTTGTTCTTGGTCCTAGCTGACTTTATAAAAGAACTATATATGGGCTGCATCCTACCAGTTCTTTCTGGGAAGTGCGTTGGTAATATCAAATTTATGCTTGGAATGGTGATGTAGATTTCACCTTCAAATTTATCCTGGATTTCTTTGTCTTAAGGACATCAAATAATTTGGAAATTTAAGGGGAGATTTCTAGTTTTAGGCAATTTGGTCCATGCTTCATGGATCCCCATCTTGGTGATTTATGGTATGCTATATGGCAAAGCTACCGGTCTTCATTAGTAGGAATGAAATACGGTGTGTGAGTTCTATCTACAGCTATATGTGAAGTATATGTAAGCACTGCATGCTGACAATCGATATTAGGCTGCCTGTTATGATGTGTCTAGAGAACATGAAAATTTTTGACTATGGCTCTTAAGATATTTAAAAATGGTTTTGAGCCGAGACCAGCTTCTTTGTAGTAGGATTCTAAAAGGAAGCATATGTTGCAGATATGAACCAGTGTTCAACTACTTCTTGGAGTTCTCAGATACCGCTTTTAGGGTAATAGCTGACAATTATGTGACAGATGACAATGGCACTGGAATTGTGCATTGTGCTCCTGCATTTGGTGAAGATGATTACCGAGTTTGCATTGGGAATCAAATAATCAATAAGGTTTGCCCTCGATACTTTCTCCACATATATTATTCTCTAAGTATTATGTTCTTTTATCGTTGATATTATGATGTATGGGTTCTGTCGCATGTTGCATATTTTTCATTTTCATTTGGTGCTCATGCCTTAGTAATGATCTTGATTGATGGTTTTTGCATGATTAATACTTTTTCTGACAAACTTTATGCTCTGGTTTCCCATGGAACATGAGAAGCTGATGAATGACATTTGCTTCTGGAAGAAATAGAAGAATTTCTTAGGAATCCTACAATATTCATTCATTCTTTTTTCTTTTATAGATGGTCTGAACTTTATCTGGGTTGAAATCGTACTGAGAGGTTCAGCAGAGATCAGAAATTCTTGAAAAAAGAAGATGTTTTTTGCCTCTTTCAGGCGAATAGTTAATATATTCAAGATAATTACGTATTTACAAAATACCTTTCACAATTCATCCTATTTCATCAGATATAGGATGTGATATGGTTCTGAAGGATGAACAGGGCAGTCCCAGTAAGATTTCATTCTTAAACAAAAACCCATTTTCATGGATTCTAAACATATTTTATCCCTTCTTTGACTACATTTTGATGTTGAAATATAGGATTAGCTCATTTCTTAATCAGTTTCTATGTTGAATGCCTGAAAAAGGTTTAGTTCTAGATGAAATTGAGGGACAGGGCTGCTGCTTACCCATTCTGTCTATCACAGACGTAATTTAACTTTGAGGGAATTGAGGTCCTTGAGGCAGGAATGCTACTTAAATTTCCCTCATGAATTTGATTATATTTGCTGATACTGTCACCTGTTGGTTTCCTTTATTGTAAATGCATCTAGTTAAATGCTTTGTTTTTGAAAATTTAGTGGATAAAACAAAACATTAGTTTAATTTCTTTATTCACTATCCTTGTTTGAACTTCTATGTTAATTGAACTAATTTCCACGCTTTTATTGAGTTTTATCCCTCATTCTTTGTACTCATTTTGCCGTTAACTTGTATATTTTTGGCATGTAGGGAGAGACTTTGATTGTAGCAGTTGATGATGATGGTTGCTTTACTGGGAAAATTACTGACTTTAGCGGACGCTATGTTAAGGATGCTGATAAGGATATTATTGAAGCACTGAAGGTCAGATTGACGCAAAATTTTTGTTTTTGTTTGGCTAACTATTAATTCCAAGCCTTAATTATAGAAAGAAAAGAGGAAAATCGTTGAGCATCTATGTTTATTACCACTTTGGGAGCTTCTGCGCTTTGTTCACAGCTCCCTTGTAGTTATTATTACCATCATGAGCGCAAAAAAAAAAATAAAAAAAAATCTAGTTGACATGTCTTAAGATTTGTTTCTTACTAGGTTTTATGCTTTCTTTTCTTCCCCCCCCCCTTCTCAACTTTATTGATCCTCCTCAATTTCTCAGGCAAAAGGCAGGCTTGTTAAGCTTGGAACCTTCACACATTCTTATCCTTTTTGTTGGAGATCTGATACTCCTCTGATTTATAGAGCTGTTCCTAGCTGGTATGTCTGATTCTATCATTATTATTCTGAAAGAATAGGAATCTGAACGTTTTTAATCTTACCCTCTTTAATGACTGTTATACCTTTTCTTTAATATTTTTGCCAAAATCAACTCATTTATTAATTTCAGTTATTGGCTTATTTAATTATCAATCCTTCCGATTGTAATATTGTCAAATACATTGAGAGGAAATGCTCCTTATATTGTTCAAATTTGAACATTCCATTTTCTGGTTATTTTGTTGTGAGAATGTAGCTGTACAGATTTGCTTTTGATTGTCTTGGTTCTTCTGGAATCATTACAGACAAGCCATGTGCTTGAAAATTACTGGAGGTGCATTAGTTGACTAAGGGTGTTTCATGGAAAAAACCATTTATCAAGTTAAGCTCATGAAAGTTGAATTGTGTCTGTGCTGTGCAAGTTATTTTTTAGGCAATGATGCTTAATTGGCCATTAAAAGTGCTTTGAAGTTTAAAAGAATCAGTAGTTTCAGTAAATGGAAGTTTATCTTATGAATGGTTTGTAAGTTCCATATCAGTTTGTGCAGAAATGAGCAACTTTGAGTTGGTATAAGCATTTTACTTCTGTATGGATGGATGAGTAGGCTGCAGACATTGATGGTTTATGGATGCTGCATTTTTTGCTTTGCCTTCCTGTGACAATGTTTGATGTTGAACGGGAAAGATGCTCCGATAGTGCTGGTATTGTCTGTTAGAGTCAGTTGCAATGAATAGTTATTTCCAGATAGTGAATGGGGGTTATAGCTTTGCTCGAAAAGTTGGTTGGAATATGCAAAAGAAGGGAAGATGGTCTAAATTGAGACGTGTGAAGGTTTTAATGAGCAAAGAAATCAATTAAAAGTTAATCCCTGATTAGGAAAAAGTTCTGTAGACATTGAAGGATTTATAGTTTTGGTTGCGGAAGCTTGCCATACTCCATTTTGTAGATCTGGATATTTCAAAATTGCTTTGCACTAGAGAACTCATGCTTTTAATCCTCATATCATCTGTATATTTATCCATTAACTAACTAGGTTATTTAATGCTCTTTGTTTTCTTATTTTCCTATTGCTCCTGCATTGCTGTTTCTTTCTATATGCTTGTTTCGACATTGTGTATTTTTACCTATAAAGAACTTTTGATATCTGTAGGTACAAGGACTCTGGAAATCATGCTTTTGCTTCTTGGCTTTCATTTTCTACTCTATTCTAGTTGTGTTAAGTCCTGTATCATATGTTTTAGGTTTGTGCGGGTGGAACAACTGAAAGAGCAATTATTAGAGAACAACAAGCAGACCTACTGGGTACCTGATTATGTGAAGGTTAGATAGATGACTTTCTTCACTGCCTGTTGATATTTAACTTTTTTTCTTCTTTAAAAAAACTTGTATTCACAAGCTCAATTCGATTCAATTTGTCTGGTGTATTGATTCTGTTTACATGGCCTGAACTTTAGCTCAATGAAAATCTTGAACAATGCCTCAGAGGTGGATGAAAATAATTTTATCTTGTATTCATTTTTTTTTAAGATTCTCATCTTCTCAGTGCTTTTTTTTTTTTTTTTTTTTTTTTTCTTTTTTCATTTTTACAGGATAAACGTTTTCACAATTGGCTGGAAAATGCAAGAGACTGGGCTATTAGTCGAAGTAGATTTTGGGGCACTCCAATTCCTGTGTGGATCAGTGAAGATGGTGAGGAAGTGATGGTCATGGATTCTGTTGAAAAACTTGAAAGGCTTTCTGGTGCTAAGGTTTGACTTTTTTCTCTTCTCTCTTTTCCCATGGCTAAGATGTTACTCTCTTTAAGAAGGCAGGTTTCTTTGGCCTCTATCTATTTATTTTTGTTACTTTCATCTCCACCCTCCACATTTGGTCCTCCTTTTCTCCTTGGCTGGGGATGTCATGATAGATTTAAAACTTTCCTTCTTCTATTTCACGTATTTGACATACAATGGGTAGTGGGTTTATATAGTGCAGTCTTGGCCAGTTAAGAATTAACTAAATCCTCCTATAGAAAGTGAAACTATATATTATTTATTAATTGATCTCTGTGCTTTCAGCTGTATATATGTACCAAATCATCTGGTGCCTCATTATGTAGTTAATTTCAAGCTTTGTCTGAAATTCTAATTGGATGATAGTTCCACAGTTTGTTCCACTTTGTATCGTTCAGCTTTAGAAGTGGGGTCCAGTGAATTTCCTTTTTTATTGAATTTTTTTTATTGCATTTCCAATTTTCTCTATTTAGGTCTCTTGGAAATATTAAATTGTCTAGTTTTATACTGCTATTGAAAATATTTGGGCTCAGCAATTTGTGTGAGTTTGTGTGTAATTTATTTTATAATTTCAGGTCTTTGATCTCCATCGTCACAATATTGATCATATCACTGTACCTTCTACCCGTGGTCCAGAGTTCGGTGTGCTACGACGTATAGATGATGTAAGGCTACTGAGTTTAGGTTGTTTTTACGGAAAGAGCTTTTATTATTATTTGTGACTAATCAAATTCTGTTTTGCTGATCTACTGTCCCCACCCCATCTTTAAATTTGATTAATGTTAATTTTGAGCTGATTGCACATTGGAGTTCTAAACTTTTAGACATAGCTTCTGCAAAACATCTTCATTAGTCAGTTCCTAGTACTTTTTTTGTCTTTAACCTGTATCATCAGTCTCTTGCACAGTTTAATTATGTTTAATTATTTTGGCAGGTGTTTGATTGTTGGTTTGAGAGTGGATCAATGCCTTACGCTTACATCCATTATCCATTTGAGAATGTTGAACTTTTTGAGAAAAATTTTCCTGGGCATTTTGTGGCTGAGGGGCTAGATCAAACTCGTGGATGGTTTGTTCCCTACTTTTAGATCTGTTATTCATGATAATTACCAGTTTTAGAGTACATATGGCTCAAGCCAATCTTTGCACTTTGACTGTTTGCAAACCAAATGAGCAAGCCTCTAGATGCTGAATTTTCTCGATGCTTGTACACTTTTCCAGCAGTGCTGTCAAATTTCTAATTTTCATTTCTTGTGGATTGCATTTAGGAGGGTACATTTGTTTATTATTTGTTTCATATTTTGGTTTTTAAAGGACTAGTCATTATTAGGTAATGATTTCATTAAAAGTTTGTGAATCAGTTTTGCCTCTGTTTAACCCTCAAAGAAGTTTTGTGAATGAAGTTTGGTTCTGGTTCTGGTTCTGCAACTTTATTTCTTCTGTTACACTTTGCAGGTTTTACACTCTTATGGTGTTGTCAACTGCATTATTTGGGAAACCTGCATTTAGAAATCTCATTTGCAATGGGCTTGTCCTTGCTGAAGATGGAAAGAAGATGAGTAAAAGATTGAAAAATTATCCTTCACCCATTGAAGTCATTAATGACTATGGGGCTGTAAGTCATTTTCGGTATATCTTTATTTTAATTCTTTTTTTGTTACATGAATTTTATTTCATTTATCAGTTCTTAAATCTTGTCTTAATTTTACAGGATGCTTTACGATTGTACCTTATAAACTCCCCGGTTGTTCGGGCTGAGACCTTACGTTTTAAAAAGGATGGAGTCTTTGGTGTTGTGAGTATTTTCCGTAAATTGCTTGCTGTATTTCAGCTTTTGCTTCTGAGTTTTTTTTTTTTTTTTTTTTATCATCTTATCATTTTGTATTTTAATTTGGTGTTCTATTTCATTTTTCTAGCTGCATTTTCTTAATCCCTTATCTTGATCTCTACCAGGTCAAAGATGTCTTCCTTCCATGGTACAATGCATATAGGTTCCTTGTTCAGAATGCAAAAAGACTTGAGTACGAGGGTTCTGCCCCATTTGTTCCTATTGCTGTTACTGTTCTTCAGAAGTCATATAATGTGCTGGACCAATGGATAAACTCTGCAACTCAAAGTCTTGTCCACTTTGTTCGAGAGGAAATGGATGCATATCGACTTTACACGGTTTTGTCTATAAACTAACATAACCTTTTTGAATTTCCTTAAACACACACACACACACACACACACATACACACACATATATAAAGATAGAAAAACCTTAAATATAATACTAAAGTCAGTTTGGAAAAAAATTGGCAACATTTTTCTAGGTTTTGACATAGATTTCACCCTTTAGTCGTAATTTGAGCATATAGAATTGGCATCAACATGGCAACTTTGACAAGCCAACCAGCTTTTTAAGGTGCAAGAATTATGTCTATCACAATAGTTGATGAGATTAATACTATTAGGTAGACGTGATATTTGATTCTTTAATACTCTGAAACAGATTAAGTTGCTTTAAGAAATTGTTGCTATATCGTACTTGTTTTTGGGAATACCACTACATTTGTTTGAGATACCTACTTTTGATAGATGCTATGCATTAGTTTGTTGTACATCTGTTGCATCACTCTGTACTGGAACTAAAAGAATATATGTGTTTATGCTTCGTTAGGTGGTTCCATATCTACTGAAGTTTCTTGACAACCTCACGAATATATATGTGAGATTCAACCGTAAGAGGCTAAAAGGCCGTACCGAGGAGGAAGACTGCCGCATGGCCCTCTCTACTCTTTATAATGTACATATTATTGTCCCATTTTCTTGCTGGCAACTCATTGTTTCTGATCTGCTATCATGCGTTAAGCAACAGTCGTCAGTATTTACATACTTAGAAATTTGTACTATGATTTTAGGTGCTACTAACTTCATGTAAGGTTATGGCCCCCTTTACACCATTCTTCACTGAGGTTCTTTATCAAAACATGCGAAAAGTCTGTGATGGAGCGGAGGAAAGCATTCATCATTGTAGTTTTCCCCAAGAAGAAGGAAAGGTATTTTTCATTTTTGTTGTAATTATGCATATAATTTAATGGTTTATTGATCAATGGCTTCATGGAATATTTGCTCCCAAGTCTTTTGTAGTTGTCTGAGTAGTATACGCATTTTATTTTCTTGATCATAAGGCTGTATTATACTACCCTAAATTAATCATTCGGCTTCTTTGCTAAATTAAATGCCATTGCTGTCTTAGAGGGGGGAGCGAATTGAAGAAAGTGTGACAAGGATGACGAAGATAATTGATCTTGCGCGCAACATTCGTGAGCGTCACAACAAGCCTCTCAAAACACCTCTCAGGTCTGCTTGTATGCTGTCTCTTGCGTCACATTTCTATTATGTGTTTCTTCTCTTTCTTTACTCTCTTGCCTATCCGTTCTTTGTAATTTAGGGAAATGGTAGTTGTTCATCCAGATGAAGACTTTCTTGATGACATAGCTGGCAAATTAAGAGAGGTTCGTAGCAGTGGGAAATCTTTAGTTTAGTCCTTTTTCCACTCTTAGTTTAATGCATGCCCTTTTTCTGGTGGTCATTATCTATACTCGAAATTCTTCAAGTTTTCAAGGAGGCATTGGAAGTCAATTCCATGTTAATTTTTTGGGAGAAAAGAGAAGGGAAAAATAAAAAACAAAGAAGCTTTCAGTTGTTGATTGCAAGTTGGTGAATTTCATTTTAGCTGTGGATTTCTTTTTTTTTTTTTTTTTTTTTTTTCATCTCTAATTATATACATCCTTCGGATATTGGGGCATCATCAGTTACTTTTTTCATTATTACATTGAATTTTTGGGAAACTTGCTGAATCGAAACCTATTTTGATTTCTCTAGATTCTTGAAATCTGAGTTTCATTTTCCAAATTGTTTGGATTTCTAACGGTTGATATAGGATGATCCTTTAAGTAGGAACTAGTTAGTGAGTCAAAATATTTACAAAGTTTTCCTGTTGGCAGTTAGGATTGGAATTGTTGCAATTTTATGGTTAATATTATTTTAAATGTTCTCCACTTAGTTTGACTCCCTTCCCGAATTGCTTCTTTCTCCTTTGCGTGGTGCATTGATCTTGAAATAAAAGCTTAGTGGTTGGGCAATGTTTTCCATGTTTTCCTTCTATCTGATTTTCCTCTTCATTTTTTTCCCCATGTTCTCTTACTGTAGTATGTATTGGAGGAGCTCAATATAAGGTCTCTTGTTACATGCAAAGACACTTTAAAGTATGCATCTATACGTGCAGAGCCTGATTTTAGGTATGCAACTATTTACTTTTGTCAGCCCCTTTATTCTCCCCTACCTGTTCCCTTCAATTTGGAGGGGGGGGGTACAGAACTACATTAATCTAATATTATTTGCTTGTTCTGTTCTATAATTTCTTGTAGTGTATTAGGTAAGCGACTAGGGAAATCTATGGGAGCTGTTGCCAAGGAAGTCAAAGCCATGTCTCAGGAAGATATCTTAGCTCTGGAGAAAGCTGGAGAGGTGACTATTGCTACACACTGTTTGAAGCTGACTGATATTAAGGTATGCCAACTAATGCTGGTAGGCGTAGGTTAGTTTAGCATAGTTTTTTATTAAATTTCATTTACTGTATTTTTTTAAAATTGTTTTGCTCTATATGTTTTGTTTAGTCATTTTGGTGATGGCATCATTTGAACCCTGTGAAGATATCAATGTTTTCCAAAGTGGACAGACAAATAGATTGTAGAATTTTAATGGAAATAAGTGATATGCTGCTTTTTAAACTTCTGGGCTTTTGTCTCTGCTTCTATACATTCTTGAAATAAGAGGTGGAGGCTACTTCCTCCAGGATTGCTTAAAGTTTCTACACTAATTTGATGTGCTTCACTAACAATGGTATTTGATATAAGATATGCTGCGCAAATAAATGTTTTATTTGTTTCGAAATTTTTCAGCTTGTTCGAGAATTTAAACATCCTGATGGCATGACAGAAAAAGATATGGATGCAGCTGGAGATGGTGAGGATTATTAAAATGGAAAAGTATCTGTCCTTCCCATAAAGTGACGTGATGAATAAAAAGAAATTTGTTTTACTCATACTTTTGTCATAGGTGATGTTTTGGTGGTTTTGGATTTACGCCCTGATGAGTCATTGTTTGAAGCTGGTGTTGCACGTGAGGTAAATAAATCATCATACTAATAACACCATAAATTCTACTTTATGTGCTGTTGTTTCCTCTTCTTTCAGTTCCTTTTATTACCAATTTCATTTGTGGAAATATGATGACCTATTTTGGTTAACTAAATTTGTTCTTTATTATTGGGAAAGCCAGGGAGCAGTTTTTGGTACTATTTCTGATGCATTGGAGGTTTTTAACTTAATTCATTGTAGGTTGTTAATAGAATCCAAAAATCACGAAAGAAAGCTGGCCTTGAACCGACGGATATGGTGGAGGTCTACTTTGAGTCATTGGATGAAGACAAGTCAGTCATCCAACGAGTTTTGAACTCACAGGTAAGTTTTGAACACCCCCCCCCCCCAAAAAAAAAAAAAAATCCAGCAATGGTTTAGTTAATCATTAATTACCAATTACAGCTAAATCTCACTGCTTGACTGGGATTTAGCCAAACAGTGTTCGAATGGAGCTGTGTGCATCCATTTACTTATGCATGAGGGGGAGTGATTCTGTGCACTTGTATCATATCTTTGTGAAAGATTTTATCTGTCGGACAGTGCAAGTCCCTCACACGGAGGCTACTTGATTTGCATTGTTTGACCGGTGTTGCAATGCCTACTTTTTATAAATTTTAATTTGCAGTGTTCTGTATATAATAGATTGTAGTTGTATCTTATGGCAGGAAAACTACATTAGGGATGCAATTGGATCTCCATTACTTTCCTCTAACATGATGCCACTCCATGCAGTTAAGTTTGAAATACCCTAATTGTGAATTATCATCTTAGAATTTTTGTTGATCTACAAAGTATATTGGCAAACCAATGTACTCATTATTTTTCCTTTTTGGAGATTGATGTGCAATGTGTCTGTCTGTAAGATAGTGTTATCTAATGCGGTTATATGCTGTATGCATATTCTGGAGGACTAAATTTCTTAATCCTGCCTTTGCTGCTCAATCATCTCAAATCCTATGTTGTCAATAAACATTATTATCAGATGTGTGGTAAAAACTGAAAATTGAGTGTCATATTCTCATTGATAGGGTCCAAACTTTCGTGCATTGCCAGTATGTCTCCCTTCTGTAGCTTTATGCTTGCAGTTTTGTAGGCAGAATTTTGTTATTTGTTGTTTCAACTGAGGTCAATTCTGTAGTAGTTAATGCACCTTATGATGTAATTTTAGAATGATATTAGCATGTTAACACCACCCCCCCCCCCCAAATTAAAAAAAAAAAAATCCCCTTTTCCATTTGCATGGTAGCAGCTCTTTGTCAGTGATTGTGCTTGCAAAATGTCTGGGGTTCTTATTTTATTTTATTACTATTTTTTTTTTTTACATAACAAATATTGCAGGTTGTCCTTTGTGAAGAGATTTTCCAAGGCATCTATAACATGTCATTTAAAATAAGCCTGGATAGACCGGCCTTAGTTTTCAATGAAAATGCTATTCTTGCATTATATGCAGGTTAGTCTGTGTTTTTATCAATATCATCTCCATATATTCTATACTAGAACTGAATACATTGCAACTCATACCCACTCAGAACTCGCTGTTCTGACAATAGTATCAGATTATTTGGCTGTGTTACAATTTTGATGTCTTTTTGACCTGTTTATCCATCTGTCTTATTGCATTCTTGATGGGGTTGCAGGAAATGCTAAATTTGCGCAAAGTCTGCAGATTTACCTTGTGTCGAGGGAACATTCTAGTTTGAGGTCGGAGTTTCAAGTTGGAAATGGCAAGGTAAGGATTGAGTTGGTTTGGTTATGATAGATTGGTATTGGCAGAGCATGGTTGGTATGGGCTGGGCTGGGCTGAATTGATCGTGTAATGTTGTGGTTATGGTTTCAGATAAAGGTTGATTGCATTGAAGAGGTGCCTGCAGTGGAAGTGATGGTGGGAGAACACGTCTTCTTGACAGTTGGTGATTACTACTTGAGAGAAGGAAAGAGCAGCAGCTGTTGAATTGAATGTTGATGGATAGATATAAATTCTTTCCTTTCACTTTTCTATCTGTGCCTCCGACTCTCTGATAGAGGGACGGAGAGACAGTCAAGTAGACGATAATAATATAATTTACAGAAACCTGAGAGCAGCATGGGAAGGAGTGGATGATATTTACAGATAATTGAGACAAAATGTTCCATATTTTGAAAAACTATATGCATTTTTATTTTATTTATCGGGACTGTTGTGAAGATTGTTGTAGATTTTCTGTTTCCGCTTGGATGATGGTTGGTTTTTCTTTTCTTTTCAAGTGTGTAGAAAAATTTTGTTTACATTATGGTTTTATGTTGAGTGAGTCAGTGCCAGTGGATTGGCATTCCCATTTTTAAATGTATTTGCATTTAATTTAACTGGTTTTTGACACCTACGGCCCCCTCCCTTCTCTTTTTTTCTTTTTTTTTCCCTTAAATTTTAATTTTTTTTTTGTAATAATAATGATATTGAAATTAAATCTATGGGAACGAGAACTAATCCCGAAATATCTCTTGCGAAGTGTGGTTTGGGGGAGGTCGAAGAATGCGATTTTTTAAGGAAGAGTTTTGGATCATTTAATTTCATTCCAGCACCGACTGGATTCTTGTCTGATCCTTTTGCAGACCACCCTACAGCCGAAAGGGTTGTCTGAAGAAAAATTAACGTAATTGCATAATAATATTATAAAATTTTATTTTCTCTGATGTGCAATGTGAAATAAAATAAATATAGATTTAACAAAAAAGAGTAAAAATATATATATATATATATATATATATCATAAACAAAACTAAAAACACCAAAATCTTATAATACATATATGTATATATATATTTATTCTGATTGTCTTACAAATGTCAATGTTGTAATTCTAATCAACCACTAATAACTAAAAAAAAAAGTTTGAAATTAATGGAATGTAATATTATGAACAACATTATACCCTTGCTCGATGGGCGAGTACTAAATGAATGCACCATTTGATTACCCATGTTTCATCATGTAATAAGTTGGCACACTTGTGCTTTAACACCTAAAATTTGGTTCAATATAATTTATTTTTTTTTAATTTTTTTTAAGATTAATGAAAAATTACAGCATTAAAATAAATGTAGAGGTTAACATAACACCAAAAAAAAAAAAATCCCAACTTTTGCTATGCTACTCAGGTAACTTCTTGTACTTTTATTACATTCGAATAAAACTTTTTAACTTTTTATTTGCATGTAAAAAAACCTTAACCTTTCATTTGTATTGAAATGAAAACATAAATTAAATATTCATTAGAAGTAAAAACCTATTATCACAAATTAAAGAATAAAGACTATAGAAACTTAATTTTAAAAACAAAATGAAATAGTTTTAAAGCTTTCTTTTTTTTTTTTTTTTTAATAAGCATTTTAGTCAAATGCAAACCTTAAAATTTTTCTTTTATTATCCCATAAATCAATTTAACAAAAAAGTCTTTTATTGAACTAGATAACCCTTGGAGGCCTTTAAGGGAGCAGTCTCAATCCCAGCGAAGAAGAGAGCTAATGGCCATTTATGGCGCAGGAATTCCTTACAACTAATGACTAAGCTAACCAAACAAAAATTAAAAAAAAAAAAAAAAAAACCGAAAGACAAAGCTAGAACTAAATTAAAGGCGCTGCTTTGATTCAGGAGCCTTAACCTGAAGCTGAAACAGCTTCCGAAGTCTTTGCCTCTTCCTCAGAAAAACTGGGAGCTTTCGGAATCAATCCAAGTATTTTGAACATGAGCTGATCGGCATCAAAATCATTGTTAGGAGTTGTCAACAGCTTCTCACCAGTGAAGATAGAATTTGCGCCAGCAAGAAAACATAATGCCTGCTCAGGCATAGAGAATCGAACTCTTCCAGCTGACAACCTCACCATTGATTTTGGCATCACTATACGAGCTGTGGCAATCATCCGAATCATCTCCCATATTTCAACAGGCTGACAAGTGATGAGAAAATATTAACAATAGCCAATCGATTCTCAAAACTCAATAACATGCTAATGCATTGATGACAAGTCATGAAAACACACCAAGGATATGTAACCCAAAAGCTTAAGGATTTTTAGTCTATTTCAATTTCAGCATATTTACAATCCACATGACATGACGTATTGAACAACTTAAGATGCATAGAGACTTGCACTTATCTTTACAACTAGACTGGTAGCTTATGTTGCTCTAGCTCTTCATTGTCTATGAAGTTGTCCAGCACATGCCTAACGGATAAGGGTGAGGGAAGTCCACCCGTCCAAATATATGAAAACACTTGAGAAACTTTGAATATAATTGGGTCAGACGCATTACCTAATCCAACACTCAACCCTTTCAGTCTAGGTAACACAAGTGCTAGCATATCCAAAACCACGAGAAAATGATGCCTTTTAGAAGTAAGATGTCAAACTGGTGATGGTGCATGCCTATAACTAAACGTATCCAATATTCTTTATAAATGAGAAAAAACTTCAAGTTGTAGTAATGAAGTAAACGAAAATAAGGGAAGAAACAACTAAACGACGGAGCAGCAGCTGTAGCACTCATAGCTAATCAAGAGGCAGAGCTTTAGAGTGAGCAAGACAATGATTAGAGATGCAATCTAGAAATGTCCTAGTGTAATGCATAGGATCTGCACTAGCAGAACC
This sequence comes from Adansonia rubrostipa, assembly GCA_038381775.1. Lineage (NCBI taxonomy): Eukaryota > Viridiplantae > Streptophyta > Magnoliopsida > Malvales > Malvaceae > Adansonia > Adansonia rubrostipa. The sequence goes on along the minus strand of JBBYHM010000001.1, from coordinate 23,924 downwards.
ATTATAGCAATAAAGAGGAAATCAAGGGGGGGAAAAAAACAAGAAGGAAGAATCAGACAACTGCCGACGCTAGTGTAATGCATTATTTCTCAGAGTTAGAACCACCTTTTGATCTTGAAGAGGCGTGCCTTTCACTGCAACCAAGGCATTAATGGGAACACTTTCTGGGTGAGCAGGAAGTGTTGCCAATGCATGCAATAAACCAACGCGGTCCTCTGCAGCTTCTCCGAGTCCTATAATTCCACCTGTTTACAGAGAAGTAAATTGGCATTATTTTGCTTTGAAGAAATTAAAAACTAATATTTATTAGATAAAACTCGGGATATATACAGAAGCTTAATCATAGAAATCATCCAGAGGTTAACGTAACATTGTTAAAATTACTCAAAAAGATCTTTCAGAATTGACCTCATCCACATTAGAATACGACAGCTTCAAAACAAAACCTTTCATTGATCAAAAGTTTTCCAGCAAGACTGAACTTTATCTTTTAAATGGTAAGAAGACAAAATTGCTGCCAAACCAGAAACTCACTTGATCTTTTCTCGCCAACTCCACAGAAATAACCAACTAAAACAGTTTTTCTCCTTTCTACATCACTTCAACTTTCTCAAGAGGAAGATAATAATTGGATATCATTAACTTATAGGTCTAGATGACTAGATAACAAATCATATAGTGAGTGAATGCTTTCAGTTATAATATTTTATAAAAGTTTAACCAATCACCTGAACAGACATTAATTCCTGCTTCACGGACATGTTGGAGGGTTTCCAACCGCTCATCATAAGTTCTTGTTGTAATAATGTTGGGATAATATTCTCTTGAAGTATCAAGATTATGGTTGTAAGCTGTAAGACCTGCCTTCTTGAGTTCAAGTGCCTGCTGCTTCTCTAGCATGCCCAAAGTGCAACACACCTCCATCCCCATATCCCTGGTAAACGACAGACATTCGAATATCGTTAGACTTTTGATGGAAAAATGAAAACACCTTAGAAATAAAACGTTAATTAGAGAAACAGCATGATCAAAACATTTCAAAATGGCAGAAACACAGAAGAAAATCCTTAAAGAATGCGTTCACAACAAACTAACCTCAGCATTCTATGAGAACTATATATACTATATTGGCAAAAGAAAACTAAAATTTCCAGAGATGTTTTTTTTGCTGAAAATTATTTGCTCTTTTTTTTTTTTTTAAATTTTGAGAAGATTTACATAACAAAAGGAAATTATGTTCAGGTATTGCAAAGCCAAAATTCAAACATGGACTTAACTTCACATTAATACTCAGAGGCCAGGAATCATGAATTCTATGGCAAGAACGAACAGGAATTAAGCAGTTTAAACAAAACAAGGAAATCAAATCAATCAGTAGCAGAAGATCAAATAGAAGTCAACTTTCATGAGGAAGATGAGCGTCTTACGAATTGTTTCAATAACTTTTCAGAATCAAGTTCACTTGAAATTTACAATACAAGCTAGGTAACAAATATCATATCATAAAAATCAATTACCAAGCTCTGACTTTCTCCCATAAGCAATCTGATATCAATGACGCTTCATTACCTAATTTCTTTTACATATTCAAGAATTTGGTTGAAGTTAGTTTTCCTTCCCACAGTGTCTCTCCATGCTGCACCCATGCAAAAGCGTGTACTACCAGCCTCTTTTGCCTGCCAAAAATATACAAATAACTGTAAATCTTACTACAAGAAGCATAACATACAAATCATGGCTGAAAGGACATTAGATAGCAGTTATACATATTCTATCAGTAGCAGTGGAAGACAGTAGCAACTAACCTGATGCAGATATGAGAATGCTATTATGTCCTCCATATAATAAGTTTCCTATTATATCAGTTAATAACTTGACTAAATACAAATGAAACAACACGAAAGTGGAAGGTAGTGGTTTCGCTTCAAAAGAAGAAAAAAAGAAAAGAAGCTCCCTCATTGACTCAAATTTTGCCTGCAAGCAATTAACCAGAAAATAATATACTTTGGCAGTTTGGGTGCATGATATAAGCATTAAATTAGGAGGAAGCATCTAAAGTTATGCAGATGAATTCTCCAAGGTAAACAGTAGAGATAGAATCCTTCCTTTGCAAAGTTAAAATGCAATAGTAAAGCATTATTTATGCAAAAAGGGGAAACAAAGCAAGCAGCACGAGAAGTTTGGTTTGCGATTAGCAAGCCATGAAGCAGAGATGAGTAAGATTAGAATGGTGAAAGAGAATAGAAAAAGCTACCAACCTGTTTAGCAGCGAGCATAACGGCTTCCTTGGTCATAAGCTTCTGGGGCTTTAGGCCAGTATGGTAACTTGAGGATTGAGGACAATAGGAACAATCCTCGCTACATCCACCAGTTTTGATTGAGAGGAGGGTACACTGCTGCACCTCTCTAAAGTTATGAGCATATCTGTGAACTTGAGCCTAAAATAGCAAAAAAAAAAAAAAAAATTCCTCTGGTCAAAGAGATTAGATTAGATTAGATTTAACAGCATTTGATGATATATAAAGAAACAGAAAGAGTAAATGTAAGTGTAGTAGTAGAAATTAAAGCATCATTCCGGATACAAATAAAGCTATTGTGCTCCTGAAATTGGATGGAGTGATAATAAGATAGCAAAGGAGAGAAGAGGGGGGGGAAGAGAAACAAACTAACCCCGTGGAAGAGCAGATCAAGAAGAGGAGAATCGTAGATGGAGTTGATCTGTTGGCGCGTCCAGTCGTTTCTAGAACCTTCTCGGAGAGTTCTCTCAGCTTCTAAAGCCGCAGCCGATGCAGAGGAAATACAAGAGGAGGAGGAGTAGTAACTACAACTTCTAAGCAGCAGTTGAGCTTGAGTAGTAGTAGGGGTAGGGAATCGAATGGAAAACATTTTTCTCTTCTCCTCTCTTCTCTTGTTTTTTTTTTTTTTTGTATTTTTTTGGGGCTAAGCACTCTGTTGAGTATTATAGAGCATGGAGGATAGATTTCCCTTCCCCTTTCCCTTTTCCTTACCTTTCCAGCCGTACTCTTGGTGAGAGAAAATGAATTGGAGGCCCAAATAAAATAATAAACTAAGCAACCAAAGGCCTTGTGTTGTTTGTTGTCCCTTTTCTTCTTGTCTTGCAATTGCAATTTGCAAGGGCCGAAGTGTCCTTCGGACAGACGGGGATGAGGTCAGTTCGGCGACCTAACTTCACTTGTGTGGTTAATCTCACATTTACATGCTGGGATTTCCGCCTCTCTGAGGGACGCACCAATCCAACTACCCATATCATATCGTGTAATACCTTAATCAACCATCTGCCATTAAACTTTTCTAATTTTTACACACCTATTTTATAACTTTCATAAAAGTAAATATAAATTATTAAATTTTAAAATATAATAAATAATATTATTAAATATAAAAAATTATTGTATATACTGTTAATAAAATTTTTAATATTTAAATAATTTTAAAATAATAGCATATATATCTTAAATATAATAAAAATTAATTTAAAATAAAAATAAAATACATAATAAATTTTTAATTCTTTATATATTATATTATTTTTAGTTATCAATTATATCATATTTTATCAAATTCAAAATTATCCATCTCAATATTAATAATTACCCATTTCTAATTTGAATATTGAAAATTTTTAGGAAAATAAATTTAATTATTTGGTAGGCTTAGGACTTACTGGTAGAAAACATTCTCAATATTTTCAGCGACCCTGCCACTTATACTCACACTTGGCAAAAACTGCAAACTGGGGGTGAGCAGCAGCAACAACAACAATAACAATAAACTCCAACCATCCCATTCAGGCAGGCAGCATCTACGACACCAACGTCCTCCCCCACGATAATGCCGTTTATCGAGCTCTTATATGCTCCGGTGTTGCCCTCTGTATTTCTCTCAATTTTCCCAATCTTTTTTTTCCTTCCTCATTATTTTTATATTCATTTATTAATCGCATCTGACACCGTGGGACGAGTGCCTTGTAACTCATTGGTGATCTCTGTCGGTCGGCTCTCTTACCTACCCAAGAACATGACAAGGTCCCAAAACACTTTCCCTCTTCCCCTCTTTTTTCTTCTTTGGTTTTCGCGATTCAACTGATAAACTTCATTTCTTTTTGTTTCTTATGATTGCATTGTTGTATGTGTTTGAGTGTTTCACGATGTTCGATATAATAATTTATGGTGACACGTGAAAAGTCAAAAGACACTTGGTTGATGAATCTGTAATTAAGAAAAATTAGAAGGCGTTGGAATGGATATTTCGAAGTGCACTCTAATACTTAACTCATTAAGACAGGTAAAAAAAGAAAAGGAGTCAAAAGTATGTAGGTTGTGTATAACTTACCTCCAAGTAGACTATGGTAATTTTTATAGTAGCTTGCTAGGCATTCATCATTATCTAGAACTTTATGAAGATAGAATTTGCTGATGTAAGGATTGAGATGCTACCAAGGTACCTGCAAAACAGCAAAGGTGAGAGAGATTCAGAATTGGAGTCCGAGGGACACTACGATGCTTAAGTTAATAAAAGATACCATGGACGGAGAATAAAGAGAGAATGAAAGAATTTTGATAGCTTATACCTCAGAAGTGCTGATGCTACCTCATTATATAGGTCTTGATAGAAGTTTCACTTGATCTGGGACTCTTAGGCGAGTAGAGGTTCAATGGCAATCAAACTTGCCAAGTAGTGTAGAGATGGAAGTTATCCAACTATCCTTCAATGCTTATCCTTTGATCTGAATCACGATTTCTAACTAGGTAATGAGAGGATATAACAATTGCCCCCCGGGGATGTGGACAGTTATAAAGTGATCGTTCATAGACCAATTATGTTTATGGTGATTTGAGAGGATTTAGGTCGCCCTAAGAATTTTGAGCAGAAACAAATTGGCGGGACAAACGAATTTTTTTTTTTGTGAATTTTGAAATTTGAATTCGGTACCTGACGAGGGAATCAGCTCATTCAATGAATTCGACGTAAGTTTGTAATGAGAGCTTGACACGTGGCAGTGTTTACGAACCATACGCAATGATTCATGAAACAGCAGAAGTAATCTTATAACTAGCCCTCAGACCATTTCGCCACACGCCAGTGAAGTCAGAACCCTTTATTTCGAGTCATCTATGCTACACCGCTTTGTGAGGTATCCACCATTTTCTCCTTT
>JBBYHM010000001.1:5818-18648 GCA_038381775.1 Adansonia rubrostipa | reverse complement strand
GTCTGCCTAGGATGACATTGTAGGCGAAAGGTTGATCGACCACGATGAAGTCAACCATGATGGTAATTATGTGATCGTCATCGCCTATTGTAACGGGAAGTGTGACCGTTCTTTTAACTGGGATTAGCTGATTAGCAAACCCAAAGATTGGAGAAGACGGCATTAGATCACTGACGTTGAATCCCATTTGACAGAGGGCATCTCATTGCAGAACTTCGACTGTGCTACCATTGTCTATGAGGATCCTATTAACTTGATAGTTGCCTATAGTGGCGGAAACAATGATTGGTCATTTCCGCAGTCAGACAGGAGGTGAGAAACTGACTCATTGAAGCTGACCTCCCAATTAGGTTGCTTGAGGCGCTTAGGGGCTACGTCTATTACCATGACACTTCGTAAGTGGGACTTGCGTTTTGAGTTACTGGTGGCCCATTCTTCTGCCACGCTGACGATCACGTTTATAATGCAATTGGAAGCGACTTTTGGCTGCCTGTTAGGCGAACGCGTCTAATCTTTGTTATTCATTTCTTTTTTAACAAATTGTTTGATTGCTCATTTCCTCACTAGTGATTTGATTGCATTTTTTAGGCTGATACAATCCTCCGTTACATGCTTTATGTCATTGTGAAAATTGCAGCATTTTTTAGGATCGCGCTTGCTACGATCTCTTTTCATTGGCAGAGGGCGCTCAATTAGGCTCTCTCGCATAATGGTGTTGAGAATTTGCACTCTAAAGGTGATTATGGGAGTATAGGATTCATACTTGTTGTATGGTGGAGGCCATGCTCATTTCCTGTTGGGGCAATTTTGTGATATGCTAGTTTATACGTCCTTGAGGTGTCGAGGACCAGAACGACTAGGCCACTAATTGGCGTTCGGACCCCAATTGCCCTTTTGTTTTCTGTCCCAACTTTCTGTTTCTCAATTGCCACCAAACTGGCAGAGGTTCTAGCGGTTGTTCAACAGCTGCTGAAATGGACGAGGAAGTGTCTACCTAGCTGGTCAAAGTTGGTAATGGAACTTAGGTTCAGAGAATACCACCATATTCAAGCTGATTTTTGGAGCATTGTCGGAAAGATGCGACATTGTATGGCATCTAGGATATTGCACAGATTGTGAAATGCCCGAAAATTATTCAGGTGATCGATTGGGTTAGTGTTGCCGTCATAGATGTTGGGGGAAATCTTAACTTTCCAAGGGACGATCACTTGACGAATGTCGGGTGAAAAGGGGTTGTGCTTATTAGCTAGCCATTCCCAATTGTCATTTCAGGGCTCTCGGAGTTCTTTAATTTCCTGTTTGAGGGCTGCTACCTATTGGGCAAGGTCTGAGGGTTGACGCGGTTGGTGGCGTCCGCTGGTGTGGCAGGAGTTCCCAGGTGGCATCTATCGCGAAGCTGGCATGGAGCAAGAACTTTCCTCTACCATTGATCGAGTTACACAGTCGGTGCAACAGGCCGATCTTATGGTCCCGGGTTTGAGATGTCCTCAGCGTGTTGTGTCGAGCGATCAATAGGTTGCGTGTTTTGGTGATTGGTTTGGGAATTGACAAGTTGTGCTGGTTGGAGCTGCGATTGCTAGATGGCGGCCAGCTGGCTAGCGATGGCTTAGAATTGGGCTTCGTAGTAGGCATGATAATCAAGTTGGCCGGGTGGTGATGATAAGGCTAGCAAAGTCATCATGTGGATTTGTGGCTGCGTAGGGGTATTGAGGTGGGAACGGGGGGCGCTAGGGCATCCATGGGTATATGAAGGGTGTTTGTAGTAGCATTAGCGACTGCGAAGGTGTTGCTTGGGCCTGCTGGTTGATCATGGAGGGAACGACGGTGACTACTAGTGAAATCAGTCCTAGCAAATTCTGGTAATAGGCTAGTGGTGAGTGGATCAACCAAGAGGGGAAAGGTATGGGTTTTTGAGTGTGTGAGAAACTAGGGATTACAGGGGTTAGTGGAGCTATGGTTTGGTTCGTTGCTTCCGGTGATGGTGAAACATTTTGTGGAACAGCATTAGCGTATTGGTCAGCCATGGTTTTTCTGCTCTGTTCCCACAGACGACACCAATTGTTAATGCTCTTCTTGCAAAAGGTCGACTGTGGCCTTGCAACATAGAAAGAGTCAGAAAGGTGCCAAAGTTGATACTCCAAGGCCTTCTCTGATGGTTAAGTTAGGTGGTGAGTTTTTATACCATATAATAAAGAAAACCAAGAATAGAAAAGATCTGCCTTACATTTAAGTTTGCTTACACTTTTATAGGCGTTGTCGGGGGACATGGTGTCAAGTGATTTGACAAGAGAACAGCTAGCACTGAGTTAGTTGTCAGGCTATGATGCCTTGTGCTTAACTCTGTCAGTCGGTCACCATTCAAGAGGTGTCAGTTCTGAGGTTATGTTGCTATCGAGTGGTCACATCAATATCTCTTTATATTTTGGCGATCGTTCGAACATCTTTGCAGATTTTTTGGTTGTGGCGACTGTGTGGCAATGAAGTATTTAGTCGGTCACCCAAGCGGTATAACATTAAGCAATTAGGAATTAAAAGAGAGAGAGAGAGAGAGAGAGAGAGAGAGAGAGAGAGAGAGAGAGAGAGCATATGATAAAAGCAATCATCTAGTCTACTGTTGAGAATGAGAGGTTGAAATTAAGTAGGACTTATATATATCCGCAAAGAGGTTAGGGTTGGATAATTCGATCAGAAACTTAAAAATTAAATGCAATCTACGAGAAGAAAAAGTATCCTTATAAAGGGCCTGACATGGAGAGAAACAAAAGAAAAAAAAGGAAAGGAAAAGAAAAGAAAAAAGTTGATTTATGTACGCAACAACAACAATAGCAAGCATATTAAAGAGAAAGTAATAATCAATTAATTAAAATACATGATAAAAGGCAACTAAGGTATTAGGAGGACTTCGCAGGAAGAAAAAAAAAGGGGAAAGGAAATACTTGTGAATGTGAGATTGGGAATGAATAACAGATGGACAGTAAACATGTTTAAAGGCCTACAAATACAAAAAGCTATGATTCAATACTAGACAGACTTTATAAGCTTAAAGCCCACAATTATGCCACAGCCCATACGAGCTTACGACTAAATCTTCATCTGAACTGAACCAAACTTGACTTGGAGTTTGAAATTTGAATTTGAATGTTAAAACGAAAATGAAAATTTTAGTTTTCATTTTGATTTTGAACCTGGTAGAATATAACTTAAATAAAGAAATCTATACTTATATTTTCTATGTAATCCGACTTAGCATCTCTCTTATACGAGAATTACCCAGACTTTATATTTTCAAGATATCGATCAACTACTAAATCTGAATGAAGTCAAACCTAACCCTCCTTCAACATCTTTCTTTCTTTCTTTCCATGCAGGATGTCCTCGAGGTAAGGTGCATTCATTTTGGTAGTTGAGTGAAGAAGCTCTCAGCTAAGAACAACCCCTAAATCCCGAAAATCTTGAATCGGGATCCGATCTCTTTTGGTACACTCGAGTCATAAGGTGTGTACCGACAAACAGGCTTCCTTTCGAAAGGCTAGGCATCATTTCATCCAATGCTCCTCATATGATGGGTATAGGCTAATTGAAAGGAATGACCTCACGTCAAGCGAACGGCATCAAGGAATCTTCGTTTTCAACCTTTGTGACATCGGTTACAGCTGGCAAAGCTAACCTCTATCCATAACAAGAAAGAAGAATCTCGACCTAATTGACAATTTCCCATTACCTTTTTGAATTGGCAGGTTCCTGTTTGCCAAAGTTGCTTCGTCAGCCCATACCCGTAAGAGAAAACTACGATTAAAACTGGAGTAAGATAGACCGACCATGCAAAAACTTCCATTAGTTATTTTTTTTATCTATTTTTTTAATATATTTACTAATACTGTTTATATTTATAAAACTCAAGTATAAATTATCAAATTCAAATCAAATTTAAACTTATAGATGATGATCAAAATTATATTGACCAATAATGGATAAAAAAAAATAATAAGAGATATTTCAACCCGAATGGGATGACCCTGAAGTATATAATAATATAGAGGTAAAATAGAAATAGTGATCTTTGAAGAGAGAACTAGATAGCGGAAAATTAGTCTCACTGGCTATGTCCACCGCTATAACATTTGCTCCAATGTTAATGTTCTCCACAGAACCGCAGGCAAGGCAGCATCGGCCGTAAAATGACTATTCACGTAAAAACACGGCTGAAACACAGCCAGATATATATGCCTCCCATTCCCATTGCCTAGAAACTAATCATGAAGAAGACGGCAACATGGCAGGAGTCCAATTAAAAGAAAAATAACAGTTACAATAGTAGATTCAAACACAAATTCAAGAGGTTCGCCTGAGAGAAAAAAAAAAAAGCAGCTAGGCAAACTTAATACCAGGGTCTCAGTATCCCACGCATATATATTTATGCATAATTCTAGGTACCAACTCTTCCATAATTGTAGTGCATGTTACCATCACAATCTAAACATTAAATTCAACACTCCATTTGTCTATTATTGCGATGTAGTCAATTTGAAATGAAACAAAAGATGCTCAAGGGGACCATCCCTGTCAATCTGCTCTAATCCTGCAAGTAAAATAAGTAAATATGGGGTTAAATAACCAAAATTTGCATAAACCTGACAACTAATAAAAGCAAAAGAAAAAGACACCAGTCATATCTACTCAGATATTCATTAATAGACAATGATGCATTGATCTATTATGTAAGTATCTTGAAGGGCATGCATTTCATGTGCGGCTCTTACCAATTTTAACCAGGAACTTTGCCTCTTACCAATATTCAAGATTTTGTCATACCCAATTAGAGCTTTCTCAATCATGGACAATGTTGGAAAATTACTTGTTCTCTGTTTGGTTTGCCATATATGCTACTTGCTTTTTTCTTCCTAAGAGGTGCTAAAGTAAAAATCACAGGATAAAAGCAAAATTGTAATTAACTAAAAATATACAAATACTTATAATGCAAAACTAATTCTAACGTGATCAGTTTATAGTAAAAGTAAATCATGCATCTTGTTCTCTGAAAACTTACATTTGCACTTTTAATTCTTCATAAACGTGACTTGCTTTTACATCTAAATATGCTTCTTGCTTTTTGCTTTTGAAAGCAAAAAAGAAAAGCAAAGAGTAAAAGGTAGAATGTTAAACTGTTAGTTACCAAAGAGTCATAAGATCCCTACTCTTGTATTTAAGGGAAGAAGAATCAAATCAAACTTAATAAGAGTAACATCCATAACCCAAAAGAAGAAGGATGAACTTACAAAATAAGGCAACATAGAATTCTATCCATATAGCAACCTTCAAACGTAGAAAATCAAAGTCGAGAGGAGAAAGGTTTACCCCTCAGTAAAATATTTATCCGACAGACTAAATGAAAATGAAGCAATTCTATAAAGAACAAGGCATAGACAATCCAATTAAGGCTGAAACAATAATACCTAACGAGTAAGCAAAAGAATTAACATACCTCATCATCATCATCATCATCATCGCCACCATCTTCCTTATTCTTCTTGAGGCGGGTTGTGCCACCCTCCTTGCTGATGGGTAATTTCATTGCTCCAAAAGGAGTGTCAACATTGATATGACCTTTCATAGAGTAACCAGTTCCTTTTCCTCTAATCATGTCCCAAAGAGCAGATCCAAAATCCTTAGGCCTGAAGGAGATAGGAATCTCAATGTAACTGATTCCATTTTTGTCGATCTTTGTGGATTTTTGGAGTTCTGCAGCTCCGATGCTCACCTCAGATAGCCATACCTCATAGTCTAGTGCATTGAGTCCCAAGTCAAAGTCATTCTTATTCTCCAATTTCAAATGAAGAACTGCAATGGTTTCATCCCAAGAGAATCTCTCAAAGTGTATCTTCTCCAGATCGATATCAGGTTTGTAAGGTATAGGGATCTCTCCAGTTTTTTCAAGAGGTAAAGTTAACCTTCCAAAAACAGGAACATCAACAATGAGATCAACTTTGATCCTATAGGGAATGATGCTTCCAGGCTTAATGTCATCATATGTACTTTTGATATCATCATATATCAAAGTAACGGGTATCTTGACAGTCTCCTCGCCGTGAGCATGGATGGTTCCAGCATCTGGAATCAAGCCTGAAACGAGTTTCCTTCCATCACTCTCAATGAGGTAGTCAATGTCAACCAGGGGGATAGGAACAGGATTTGGATTCTTTATAAGGACATCAACGACAATGTCTGCTTTCTCAAGATTGATGGAAGGGATGTGAATCCCGGTTACATCTGCAGTGGGCTTCCCAAAGCCAATTGCTTCCTCGATCTTCTCACCAATGTCATGAATGAAATCCTTGACCTTTTCTATAAATCCACCTTTGTCTTCTTTGTCATCCGCCTTGTCCTTAATATCCCTTTCAACTAATTCTGGCTTATCGGATGATGTCATACCTTAACAGCAAAGATTCCAATTATTTAATCAAAAAAGTGATCTACAAAATACGCAAAATAATTTTTTTTCTTTTGATTTAAAAAAAAAAAACCTACGGGAAGCCCTAAATACTAAATAAATTAATAACATAGATTTCAATTCTTCTACGACTGTCAATTGAAGAAAGATCGAAAACAAGAGAGGGTTTTCATTTTTTTCCTTTTTGTTGGCATATGTGAATGAAGAAGTGAAAGAAGCAGCAGTCTGCAAAAGAGAGAGAGAGAGAGAGAGAGAGAGAGAGAGAGAGACTTACTGTTAAGGATTTAGTCTAAAGTCTAAACACTAAACAGGCAGAGCAGAGGAGTCAGAAGACAAAAGGAAAAGAGAGTGATCAGACGGAAAAACGTAAGAGCTTCGTAACAGTGGTAAGCAGAGAGTGATTTGAGACAAAAAATCATCTTAAGTGTAAAACAGCAACCAAAAGATCAAGATCCGGATCTAGATCTAGATCATCATCATCTTCCCAGATATGACAATTTCTGCAGTACAAGTACTACAACAACATATAGATAGAGTCTCTTATTATTGTTACATACACACATGCCATATACTAGTTTACTACTATTCCTAATCTTACAGGGTGATTGTTTTGATCATGCATCCAAATCAGCAATCATTTTGGCAGAGGGATGAGATCCAATCAACATTTTTCCGGTAGTGAAAGTTTGAAATTAAGAGAGGAAATAGAATAGAAGAAGACAGACAATTTAAAGTTCGATTTACCTGGAAGCGGCGATTTTGATCTTGATCTGGATCTTGATCTATGTTTTGTGATAAGACCCCAGAGACAAGCAGAGAGAGGACACAGAAATTAGATTGGGAAAAAGACTAATAATTTCTTCTTCTTTATTTCCCTATTATTTTGGTAAACTAATTAATTCATTTATTCATTAATTCATTCATTTGATGAAAACTAAAATAAATCCATCTGATGCCTGCCAAAAGATAATAATAAAATATAAAAAAAAAAAACTTGCATTTTATTTTTTTTCAAATAGCAATGATTTATTATTGTAATTGTGAGTTTATTTTTAAGTATTGTTTCTATTTTTTAATTAATTAATATATTTTAAAGAAAATGTATATTATCTACTGTTGTTCCTACAGTCTAAAAATTTTAAATGACTCAGATAATTTTTTTTAAAAAAAACACAATAAATACAACTAATAAAATAGCTACTGTGGGGTGAATAGAGGTAGCCCATCTGAGCAAAACCAGATAGGGCCCATGAGTTATCGCTTATCGTTTGCTTTGACTATTTTATGGTAACCATCACCGCACATCTCAATTTTGAGCAACCTCCTTAACTACTTGCAATCGAATGAATCAAAACTTCTAAGGGACTAGGATCAGGATAAGGATTAGGAGAGCCTCGTCCATGCTCGATAGTCCATATAAACATACTTGCACGGGTTTCCTTCTCTACAGATAAAATATATATTATATATAACAAGTAAACTGTCTAGTCCAGGCTAACTCCAAATTACTTGTGCCCAGAGATAGAGATTTGCCCATTATAATTCAAAACATCAGTCAGCTCCCAGCTCCTGATCTGTAAATCTCAGAAATTAAGTTGCAGAATGGCTTCCCGGCCAAGTCTGTTTCGAAAAAGAACCAACTGTGAACTGATCACGGTCTTCTGGCTCGCGCAACCCACAAAAGCATTGCTAGAATTAGCCCAAGAAGAAGTGCGCGTGGGTGGATCTAAATTTGCCAGTCAAGAGATACAAATTCACAAGCAGGGCACGTGGAAATTATGATATTCCAACAAAGAAATTAATTTACTTATTATTATTATTATTATTATTATGATGTACGTAAGAAGTTTCAAAATGTTATTTATTACAGACTTGCAGTGCAGGAGGTTATGGCTTTGTAAGAGTTACAGTCTGTCCATGCTTGTTTCTTTTTTTGGATAAGTTTTGCGTTCTTGCTTGTTTCTTCTGTTTGTGTCTAAAGATTTAAAAAAAAATGAATAACTTGCAACCAACGATAAACAATTGTCGATTCGAATAAATATTTAAAACTCATTATAAGATGCTGTTGTCGGGAATCTCTGCGCTCCGAAGAACGACCATAATTCTCCCACTGATCATGTATCCATTGGCCTCCCTGTCCCCTTCTTCCACATTATCTTTGTTGATGATCTGTCGGCACAGCAAATCCCAGTTAGCGATTTAGCGTTACTCATTGTGTAATGGCATTGGCATTGGCAAGCTGCAAGAACTAATGGAGTACAGTTTACTTATATACCTTAACATTTTTCCCGATCCTCGCGTTTTTATCTACAATGGCTTTTCTAATTTCAGTATTCTCACCAATTCCTATCGGGATGCTCTTACTCTTAATGCTTCTGTCGTTGCCATCTTCAATCTATTACCAACACCACAACAGTAGTCAAGAACATAACATTCATATACTCATCAATCACAAGTAATAACCAGAAAAGAAAAAAAAAATCCCTGATTTCATTCACTGATATTTGAAACCTTCGTCAGTCTCTTCTCCGATCACCAAAAAAAAAACAAAAAACAAAAGATTATTCGTCAAAGATCTGACCTGATAGATGTCAGAACCCATGATCACTGAGTCTTCTATGATTGCCCCAGCTCCAATTTTTGTCCTCATTCCGACCACTGTACCTTTGATCTTGCAACTCTATTCTTACAATAGTCAAAAGGATGATTCGAAAACAAACCAAAAAAAGATCGGGTTTTCAATTGTTTGATGCGCCAATAGCATGCATATTTTTCTGGTTAAAACGTTTACGATCAAAGTTTTACAGAAAAGTTGGAGAGGCCTCCAGAAACTTCTCTACTTACATTGAGAATGCAACCATCACCAATGACACAATCTTCTATCATGGCGTCACATACGAGGGTAGGAGGCAGATATCGAGGCATAGTATAGACAGGAGACTCTCTATCACAGAAGCTGCTATCAAAGGATGAAGTTTGTGTTAGCTTGTGGAAGCCTATTAATTAATTATAAGTGAAATTAATATTCAAAAAATGATGCACTCGCATTACTTTACTTCCAGGCTTTCCTGGTAACTAAAGTACTGACTTGTATCCCATGTTTGTTTTCTTTATGCATTCCATATTTGCTTGATAAAATGCGCCAATGCTCCTCATGTTCTCCCAATAGCCTTCAAACAGATATGCATCAACCTGTCCTTCAGCAAGAGAACAACATCCTTATTCGTTGACCCTTTTTGAAACTATATGGAGAACTAATGCATTTTATTAGAAAAGCCTGAGGACCTTCATTCCTAGAGATATTGCACCTCGTATTACTTCAGTTCCAAGGTCATTTGCATTGGGGAAATTTATATTCAGAAGATTTATCATTGTAGCTCTGTTGATGAGGTAGATTCCCATACTTGGAATATTACTATAACTGGTATCATTGAATCTAGTCAAAGTTTCTGCCTGAAACGAATTTTCACAAGAAGTTTTCCCTGATAAATTCTGGTAAGCAATTATGACATCAAAATTAAATGAGGGAACAGTAGAGCTGACGGTGATAGCTTACTACTTCATAGTTTACGGGTTCTCTGTCCGACTCCAAACTATATTGTATGACTTGATTTTCTGTATTTATTTTCAGTACACCATAACCCGGCTCTTGATCTCTCATGGTAATACCATTTGAAGCAACAATTGTTATATCAGATTTTCTGTTGCGGTGGGATTCTATCACTTTTTGGTAGTCCATTTTATAGAGATGATGGCCAGGAAGGACCAGAAATTCAGCCACTGGATACTCGTCAAGGACCCACAGGCATCTTCTTATAGCATCAGCCGTTCCCTGGTGTTGAAAAAGAATACAGATGCAAACGACAAAATCTCAAAGTCGTGCCTATGTTGAGAACTGTTATTGCTTTGACACATGAACATATGCATACAGGCGTGTCTCTTACAAAAGAATTCAAAGGATTGAATTCATTATAATTTTACTATATACAATTAATATGCATTTAGTGCAGTCAGCAGTGTGATACCTGAAACCAACCCTGATCTTCGGGGCTCTGATATGCTGCAATGACTTCGACAAACCCTTCTTTCCCAAGACCTGCTCCAGAATAGGCTCTTGACAAGTGGGAATTCAGAGAAGTAGAATTGAATTGTGTGAGAGCATATATCTTATTTATGTTGCTGTTAATGCAGTTGCTAACAACTGCATCAATAAGTCTGTAGTTAGCTGCTATGGGAATAGCCCCTTCTGATCTTCTTTTTGTCAGTGGGTAAAGCCTTGACTCTGATCCGTCTCCAAATACTATTGCTGCAACACTCTGCCATTGCGTGAGTTTAATTTTTAGGCAAAATTATGATACAAAACGTGGTTGGCGACGGACAATACACCTCGGAATAAAGATGATAAGAATTATGGAAAGATTATAGCAACCACAGATAACGCATGGAAAGCCATATTAACAGCATTATTCAATGAATTAAGATACCAGGTTAAAGTGTAAGACGGACTGACCTGATTTACCCGAGGATGGAGCAAAATAGGATTTGGAATTTGATGCGAGTTGGATATGGACGTGCTCGGGAATTTACCAGGAAGCTTTGGTGAATACTTGTGATGATAGCGACCAAATCCAAGAACAAGGATATGCTTCGCCTGGATATTTACAGGGGTGGAGGAAGGAAGCTGCAATGTCATCATCACAGAAATCTGTGACATGCATGCAGCCTCAGTTTATGGTTGAATCTATTATAAATTAATTGCTGCATTTGTGATTTAAATAGAGAGAAGAATATGAGAATAATCGGATTTCTTCTTCTCCATGGCTACCGCAGATTGATCTGCCTTGCATGGCTAGTCTTTGCTGATCACATATATTATACCATTTAAGTATTGCTTTGCTTGACAATGCGGCATGCATACACATGTAAAGGCAGGAGAGTAGCTAAAAGTATTCATAAATAAATAAAAATCTCGATATAATATTATTGTCTTAGGTCCTACGCTTCTTGCAGCTACTTTTTCCTTTATTCTTCAGGGTTGATTCATTTCTTTCACTTTGCTTAATTGTCCAGAATTAGAGGAAACATATATAGTTGTGAAATGCACAGCTAGCATGACGAATAAAGAGAAATTAGGGGCTGGTTCCAAGAAAGAAAAGAAAAAGCTAGCAGCGTCATAGAATGATCAAAGGATCCTCCCATGCATATATCCTTCGTTTATGTTACGTGACGTCCGAGGCTTGAACTTGAAGCAAAGCATGAACATGAGCATCATACTATGGCAAGGGATTGGATTTTTGTGTTGTCAGTCAGTGAAAAAGGGTTTGGTTTTCTTACTTTTTCTGCAAAATATGTAGATTTGATTTAAATAGCGGGATGGATCTAGTATGGAACATGGGAGGGGTGGAGAAGATCGAATTTGGTGAGCTTAAGGAAGCTTGTAGGGATATGAATGATATACAAATATATATACCGGCGAGTGTGGAGCATTTTGGAATGAAGATAAGCATATTGTCCCGCAGACTTAATGCTTTTGATAACTTAAATCTCATTTCATGCATGCTGCCGGAGCTGGATCCGGTGGACATTTTTCTATAATCTTTGCCTTTACGCTTCTTGGCCCCTTCCTACAAACCGAGACTGGACTGTGGACTGAAGGAACCCAGCAGCGCGAATGTCACATTTAAATATTTTTTTTCTTAATTGAAATAGGGTTTAGGGCGGTGAATTGAAACAGTAAGATTGAGATAAAATTAAAATTAATTTGTGAAATTTATTGGATTCAAACGTAATGACAGTAAAGTGAGTTATAATGAAAAATAAAAATTCTATAAATTATATTAAATTTAAATACTTGTATATATAATAAATAATTAAAATTATATTTATATTTATATTAAATAATAAAATATATATTAATATATATTTTATGTTAAAGAATAATTAAGAAATATTAAAATTATTTATATTAAAATATAAATAAATATTTTTTATTAGTTAATTTATAGTTCTTCCAAAATTTTTCTCACAAACAAGGATGGCAACATATTGAACACCTGTAATTTTTAATATTCAAATTCACTTAATTTTTCTGAAAATTTAAATTTATATCTAATTCAAAAAGCAATATCTGTCAGATACCCAAGTTCATTAACTATTTAAATTTATTCAATTATTTTTAAAAATTCTTTATTCCTCATTCTTAATTATTTATTATAATAGTCGTACATTAATAGATTTGGGTAAAAATTAAAGTTCATTTAGAAAAGGATCAACCATTGGACAAACAACTTTAAGTCCAAGATTAGCTCGACCCAAATAAAGTTTTTAATATAAAATTTATATTTTTATAATATAAGCATATATATTTTATAATAATATTTAT